>CP136061.1:102179198-102779198 GCA_032622095.1 Siphonodentalium dalli | reverse complement strand
TGATCAACTGATCTCTCTCAGGCACATATACACACAATTATCAGATTTTATTATGGTAATAAATAGGTTAACCCTTTCATGACTGGAGCTTCATGAATTTTGTGAAAACCCTGTGCCAATGCATTCTCATATATGTGAGTCACCCTATATAAGAGAATACATTGGCCTAACTATATTTACCTTGATCTTGTAAGCCAGTGCATTCTCATATATTCGACGCACAGGATCTTGAATGATGCACCAGCTAGCTCCCGCCATGAAAGAGTTAAAGGCGGATACACATGTAACGTAAAAGCAATGTTTCTTGTAAGCAGACTACATCTGTCCCCCAATTCAAGCCTGGATATAATTTGTCTGCCATTTGCAGAATAAGGTTCCCAGAGGGTGAATTTAGTGATGCTATCCCACACAGCATCACCAATTTCACCCTCTGGGGACCCATAAAGGGGTACTGAACCCTAAATCTGATCATTTATGGGACCATCTCCTTTTATACTGAACAGAATATATGCAACAAATGAAAAGAATTTGAGCCATGGATTAGTGCAAAATACACTCATGTGCTCTATGAACGATGCAAACAACATGGTAATTATAATGAAAATGAATTTATGACTCCAGTCAACACACCTTTTTGGTTTGGACTAAATCTGATCATGTCTGCATGAATACCTCTGCTGTCATTAACGCCTATTGATTCGATATATAATTGTTTTGAGTGTAAAAGAGTTGTTCTATTTATATTTTGGGTTCTATGAACTTATATTTTAATAGCCCAGTGTTGGCGTTTTAAGTTGTGGGTTTTTCTTGCATGTTTTAGTCAGAAAATATCTGAGGAATATCTTTGTTTTTCTTATGTGAATATTTTCAAGTAAATAACTCACTATTCTTTTTTTAATACCAAAATTCATCTCACCTTTTCTGTTTTTCTTAGAATCAACTTTTACTTTTGTAAATATTGTTAATAGAGAATTAACATATCATTTAAATTATTGTAAGTTGCATTCTCATGTCAAAATGTATAAAGCTACTCACCAATACCAATTTTATATAAACAGTTCAACAATTTAATAGATCATGTCATGAATCTCCACTCTGGCTAATGTCCGTATGAGATCATATTCCACCAGTACAAAACCTGGGAACATTTGATTGCTGATCCCTTCTGACATTGAACAAACAAGGCAGGGAATATATTTCTTTCTTTATATTTGTTCCTCGATAATCTACTTCAAAGTATGGGGTGGTTTCAGCTCAAAATTGCATGCATTTTAATTTTAGTGAATCGATATCGCAAAAAATACTGAATTAATTACCCTGGAGAATTTCCATTATTGTAAGTGGGGCAAAGCAAAATCGGCCACAAAGTCCCTTAAATAATGTAATCTCGAGCAGGGACCTTCACCTGCTGATGAATACACTATTTAGCAACAGGTATTAACAAAGAAATATATTCCCTGCATTATTTTTCGACTTTATATAGTCTCCCTGTCAAAACTTAAAAAAAAATTGTGGAATATGATCTCTACTGGCGTTAGCCAGAGTAGAGATTCATGGCATGATTTATTCATTTGTTGGCTATGTTAACCCTTTACCCAACAGAAGGGCCCTGTGCCAATGCATTCTCTTATATATGCGAGTCGACCATAGGTCGCCTCGCATATATAAGAGAATGCATTGGCTTAACACATTAAACATTATAAAATTGTTAAAGAATGTAAGAAAAATTGGTAAAAAGTGTTAATTTTTATTTTTTTTAGGCCAATGCATTCTCTTATATATGCGAGGCGACCTATGGTCGACTCGCATATATAAGAGAATGCATTGGCACAGGGCATAACTGTAACTATCACAATGTGGTCAAGGAGCCGATTCCAATGATATCCATATTTGTATGGTTCTATTGAGACAGACCGAAGATATTTTAGGCTGTTGAAGCTTTATTTGGCCGGTTTTGGCCGGTTTGTTGGGTAAAGGGTTAAACAAAAGATGTATTCAGGATTCCATAGCTCCACTTACAACAACATACAACATCTAATTCAATGTTTTTTTGTTTGTTTTTTTTTTAAATCATCAGAATTATATGAAAATAGGGAATTCTAAAGAAGGGAAAATGAGTCCTTATAACAGTATGATCTTTTTTTATGTTATACTTAATAGAAGAGACGTGCTGCCTTGTGGTAAATTATACCACACATGGATCAAAATTGGAATATTATATAGTGGGTTTTTGAAAACAAAATCTGAATGTCACACAATTAATATCAACAAAATCATCTGCAGTCGAATCTACAATAGAAAAAAAAAATAAGCTTTGTATCATCGTATATACTAGTAGTAAAATTTGACCACAAAAACTGCTTGTAGTTTTTAATTCTACTATACACACACTGATGTTTGGGTATTTATTTCTAAATTCTCTATCAAACAAGATAGTATCTTTTCATGCAAGAAATAGCTTGAGGTAAAAAGGCCCGCTTTTCTTAGGCATTTTATTTTTTATTACTTGGTTTTTGGATTTCTTTGGCTCAAAGGTAGGGGTGGTGGGAGGAAAAAAAATTTAAATTAAATTTGTATAATTTTTTTTTTAATTTAAATTGTCAGAAAGTATGGTCGGAGAAATAAATTATTTGCTGTATAATAATCTCCTCATCTAAAACAAGCACGGGCAAATAATTTTTTTTATTTGGATCTTTCTTTAAAGCATGATACGGATAGATGAAAAAATATTGCCAATATCAGCGTCTGCCATGTTGGTGTTGACATTCTTCAATACCATAAATATCACAAAGGCTTCGCTGTTCAATTGATGTTGTACATTTTACGTAAACTTATACTTTTTTCTAAAAAATGTTATATGTCTGGATTAATATTCCTATTGGCGGAAATAAATAAACCGAAAACTAAAATTTTATTTTTATTGACAAAAGGCTTTTTTTTGGGTAGGGAAATCCGTAAACCAAGTAATAAAAAATGAAATGCCTTATCAAAGCAGTAAATTATTTGACCTAAAGAATATTTTCTGAGCCATGTAAATGGAACCCTGAATGCACCTTGTCCGCTTGTTGGTTTAGTCCTAAGAATCCTATAGAAAAATACTTCTATATGGGACTACACCTTTGAATGAAATTTAGCAGCAGAAGAAATTATTACCATTTACCCTTCCATGACTGCAGCTTCCTGAAATTTTGCAATAAAAATCCTGTGCCAATGCATTCTCTTATATATGCATACATAAGAGAATACATTGGCCTAACAATATTTACCTTGATCATGTAAGAGAGTGAATTCTCTTATATATAATCGAGGCTCCATATGCGCATGGGAGATTCGCATATATAAGAGAATGCACTGGGACAGGATCTTTAATGCTGCACCAGCACAGCTCCCATCATGAAAGGGTTAAATACATTTCAGGAAGCTTCCATCATGGAAGGGTTAATCATCCATTTGGGGTATAAGGTCACTACTTTGTCTGGTAGACCTGCATCTTATGTGGCTCAGTTGGTAATGTGTATGGTACTTTATGTCAGCATAGGTTGTCCAGCAATGGCGATCCTGGTTGAATTCCAAATGAGCCCCGATTTGATTTACACAAATGGGTAGAAACAAGATTTGTATACAGTTATGCCCTAAATAATCGACTCCTTAACCACAGCAGAATTATGGGTATCTTTTCAGGATTTAGTCGGAAATATGGCTTGTTGCCATTCAATCGGAAAGCTCTCACAGAGCTTTCTGATGAATGGCAACAAGCCATATTTCCGACTAAATCCTGAAAAGATACCCATAATTCTGCTGTGGTTAAGGAGTCGATTATTTAGGGCATTACTGTAGATCATAATATTGTTGCGGTATCACCATTGTCAATGGTGTTTCTGCTTGCTATGCCTTTAATAATCCTTTTGTTACTAAATACTCTTTGATGAGTAGTTTTCTTAGGATTTGTTCAGATAATAAGTTCAACAAACGACCTTTTATTGAACTCATTATCTCAACATTTCCTAATAAGGGAACTGCTCGTCAATGATTATTTAGTATATAAAGGTTTAATTGTTAGATTCCCTTATCCTGGGCTAGTCATGACAAAAATCAAAATTTTAATTTGTAATTCAAATTGACAAATAAAAAGCCATCTCGATTTCATATTCTGTGACAAGTTTGCAGCTCAAAATTTCTAAAGGATGTTTCATATTGCAGGTTTATATGATCAATTCTAAAATGCTTTTTATTGCGACTCGTGGTTTTTTGTGCCATGGATAGTAGATTTGATAAGCTATTTTTGTGTGTATATAGACTAGTTTTATAATTATAACATGTGCAATCAGTTATTGATAAAGTCCAGTTATCGGCATGTCATCCATGTGTATTATTGTGTTGATGTTTATGATCGTCGGTTGTCATGGTGACGCAGATGATTTTATGTGAATGTTTATTGTTTTGTTCTCATTGCATTTGACCTTTCCATCTCAGTATTCTGAGCACACATCTCTCTCTCTTCTCTCTCTCTCTATCTTTTGACTGGTTTCTGGATGATAGGTTATGCATTACGTCACTTTCGGTCTGTAGCATGCCCACACCTAAGTGAACATTCAGACGACCACGATTCAATTGTAAGTGGAGGAATCGGGCTTGACAAAATCATGGATATTTTTTTTTCATACGATTGCAATGTCGTCGCAAATGAGGATATCATGGGTTATTATTCATAAGCCATGGTTAACCACATGATTGACAACCCTACGATATATCCATCTACGATTTTTACATACACCCGACTGATTTCATCGCAAGTGGAAGTAACCAAGGATACATTTGTAAAATCAAACCGTGCTTGATATTTATTTTTTACAACCAATCTTGCTGTGAGCATGCGCAGTCCAACTACCGGTTATTACCCATGACAGAAAACTTTTCACTTACGATTGAATCATGGCCGTCTGAATGTTCACTAACAGACCAGTGAGGACCATCCTCCATATTGGAGGAGATGACATCATTTATGTTATCACTCTAAATATAATGACAGAGTCAACAGCAGCATGGGACTACCCAATAATACACAGTACTTTACCTCGTGTTTTCAAGTCTGAGTTTAGTGTACCTGTCATTTGCAGAATGAGGTTCCCAGAGGGTGAATTTAGTGACGCTATCTCGCATGGTGGGCTAGCATCACCAAATTCACCCTCTTGGGACCTCATTCTGCATGGTCTCATCTGCTGTGGTAGACATAGGCTCAGAATGAAGTTCCCAAATGGTGAACATTGTGATGTACACCCATTGGGAACCTCGATTATGCAATTTGACGTCTGCCAATTTGAGGATATTGAGAAACTAAACTAATAAAGAAATAAAATCTATATGAAGAAGTTTATATAGAAATTTGATAATAAAGAAACTTTCCGGAGAAGATGAGGCCTAAGCAGAATGAGTTCCCCAGAGGGTGAATTTAGTGATGCTAGCCCACTGACCTCATTCTGCAAATTACAGGCACAATAAACTCAGGCTTGCGTGTGTTCTGTGGAAATTGTTATAAATTAAAAGTATCCCTTCACAAATATTAAGGAGGATCTCAGATGAATATGTTCTCACTGGACATCAGCAGAATCTAGTCACAATTAAATGTTATAACATAACACACGCCTGGAAATAGTGTCATATTGAGGTTGCCAGTGTGTGAATTTGGTAATGCTAGCCCAGCGTGTGCGATAGCGTCACTAAATTCACCCTCTGAGGACCTCATTCTGCAGATGTTAGACACACTATTTCCAGACTTGAACACACAAATCACTTCAGCCAATCAGAGTGAGCTGTTTAATTTTAATCCGGGCAGAATTTTGACTGGTCCCCGGACTATAAACCTTGCCATCACTCTGCTTTGGACGTCGTTATTATAGACCGGTATTGACTATCGCCATTTTGTATCTCCGGTGAGTAATTCTGACCAGAACTAAAATAGAACAGTGCAAGCTGATTGGCTGAAGTGATTTGCGTGTTGTGTTCAAATACCCAAGTTTGACTAGATTCTGCCGATCTCTGATGGGAATAAATTATCAAAACATATTATTTTGATATCCTACTTCGTATTTGTGAATAGATATTTTAAATATATAAACTATTTTCGCAGAAAACACAAGGCAAAGTATTGTGTTTTGATGGGTGTCCCAGTGTTGCTGTTGTCTCTCCGTCATTATATTTGGATCGATGACGCAAATGATGTCATCTACTTAAAGATGGCGATAGTCCATACTGGTCTCTAATGGGAGGTGGCACGTCACAGAGCGATAGCGTCATAGTATTTCACATATGAGCCAGGGACGAGTCTAGGCAGAATTTAGCTCGGAAATCCAAAATGGCAAACGGTCCAAACTGGTCTATAAGAATGAAGACTGATGCAGAGCGTTGGAAAAGTTTACAGTCCAGGAACCAGTCAATCTCTCTCTCTCTGAAGTTACTTGTTCCAACAAAAATAAAGTAATTAGTACTATGTACTAAAGGAACGACTCAAAGAAGAATTTGCTACAGATTCATTACGAATGACGTCAAACTCTAGCAAGAAAATTATGACAAGGGAAAAAGTCTACAAACACATACAGATAATATATGCAGTATATGAAAAGGATGAAGATCATATGATTCAGTTATTGCACGGTTTAAGGATTTTTCAGGAAGTTAAATCCTTAGCTATGCATTAGGTACCATTCACATATAAACACATGCAATGTACTTCAGTCACATTAATGTCAGGACCATAAACATATGTAAGGATCTTGGCCATATGTCGGGTCTATAACATATATAAGGATCTTAGCCATATGTTATGCCATGAAAAGGAATATCTGTGGGAAATCATACTCTGAAAAACGTTGCATCATGTACGAAAACCAGCATGTGATATATTTGATGTATTCTAAAGATTCATAATTAACTATCAAAAATTATTTATTAGGCCTAAAAAATAGTGATGTGTCCAGTAACATAGGTTATAAAAGTACAGTAATGCCCTAAATAATTGACTCCATAACCACAGCCGAATTATGGGTAATTTTACAGGATTTAGTTGGAAATATGGCTTGTTGCCATTCATCGGAAAGCTCTCAGTGAGAGCTTTCCGATGAATGGCAACAAGCCATATTTCCGACTAAATCTTGAAAAATTACCCATAAGTCTGCTGTGGTTATGGAGTCAATTATTTAGGGCATTACTGTCGGGGGGGCGGCCGGGTGATCGGTAGAAATTAATTATTTTTGTTCTTTAATTTTGTTCTTTTTGGAAACATCTGTAAGACAAGATATACACATTATCGGTACAGTGAAGTGATATGGGCTGCAGTATCACGCCGAGTTGACGATGTCAGATCGCTGTATCAAACGAGCTGCCACAGGCAGCGAGTTTGATGCGGTGATCTGACATTGTCAACGAGACGTGATACTGCAGCCATATCACTTCACGGTACCGATAAAGCGTTTATTATATGACACATTTTTGGTTCACCCCATGTCACAAAGGGCAAAACTACTTCGTTACACCATCCCGCGACAATAGAACAGATCCGTTTACGCTTAAAACGAACATACCTGATAAATAGTTCCCAACTTCCGGTGACCTAATTTCACGGGATACTGATACGGATTTCAAAGGATACTGATACGGAATTCATAGAATACCGATACGGCTCACGACCAGAAAATCGTTTTCCGACTGTTCGGAATTTATCGCCAAACAATAGTGGTATTTGTAAGGGATTAGTGGTAGTCATATAATAAATGAGATATATTCATTTAATAATGGCAGTACAAATGATATAATACAAATGAGGCGGAACCAGCATATTACTGTACACTAGCTATTGGGAGAGATAATATAATAATGAAGCATTAAATTTAATAAAAAATGATCACGGCATCAACCTTTGGTTGAACCAGGTAATATACACAAGGGCACCACCGTCTTAAAAACACTGACTTCCTGTGTAAATAATGCAGATCAGCATCTGATCATAACAGTTTTACTAAGATATAGAGAGAATAAAGCCAATTCTGTATTTCGTTTTGGTGCTTATTATTTTCTTTAATGGGCTGCAAGCCTTGAAATAGTGTGTCTGTCATTTGCAGAATGAGGTCCCCAGAGGGTGAATTTAGTGATGCTACCCCGCATAATGGCCTAGCATCACCAAATTCACCCTCTGGGGACCTCATTCTGCTTACACCTCAGCAGAATGAGGTTCCCAGAGGGTGAATTTGGTGATGCTAGCCTGCTATGCGGGGTAGCATCACTAACTTCACCCTATGGGGACCTCATTCTGCAAATGACAGACACCCTATTTCAAGGCTTGATGGGCTGAATAAAATTAGTAGGGGTTGAGTTCTGGCTTTGGACGGGTGGGTCATTGGAAACATCAATATATTTGTTTAGGCTTTACCTCGCATCTTGTCATTGACTGAGTATTTACATTCTAAGTTTATCGCACGTCACTGTGATGTTACATTATGATACGATAGCCATAATTGGCACATTTAGCTATTGATGATGAATATCATGAACTTTGTACTGATAATTTAAATTCTCACCACGAAGCATGATAAAATCATTACAGGACTGTTAGTTGCCAGTTATGATGTCATGTGAGGCTCAGCACATCGCTGGATATTAATCTCACTTTCTCAAATGACACCGTATCCGGCAGCAAATTGTACTGTAATTTATATTATTACATGATCCTACCCTTATTCCATTCAATAAACCCATTCTATAAATTGTGATATGCAACTTTCGTTGAATAACAGGAAATAGTGCCAGGTGTACCAGAATGTATTGTTGCTCAAATATGACCTTTGACTACTGGTTTGTCGTCTGTTTACATTTCGCACGCTACTATTGCTTCCAATATTTTTCCAACGAACTGTAAGGAATGAAGAGTTTGAGAAGTTATTTTATTAAATTTAAGCTATTAAATATGTCAAAAGACTACTATGGGACTATTTATTTACATGGACAAACAATGCATAGTTACGTGAAACGTCATCGCAGAACTTCTAGAAGCCGATGTTAGTTTCAAGTTCAATTTGTTGATTTAAATATGTTTTATCAAGGTGTTTGATCATGTAATAAATTGAATCTACAACTCGTCCCCAGGCGGAATTTACAAAATTTGTCCAGTAAATTGGGTCAAAGGCTCGGTCCATACCTAATTTAATGGACTCGTTTTGTAAATGCTGCTATAAAATGGGGACTCATTGTAGATCCTCTATATATCTGATATCCCCGACAAGCCTTGAAATAGGGTGTCTGTCATTTGCAGATTAAGGTCCCCAGAGGGTCAATTTAGTGATGCTATCCCGCACAGTGGGCTAGCATCACCAAATTCACCCTCTGGAGACCTCATTCTGCTTAGGCCTCATCTTCTGGGAAGTATCTATAGTATCAAATTAACATTGTTTTTAGTTACATTTACCTTCTAGGAAGTTTCTATATCCCCTAATTTGCCGAATATAAAATTCATAATTGAGGTGCCCAATGGGTGAACATCACCAACTTCAACTGAGGAACTTCAATCTGATCCTAGGTCTGCAATAGCAGTTGAGGGCCTTAGCAGAATGAGGTCCCCAGAGGGTGAATTTAGTGATGCTAGCCCGCTATGCGGGATAGCATCACTAAATTCACCCTCTGGGGACCTCATTCTGCAAATGACAGACACGCTATTTGCAGGCTTGATCTCTGAACCAAGCAGGGCATTATCTCTGCAGTAAATTAAACTCAATACATCAGGTTGTGATTTTTAATGCAATAAATACTCTCTCCAGCTATCACTATGACTCACGCTTATCCAAATATTAGGCAGATCACACAATGAATATATCTTATTTACATACAAAGTAATGCCCTAAATAATTGACTCCTTAACCAAAGCAGAATTATGGGTAACTTTTCAGGATTTAGTCAGAAATATGGCTTATTGCCATTCATCGGAAAGCTCTCAGTGAGAGCTTTCAGATGAATGGCAAGAAGTCATATTTCCGATTAAATCCTGAAAAGTTACCCTTAATTCTGCTGTGGTTAAGGAGTCGATTAATCAGGGCATTACTGTATATGTGCTCAATTGATTCGCTACCCACTTGCTTCATACCATGCTTTATAAACCCTTTCTATACTAAATGGATTCTCCCATTCAGTTCTAAAAGTATACATTGGAATAGTCTATTATTCATCTGGAGGGGTGTTCAGAATAAATTAGCAGACAACAGTCAGACGAAAAGTGCTGAAGGATTCATATAAATTGGGGTGAAATGAGTATTTAGTACAGAAAGGGTGAAATATGACATGCAAATCGCTTGAACATTTTCTCATCAATCCTGATTATAGTATGTCTGTCATTTGCAGAATGAGGTCCCCAGAGGGTGAATTTAGTGATGCTATCCTGCATAGCTGGCTGGGGACCTCATTCTGCTTTGGCCTCATCTTTTCTGGAAAGTTTCTTTATTGTCAAATTTCCATAGAAACTTAGATTCTATTTCTTATTTTATTTAGATTCTCTATATCCCCAAATTGGCGGATGACACATTGCATAATCGAGGCTCCCAATGGGTGTACATCACAATATTCACCATATGGGACTTAAATCTGAGTCTATGTCTCTTATAACAGATGAGGTCATGGATAATGAGGTCCCCAGAGGGTGAATTTGGTGATGCTAGCCCACTATTCAGGATAGCGTCACTAAATTCACCCTCTGGGGACCTCATTCTGCAAATGGCAGACACACTAAACTCAGGCTTGTTTCTCATCAGTAAATATACCACACATTGTTAATTGTTGAAATTTTTGTACATGTCTTTTCCGTAAAGAGATTTATCTCAGATATTTAACATACAGCACATTTTGTGGGAAATAATAATTATATCATCGACACTTTGACACAAGCCTTGAAATAGTATGCCTGTCATTTGCAGAATGAGGTCCCCAGAGGGTGAATTTAGTGATGCTACCCCGCATAGCGGGCTAGCATCACCAAATTCACCCTCTGGGAACCTCATTCTGCTGAGGTGTAAGCAGAATGAGGTCCCCAGAGGGTGAATTTGGTGGTGCTAGCCCGCTATGACAGGCACACTATTTCAAGGCTTGCTTTGACATGCGCATTGAACAATTGCTGAGATAAGATATTGTCATACAATAACATATCAAGGTATCAACTACAGTAATGCCCAAAATAATCAACCATTAACCCTTCCATGACTGGAGCTTCCTTAAGTTTTGCAGAAACTCTTGTGTCAGTGCATTCTCTTATATATGCGAGTCTCCCTATGGGCGACTCGTATATATAATAGAATGCGCTGGCAAATGATCTCTAATGCTGCATCAGTTGAGCTCCAGCGATGAAAGGGTTAACTGCATTATGATTTAACCCTTTTCCCAACAAACCGGCCAAAAACGCCCAAATAAAGCTTCAACAGCCTAAAATATCTTCGGTCTGTCTCAATAACACCATACAAATATGGATATCATTGGAACCGGTTCATTGACCACATTGTGATGGTTACAGTTATACACTGTGCCAATGCATTCTCTTATATATGCGAGTCGACCATAGGTCGCCTCGCATATATAAGAGAATGCATTGGCCTAAAAAAAAAAAAAATTAACACTTTTTACCATTTTACCATTTTACATTCTTTGACAATTTGATCATTTTTAATATGTGTTAAGCCAATGCATTCTCTTATATATGCGAGGCGACCTATGGTCGACTCGCATATATAAGAGAATGCATTGGCACAGGGCCATTCTGTTGGGTAAAGGGTTAACTGTGTATAATTTCAATAAATACTGGTGGGAATAACTAGAAATTACTTTGTAGGCATTAAAGGTTCTCAATCCGATCAGAGGGTCCCCATATCATCAAGATACAACAACTTTTCTTCAAAATACGCTTCAGTTATCAGAATATCAAAGTGTTAAGGGATACGTTTGAGTACATTTAGTGTGTCCAATGACCACAGTGCCGTATCCTTCAATGAAACATTCCTAACTACATTCATCTCTTATTTGTCTGTTAGGAATATCTTAATGGCTGTGGGTCCCTGATGACATCGGCAATGCACTAGAGTTATAATAACTTTGTTCTTGGAGTGTCTTTATCATCGCAACATTTGCCAATTCATTGATGTGTCTTATGCCTGTGTTATGTTCGCTCAGCTCAACGTTGCCGTGTTGTGATTATGTCGACTGATATGCCTAACTGTTTGATATCTCACCATCATCCATTTTCTATTGCCAGTTTTCTACAGTTTCATATCTGCATGTATACAGTAATAAAACAATAATAATACCAGTTTAGTTTGTCATTTATTCCACACGTTGACGTGACGTGAAACATGTATTCAACGGAATCCCAGCCGTTTAATACATATTATTGTAAATCTAGTGGAGTACAAGCCAGAATTTTTTTTTTTGACATACGTTGAAACATGTATTCAACGGAATCCCAGCCGTTGAATACATATTGTTGTAAATCTAGTGGAGTACAAGCCAGAAATTTTGTTGTTGACATATGTTGAACTTTTTATCTGAACATTTCCTGTGGGAACTACTTGTCAATGAGTATTTAGTAAAGAAATGGTTAAAGGCCCACCTAAGATGCATGTTTTTGAACATAAATTTGTACCATATTCATTTCAAGATGCATAATCCGATTACTATTTATTTGGAAGATTCAAGTTTAGCAAGGGAAGCCTAACTGTCTTAGTATAGCGTTTGTCGAGTTGAGTCTCGTAAGTTAATTGCTTGTTAAGTATGATAACGTAGGTAATAAGTATTTGGTATACTTCACTATGTTTATAGTTTAGTGGGTTTACTGATTTCGCTTGGGTTAAGCTCTTCAGGTGTTTGTCACACCAGTATTTATCACTGGTGCTAGCTACGAGTTATCTTGTATGTAAATACATATTGCATATATAAATTCATTTATTGTGCTGTTCATCTAAGTCATTGAAAACCTAATTGTATTTACCTACAAGATAACTCTTAGCTGGCACCAGCGATGAAACACTGATAAATTCCGTCCCAGTTGCCGATTAAGAGTTATCTCGTAGTAGCCTTATGATATGTTTCAGCATCGTATAACACGATATTGGTTGAACCATCACTCATCTATACATAAAATATCAAATAATATCGGCAAAACATGCTTGGCATGGAATTACCCATGGTTTTTTGCAGTGAACGTGTTAATGCAGCACCAGCGCAGCTCCCGTAATGAAAGTGTTGATCTTCTCAATACTAAACATATAACCCGATATTGGTCGAACCATCACTCATCCATACATAAAATATCAAATACTATCGGCAAAACATGCTTGGCATACAGAACGGAAATACCCATGGTTTTTTGCAGTGATCGTGTTAATGCTGCACCAGCGTAGCTCCCGTCATGAAAGGGTTGATCTTCTCAATAATAAACGTCCCTAAACTACATAGACATGATCTTTAATGCTGCACCAGCACAGCTCCCGTCATGAAAGGGTTAAAATATATAGCGAAAGATTAACAAAATGAAGATTTAATTAATTTATTGAGCACCGATAGATAAACATAACAATGTAATAAAAATATACAGTAATGCCCTAAGTAATCAACTCCTTAACCACAGCAGAATTATGGGTAACTTTTCAGGATTTAATCAGAAATATGGCTTGTTGCCATTCATTGGAAAGCTCTCCTGAAAAGTTACCCATAATTCTGCTGTGGTTAAGGAGTCGATTACTTAGGGCATTACTGTAGGTAGTATAAAATATGCAAAGGTGTACAAAGGTGATGTTAGCACCAGCAATTTGATCATATATATATAGCATAGATATTACATAAATATATAAATAAGCAAGTTATGATGTGATGAAGCCAATGGCTATAACACTGTAAATTCACAACTTTATCAAACACGTTTCATAAAATCTTATATCCCAATATAATTCGTTGGAGATCATCTATATCTCTATGATCGCAGATTAAATGTGTTTATAAATTACATAGATGAAAAAACAAGGTAGTGAGGTGGAAATAGGTGGCAAAATATATTAACCCTTTGGCGAGTAGAACGACATATATGTCGTCTATCGGTTGAGGAGTAGAACGACATATATGTCGTTTCAGAAAGAGAATGCATTGGCTTAACACATTAAAAATTATAAAATTGTTAAAGAATGTAAGAAAAAAATGGTAAAAAGTGTTAAAAAAAGATTTTGTTTAGGCCAATGCATTCTCTTATATATGCGAGGCGACCTATGGTCGACTCGCATATATAAGAGAATGCATTGGCACAGGGCATAACTGTAACCATCACAATAAATAAGCAAGTTTTGCTGTGATGGAAATGATGTGATGAAACCAATGGCTATAACACTGTATATTCACAACATGTTACAAAGCTGATTGCATGAAAATATGTGATATATGATATATTTATTCATCGAAACATAATACTGTATACAATCGTCAGTAAGCCCATCCTCGAAGATAAGCCCAGTATGGGTGTTTTACCCTAAACAAAACATGGGGTGGTCCTCGTAGATAAGCCCACCCCCATTTCTGAGCATTTGGAAAGTGAATACAATCATGTCTCTATACTGTAGAATAGGAGAAGATACTCAAGCACATCTTCTATTATTTTTTCCAGTTTTTCTTAAATAATAAAGATATATATAATAGTATACACTTATGTTAATATTGTTGTGAATTATACACATCTTATTCTATTCTTCGTTGTTGGATCAATGAAAGAGGTATCAAATCAATAAAATCAAAGGTGTCACTTATTGTTCACACCTCTATCAGAGTAAATCAAATGGGATGTGGAGTAATGACTTGGTGTAATCCTGCTCATGGGGTGTGTCCCAAGAAATTGCAGTACAAGATGTATTTAGGGTTAAAATATATATAGCGCATGAAACCCCTATTATATCATTAAACAAAATACGCCCGGTGTGCTTTTATGAACTGTACACAAAGAGTCAGTAAAACATATTCGGACCGAACCCTCGAACTTGACCTTTGGTTCCGATAAAATAAATAAAACAAAAGTTATCATCCGGAAACATCAAATATTGAAAATTCTAAGTCGAAAAGAGCCAGAAGTCAGTAAAAAATATTCGGATGAACCCTCGAACTTGACCTGTATTTTGGTCTCGAAAACTCACATATAAAATTTGGTTCCGATAAAATGACCCAATCTATAGCTATCATCCAGAAAACTCAAATATTGAAAATTATAATTCGAAAAGAGCCAGAAGTTAGTAAACAAATATTCTACCATATCTATAATCGAGCTTGATCTGTATTTTGGTCTGGAAAACTAAAGTTATTATCCGGAAACCTCAAATATTGAAAATTCTAAGTGCAAAAGAGCCATAAGTCAGTACAAAATAATCAGAATGAACCCACATTTGAACTTGACCTGTAATTTGGTCTGGAAAACTCACAAACCAAATTTAGTTCCGATAAAATAACTCAAACTAAAGTTATCATCTGGAAACCAAACCTGCTAACGGACATATGGAGGGACAGACCAATCACATAATATAGGCCGTTTTTTTCAAACGGGCGTAAAAAAAAGAAGCCATAACATATTCTCTTATCTCTCACTAGTTACATATCACTTGGCATCGCGTGTCTTTTACATTGATTCAAGCAGATTAACCCTTTACCCAACAGAAGGGCCCTGTGCCAATGCATTCTCTTATATATGCGAGTCGACCATAGGTCGCCTCGCATATATAAGAGAATGCATTGGCTTAACACATTAAAAATTATAAAATTGTTAAAGAATGTAAGAAAAAATGGTAAAAAGTGTTAAAAAAAGATTTTTTTTAGGCCAATGCATTCTCTTATATATGCGAGGCGACCTATGGTCGACTCGCATATATAAGAGAATGCATTGGCACAGGGCATAACTAACTATCAGAATGTGGTCAAGGAGCCGGTTCCAATGATATCCATATTTGTATGGTTTTATTGAGACAGACCGAAGATAATTTAGGCTGTTGAAGCTTTATTTGGCCGGTTTGTTGGGTAAAGGGTTAATACAATTTTGAAAAGCGGCGCATGACATGAACACCAGACAATGCAAAATATATTTTATGAAACTCGTTTGATAAATTTGAATCAAATTTATCAAACTCGTTTCATAAAATCTTATATCCCAATATAATTCGTTGGAGATTATCTATATCTCTATGATCGCAGATTAAATGTGTTTATAATTACATAGATGAAAAAACAAGGTAGTGAGGTGGAAATAGGTGGCAAAATATATTAATACTTTATATCAAATAAACAATACATTACTACTGAGAACATGGGAAGAACTAGGACAGAACAAACAATCCGGATTATAATTTTCCAGGTGGTTAAAGGCCCACTTAATTTTCGAACCCCCAGATTACTTTATATAAAATATATGCCATATTATATACCATTTGAAAGAGGAAGCTCCAAAACATTGTATTATCAACTTATCCGGTGTAATAAACTGTGGACATGTTGTTTTTGTTGAGTTTTGTCATCAAGATTGAAATAAAAATCAGTATTATTTTCAATGCAGGGGGGAATAACTCTATATATTAAAGATAGAGTTCTTTCCCTTTCATTGAAAAAGTTTGAATTCTGTTGCATTCTGGTTGTCAGAGGGGGAAAGTCTTCAGCAGTTTTCTATTTCTCTGTGGGCATCTTCTGAGACACGGATGTTTCAAACAGTGTAGTGTTGAAACGATTAGTGAATTTCAGAGTCGACTAGTCGAGGCCCAAAAGTCGCGTTGCATCGACTATTCGGTACCCGATATCAAAACTTTCAAACATACCATTGTACGGAAAATTCATCGTACATGGTGTACACTGATGACTGATGCAATGACGGTCTATTGCGTTGCGCATTTCCCTGCATACACACCAATTTATTTGGGAAATAATAAGTACTGTAAACATCTTGATATTTATCCAACACACTGAATGCAATTATATAATTAGACATGTGGTGGATAATGATTAGATACACGATCATTTATACAGGTTTTAAATTTAATATCAGCGTTCAAGATTATTTCGTTTAGTCACGTGATCACCAATAAACCGGTGCCGAGCGGTGTCACTATAAAATGTTAATGTTCCGACTAAATACGCCCTATAGCAACTGTATAGGCTACGTTGTAGAATACGATAGCCAGTTCTTAATGTCAGTATCATTTATATACGGTAGCACAAATGACGTCACCTTAAGCGACCTTCACCCAGCGTCGCATCATAATCCGACGGTGCGAGATCAATGGAAATATACACAGTGTCTGTATCAAAGCGGTCTCGGACAAACTACAAAGCCGCGTCAATCATTGCCATCATGTCTTTGACCTCAAACGACGAGTGAGACATTGTGTTGTCAATTTCATTCGTCCAATTAATAGTCGGGTCACCGGTCCGTGTGTGTCTATACTAGTAACACTGCCAATTCCAGGTGCCACCAAACGTTATACTGACCATAACTTACGCGCAGTTAACACCGTTTATGCCGGAATCGATCTTGAAAACATTATACATGAAACTAATACACTATATTCCGACTAGTCGACGGCAAAATTCAGAGTCGACGTTCTGACACTTCAGCGTCGTCTACGACTAGTCGATTAATCGTTTCAACCCTAAAACAGTGATGAATTATAGTATTTTAATCATATTTTATGGCATAGATTGTTATTAAAACTGTATATCAAGTCACTATAAAAAAAATAATCGGAGAATCGAAAATTAAGTGGGCCTTTAACGCTTCCATGACTGGAGATTCCTAAAATTTTACGGTAAATCCTGTGCCAATGCAATCTCTTATATATGCGAATCTCCCATAGGGAGCCTCACATATATAAGAGAATACATTGGCCTGATAATATTTTCCTTGACCTTGTAAGCCAGTGCATTCTCTTATATATGCAAGGCTCCCTATGGGGAAACTCACATATATGAGAGAATGTACTGGCACAGGAACTTTAATGTTGCACCAGCGCAGCTCCCGCCATGAAAGGGTTAATGTCAAAATGACCAACACAATTATGATTGGGTCAGTCTAAAATCGAGTAGGTCAAAATATAGTGGTAAATTCTCAATAAATAAGGATAAATTCATCAAATTGTATGTTTATTTTGCTTTTACTGTGTAGCTATCAAAAATGTGGGCCTCAAATTGTTTTTTTTTCTGTCCAGAAATGTCTTAAAGACAAAACAAGGGCTGGGTTGTCACCCGGTGCATACCCCCATGTGGCATAGTGCCTTGTATGGGCATACATATAATCCATGGCTGAGATACTCGGGCAGATGGACAAAAACCAACGTTTCCAGATAAACCAAGATGAATAACTCAAAGAAATGATTGAACACTCCATTGAATGTCCTCATAGTAGTGAACAGTACACCAAATTTCATTGAGATCCAACAACCGGTGGTTGGTTGAGATATCTGCCCGGACGGAGGATCGGATGCATGTAATCCAGTATACCCACCATTTCCTTCGGTCATGGGGGGGGGGGGTACAATTATTGCCATGGATCGCTATCATGCTAGCAGTTATACTGATGATGATCAGACCTCATATACACTTCAGAAAATAAATTTCAGGAGGTTGGTCCAGGAGCAGGGATGGGGTAATTGTAATTTGTAATTGACTGTAATTAATTACATTTTTCAAGTAATTGCATGTAATTGGTAATTGAGTTTATTCTCAATTACATGTAATTGTAATTGGTTATGATGTAATTGTAATTGGTTATGATGTAATTGGTAATTGTCTAATTTCAATTACTTCAAAATCACAGGTACTTGTTCTTCTCAAAGTTATCTTTCATGATTCATCTCAATAAATTAATTATCATATATATGAATAGTGTTCCTATTTCAATTATGTATTGAAATGTAATTGTAATTGAATTACATTTCAACGTAATTGTAATTAATTACATTGTGAAATAGATGTAATGGGAATTGTAATTGAAAACATTTTGAAGTAATTGTAATTAATTACATTCACAAGTAATTGCCCCAAGCCTGTCCGGGAGATTGGGAATATCATTGTATTTTTTATAGGGAGCCTCGCATATATACAAGAATGCACTGGCGTACAAAGTCAAGGTAAGTATTGTTAGGCCAATGCATTCTCTTATATATGCGAGACACCCTATGTAAGACTCACATATATAAGAGAATACATTGGCACAGGGTTTTTGCAACATTTCAGGAAGTTCCACTCATGGAATGGTTAAAAGAAAAAATATTGATATATCAAAATTTTCGTCCCTTCACTAGAGTTAAATCTACTTAGATCAGAGGAAATACCACTTCGGTCATGTTGTATTGCTCCAACTCAACTGAGTCGGCCACATCATGTTTTGTTTAGGACAATTTTCTTCACTGAACGCTTATAATCAGACTTGAACTGAACAGAGGAGTATCGGTTGATTTAACCTTTCAAAAGGTTCAAGACGGGAGATGGGCTGGTGCAGCATTAAAGATCATCTGCCAGTGCATTCTCTTATATAGGGAGCTTCTCATATATAAGAGAATACATTGGCCTAACAATATTTACCATGACCTTGTAAGCCAGTGCATACTCTTATATATGCGAGGCTCCCTATGGGAGACTCGCATATATAAGAGAATGCATTGGCACAGGGTTTTCGCAAAATTTCAGGAAGCTCCAGTCATTAAATGGTTAAACTATGAATTATTATACTAATAAGTTAATGAATATCACAAGGAATATGAACATCATGCATGGGTGTGGCTTCGGAGTTCCCGCCATGATTTCTGTAACTGTTGGATCTAACGGCACTTCTCCGCCTGGAATAAAACATGAGATATTAATTTAAATTTCTAAATCAAATCAGAATGCCTTACCTCTATTTTTTTTCACGAATTCAAAACTGACATAAATATTTTCGTAAAAGTCTTGTACAGTAATGCCCTTAATAATCGACTCCTTAACCACAGCAGAATTATGGGTAATTTTTCAGGATTTAGTCGGAAATATGGCTTGTTGACATTCATCGGAAAGCTCTCAGTGAGAGCTTTCCGATGAATAGCAACACACCATATTTCCGTCTAAATCCTGAAAAATTACCCATAATTCTGCTGTGGTTATGGAGTCGATTATTTAGGGCATTACTGTATCTGATAACAGTTTCAGTCCTCTATCTTTCCTGAATATACATGTGTATATTAAAGATATCACAACAAAAATTTAAACATAACTGCATCAACATTATCTTGTGAAGATAGCTCTATTTATTCATTGTGATCAGGTCAGGCACATCCTGAATTCCACTATTATAGTGATATTCCACTATTATAGTGGTATATGACCATAACATATTCATGTTTCCTGTATTTGTATCGTGAATAGAAGACGGCGCACACCAGTGCACAGCCAAATGTCACTCTTAACAATATCGCAGCGAAGGAACAGTCTTCCGACAAAAAATTTTGTGCAATCTTTTGCGCCAGCTTTGTTATTCAATAATATTACTAATATATTCCTTTCTAAATGACAATAACTCAATCGCTCCTTCATTAACAACATTTAAACTAATTGCATGCTAATTGAGTTGCTTATCGTGTGCCATCATGATTAATCATTCTCCTGGACAAAATACATGTATAACACCAAATTAGTGCGATACTGATTTTCAATAATTTGCGTGAAATATGATTTTGGATTATCCCTCTTTTATCAATTCACAAAACGGTAATGGTCATATACCACTATAATAGTGGAATTCATAATGTGCCTGACCTGGTGATATTTGAATGGTTAAACCGTGTAGAAACTGTTACATCAGAATTCGTCCTATCGCCGGTTTGTGATGGTTCAGAAATGATTTGTTACGGTTCCTTATGAACCAAATTATACATTTTCGCAAGTTTTTGACAGTTAAAATGCAATTTTTGAGCCATCTAGGGGATAATTCGTTTAATTTTTCCATTCCTCTTACAATCTATGACCCAAATAACGTAAAAAATAAAAAAATTCCATTGTTCAGAGCCATAACAACAATGAAAAAAGTTAAACTGCCTTCCTATATATATAATTATGTGTCAACAGTAGTAACAGAATCATTCACTTTATTGTGATGCAATGCATTCAATTTGGCATGAATGGTCAGTGTGAACTGTGAAGACTGAATTTTCTTCCAACAAACCAATCATAACCATAGAACTGTAACACTTATAAGTTGTGATTATGAGGCCAATGCTCCCAATTATCAACCCATATCGGGATATTTTCTCAGCTATATTACAGAAGAATAACACATGTACAGTAATGCTCTAAGTAATCGACTTCTTAACCACAGCAGAATTATGGGTAACTTTTCAGGATTTAGTCGGAAATATGGCTTGTCGCCATTCCGATGAATGGCAACATTAAGCCATATTTCCGACTAAATCCTGAAAAGTTACCCATAATTCTGCTGTGGTTAAGAAGTTGATTACTTAGAGCATTACTGTAATAATCAATGAGATTCATTTGCTCCCAATTATGGTAATTACCTAATGTGAAGTAGGTAGCTGGAGAACTCATTTTGCCGACACCACCGCTGTTATACCCGAATACTCTCAGCTTATATAGCATGCCTTTTCTGAGCCCCCTGATGATTCCCTCATGTCTCCTACGGAGATCGAGGTCAGTTCCTAATCGTACATCATCTGATGCCTTCCAGTAACGAATCTGAAATGATAGCAAAAAATCTAAGTGTTAGTCAGTGGCAACCAAGGGCAAGGAGGCACCAAGCATGCAAATAGTGTGTCTGTCATTTGCAGAATGAGGTCCCCAGAGGGTGAATTTTTAGATTGAGGTTAGTAATTTCTATACTACCTTACTTGTATTTACATTCGTGCAGTACTATTGTATGCACAGCCATCAGTGCGTGAACTTAAAATTGAGCGAAAATTAATACAATTTATATCCAACCACAGTGGAGCACATACCCATCGGTGCGCAAATTTAAAACTGAGCGAAAAATAATACAAATTCTGAGTTTATATCCAACTACAGTGGAAATACGAGGGACGTGTTAATGAGTTACGTACATCACGGAGAGTTGGACTTAAAGGGAGACTATACCCCAATTTCAATAAATTCCCAGTAACAATATTGATCTAATATCGATAATATATTTTAAAATAATTAACTTGAGTTGAAGATGTCTGGTGAAAATTAAATTAAATTAAATTTTTAATATATATTTTTTATGGCTGCAGTCATAAATTAAGTTACGAATTAGCCACAATGAATTAATGGATGCGGATTGGGTAACATTTAACACACTTCACAAGACACCCACTGATTATAGAATAAAATTAATAAATTTCTGGGACATTAGTACGGTATGCATATAATTTTATTTGATACATTTGTCTGAAAATTGTAGGAGAATTTCTTGACGACAGCGTTCTATTCATTGCATTTTGGTTATGCTGCCATCCGTAAAATATTTTAACTCCTGTCGTACCATACTCAACACAGTGAAAGTTGACATATTTTGACTGACTAACATGTTTTATTCCAGAGCGATGTCTATTTACATTGGCACACACAGTTGGGATAATCGTAATGTTCTTGTTAATACTTCAGGCTAAACAAATCCCTCAAATAAAGCGATAATGCGTGGTAAAATCATCGATGTTGCAATGCTTGTGTAAGAAATACAGTAATGCCCTAAATAATCGACTCCTAACCACAGCAGAATTATGGGCAACTTTTCAGGATTTAGTCGGAAATATGGCTTGTTGCCATTCATCTGAAAGCTCTCAGTAAAAATTACCCATAATTCCTATGTGATTAAGGTGTTGATTATTTAGGGCATTACTGTACATATATTCCAGACTGAAGGTGCACGAAAGCAGGTCTCCATATCCATGACACCACGATAATCCAGTATCAGTTACTTATGTCAACCCAACAATCTAAAATGCTGACAAGTGTTGATTTTGTCTTAACTCAGCAGCCTATGCGGTTGAGGTTTTACTTATTTCGATGCCATATCAATAATTATTTAAATATCAGAATAATTATTTGGTTCTTGCATATAAACATCAATGGACAACATGATAATGTATTATATGACCTAATCAGTATAAATTTTCATCATGATTGGCTTTAATATACATGTGCATTTTCAGTAACGATTAACCCATTGATGACGGAGCTGCGCTGGTGCAGCATCAAGATCCTGTGCCAGTGAATTCTCTAAAGGCCCTTCCACATGGCATTTGTGGAGCGGCATGCCGCTCGATTCATTGAATTAGAACATACTGAAGGCAATGAGTGCTTGCACACAGTGTGCGATGCGGGCAACATCACAGAAAACACAGAGAACACAGAAAACGCTCTCGCAGGATTACATCACAGTCTTAATCCGTCGGTGCCACGCATTTTTGTCTCTGGTTGTTCTGTAAATTCCACCGTTTGTAATGACAGCATAAAACGATGACATTGGAAGCAGTACATTTTTCGGTCTAGGTAAATTTTGGACTGTCAATTTAAACAAAAATATGCAAATAATTTAAAAAAATCACTCCGCCACCGCAGTTATTGCACGATACGCATGGCAAATGCCATGTGGAAGGACCTTTATAGTGAATAAGAGAGTGCACTGGCTTAAAAGGTCAAGGTAAATATTGTTAGGCCAATGCATTCTCTTATATATGCGAGGCTCCCTATGGGAGACTCACATATATAAGAGAATGCATTGGCACACGGTTTTCGCAAAATGTCAGGAAGCTCCAATCATGGAAGAGTTATTCCTTTCATGATGGGAGCAGCGCTGGTGCAGCATTAAAGATCCTGCGCCAGTGTATTCTCTCATATATGCGAGTCTCCCATAGGGAGCCTAGCATACAGAGGAGAATGCATTGGCTTACAAGGTCAAGGTAAATATTGTAAGGCCAATGTATTATCTTATATATGCGAGGCTCACTATGGGACACTCGCATATATAAGAGAATGCATTGGCACAGGGTTTTCGCAACATTTCAGGAAGCTCCAGTCATTGAACGGTTAATATTTAACAATAAATCTTTGATAACTAAAAACCTACTAATGAGTAGTTACTTGATTGCCATTGACTGATTTGTGTGGAAATTAACACTTTCTATACTAAAGCATCATTGATGAGTAGTTATCCCTTTAAATTGTTCAGATAATAAGTTCAACAAACGACCATATGTACAGAAAGTTATAGACCATAGGTTGTTTGTTGAACTTATCACCTGAACATTTCCCACCAATAGATATGAATCCTTCTGCACATGTATTAGCTTTTCGTCAGTCTGTCGTCTGCTTTTATTACCTAAAGATCCCTCCAAATGAATAATAGACTATTATAACTGATGGCAGATTCCATTTAGTAAAGAAATAGTTAAAGAATACGTACTGTATAACCTCTGAGTGGCTCTTCATTTATCGTTGTCGATATTCCTCGGAAGTTCACATAAACAGAACTGTTACCATGTGAGTGAACTGCGACCTCCGTTGGATAATTCATGGGAGCTATTTGAAAATAAAATAATCAATGATTAACCCTCGAGCTACTCGGAACTTTTTAGGCTAGAGTGTCTTTGTCGAACATCAATAAATTAATTAATTTTAACCCTTTCTATACTAAAGCATCATTGATGAGTAGTTATTCCATAGGAAATGTTCAGATAATACATTTCCCTCAGATGAATGGTATTCCTCCTCATTTTCTATTATATGTCATCTGTTTGTCTGTCTGTCATCTGCTTTTATTTCCTGAAACATCCCTACAGATGAATAATAGACCTTTCAAATGTATACTTTTATAGCTGACTGGGAGAATCTATTTAGTATAGAAAAGGTTAAAATCAACATTTTAGCAACTCACATGTTCTGTCTGTAGGATTCTGGTAATCCTCACTCTTCGGTCCATTTCCAGCTGAATTATATGCCTGCACATTGACCTTGTACCACGTGTCTGGGGTTAAACCGATAACTAGGCACGACTCTCTCTGTCCACCGCAGATTGCCACTATAGCGTCTTCTTCCTCCTCCTCCTCTAGTAACCAGTAATTCACCTAAGGTATAAAATAAAAAAAATTTGGGAGGCGTCTAATTGAAGTCTTTCTTGTTAGTGCCTACTAGTAGTAGGGTCCGCGGAGAGTGAAGATCCGAGCTATCTCTCTCTTTATGTGTGTGTTGAGGTGCTATGCTAAGATTTATTGTTCCAGATTTGTGCATGTGCGTTTTGTTCCCCTTAGCGAGTCGTTCATCATGGAATACTAAAGTGAGGGACATGGTGGGTATGGGGAAGTTGATGTCAACGGGTGTGACACTGTTGAGAGAGATGCTCATGGCCATATTGCATGTGATTGAGTTGTCAGTAAAGAAAATTAGGCGAAGATGATCCTCCAGGGAGGTACTCAATCACTTGAATATCCTAAAAATTGTCATTTTTAGGATATTCAAGTGATTGAAATACCTCCCTGGAGGATCATCCTCGCCTAATTTTCTATAAAATAAAGTTGCCATGTAGCTTAAGGAGTGTTCAGACGAGTACAGTAATGCCCTAAGTAATCGACTCCTTAACCACAGCAGAATTATGGGTAACTTTTCAGGATTTAGTAGGAAATATGGCTTATTGCCATTCATCGGAAAGCTCTCCCCGAGAGCTTTCCAATGAATGGCAATAAGCCATATTTCCTACTAAATCCTGAAAAATTACCCATAATTCTGCTGTGGTTAAGGAGTCGATTACTTAGGGCATTACTGTATGTTGCATTGGTACGATCCATTATCGAAGTTAAGCCGTTCACATGAGCGCATATGTTGCATTATAACGGGGAGCTTCTGATTAATAATTGGAGCTAATAAGTTCGAAATTTGAATATATGCAATATTGCAAATCAACCTATCTGTAATAAATTAATTGTCAAACCTGTCAAATACAAATAACTAACACTGTATATTGCATAAATACAAGTCTATTTTCCTTCGCTTCGAAGACAGCTGCCATTATTATCCATTGAAGACAAGAAATGTCATGAGGCACGCCATATAAGGCATGCGTTTTGCTTTACGTTGCGTTGTAAATAGAATATCTCCGTTGTGTGCATTAACGCATACAACATAATGGACACATCGCAGCCATCTGAGTGCATTGGTGTTATTGTCTGTAATCCAATTTCAATGCAAAGTATGAAATGCAATGCAACTCATGTGAACGCTACTTTGGGAATCAAATGACAAGAATCATAAAACCATGTCTGATAGTAAATAATAATTCAAGTGGTTACGTAATAGATAAAACACGAGGCTGAATTGGATCCTTGGGAGATACCACGCCGTTGAGGCCCGTAGGGCCGAAACGGCGTGGTCTCTCACAACGAGCCAATTTAGCCCGAGTGTTTTATCTTACTTAAATCATTTACAAGTTTAAGATCAACAAGCCACATACTAGAATCGACACGGTATATACGTCTTCAAATAGCCAATACATTGTGTTATTTATCGATGCCACAACAGGGTGTGAGTTGATTGAGTTTACACTCAGTAACGGCCGTGGTCAATGCTCAATTCACGACATGCGCTTTGTGATTAGTGAACTGCTATACCAGAAGCACGTGAACACTTTTGAGTGATTTGAGTCACATGCACAAGCTGATTTTATTGCCACTAAATTGATTTCAGTTTGCCGAATGGTTTTATATTGCATGTAGTCAAAATGTCTGACGATGATGATAGTATCTTTATAACGCAAAACACATTTTCTGTCGAACAAAAGGACGATAGCGATGACGATATATTTAGCCAGATACTAGATATGGAGGTGAGCTGTCGACCAACATTCTCAATTGGCACAGCGCTAATGTGGAGGCCCAGAAATTCAAACTGTTTCTTCAAAAAGGGGATATGAAACTCGACCTATAATTCTAATGGATTTATATTCATTTCTGCATGTGTTTCATGTTTAAAAGTACCATATAAATTTGATGTTCTGCATAACCCTTTCTTGTTTTACATTTGTATATTTAAAACACCCCGCCCATAGCAGATCCAAACAAACATTATTTCAGGAACCACAGCGACCTACATGATACTTGAATTCACCAAAGCGTCTGATTTTGAGTCTGAACAATTGGATACTTGTAATATCCAACTGTTGGATATCCAGGATATCCAATTGTCACACCCAAAGATCCAACGCTTGGGTCAATTAAACATTGCGACAGCGTGCCCATTGTGTATATTTGTCAGGATAAACACCTGTTAAAGACAATGGATGACGTCACGTAAATGGTTTAATGTGAGGTTCAAGCCTTGAAATAGTGTGTCTGTCATTTGCAGAATGAGGTTCCCAGAGGGTGAATTTAGTGATGCTACCCCGCATAGCAGGCTAGCATCACCAAATTCACCCTCTGGGAACCTCATTCTGCTGAGGTTTAAGCAGAATGAGGTCCCCAGAGGGTGAATTTGGTGATGCTAGCCCACTTTGGGGGTAGCATCACTAAATTCACCCTCTGGGGACCTCATTCTGCAAATGACAGGCACACTATTTCAAGGCTTGGTGAGGTTTAGGGATCATGTCAAAATACAGCACAATTCCGAAAAAATTACCATAATTTATAATATTCTTATTTTCGGCATTAATACCATTTTTATCTTCTGGTAAATAATGCTAAATCTGATTTTTGATCTGAAAAATTCTGTGGAATAATTTTATTCTATTTTTATAGCCATACTAATTCAAAATTAGGAATGAAATATAAATTAAATGAGAAAAAGAAATATTTTTTGTGTTGTCAAAATGATGAGACTGATTTTACTATTTAACCCTTTTTTTCACTAAATACTCATTGACGAGTAGTTCCCTTAGGAAATGTTCAGATAATAAGCTCATCAAACGACCATAGTTTGAGTGTTCAACTTATTATCTGAACCACCAAATAATAGGTCTCCTTGTACACTTTTATTATCTGTCATCTGCTTATATTTTCTGAACATCCCTCCATATGAATAATAGACCATTCCAATGTATAGTTTGGGGAGAATCCATTCAGTTAAGAAAGGGTTAAATTAAAACTGCAACAAGCACAGCCTGGATATAGTGTGTCTGACATTTGCAGAATGAGGTTTCCAAGGGGTGAATTTAGCAACGCCATCCACACAGGTGTAGCATCACCAAACTCACCCTCTAGGAATCTCATTCTGCTTAGGCCTTAGAACCTCATTCTGCTATGGGAGACCTAGGATCAGATTGAAGTTCCCCAGTTGAAGTTGGTGATGTTCACCCATTAGTCACCTCGATTATGTAATTTATCTTCTGCAATTTAGGGGATATATAAACTGAACAAAAGGGAAAAAGTAACTAAAAGCAATGTTAATTTGAGATACTTCCCAGAAGACGAGTCCTTAGCAGAATGAGGTCTCCAGAGGGTTAATTCGGTGATGTTAGCCAGCTGGGAACCTCATTCTGCTTAGACCTCAACTGCTATGGGAGACCTAGGAACAGATTGAAGTTCCCCAGTTGAAGTTGATGTTCACCCATTAAAGATACTTCCCAGATGATGAGGCCTAAGCAGAATGAGGTACAGAGGGTGAATTTGGTGATGCTAGCCCACCATGTGGGATAGCATCACTAAATTGACCCTCTGGGAACCTTATTGTCAGACGCACTATCAGGCATGCACAAGCATACCTTGTATCCGATAAGAATTCCCTTCAAAGCCTCCCTTGTTTCGGCGACTGGCTCCCAGCTTACCTCAAAAGCTGTACTGTTAAAGGAATCAATGAACACTTTCTGGGGCGGCATCAAAGGCACTGTAAATATTGGAGAATGGTTATAAATAATGGAAGAATCGTATATGTTTTAATTTCATGTTTGCATTTATAATAGTTAAAGATATATTGTGCACTTATTTTACTGAATTTTAGTTGATAGAGTACCAGGTGCTACAGTAATGCCCTAAATAATCAACTCCTTAACCACAGAAGAATTATGGGAAATATGGCTTGTTGCCATTTATCGGAAAGTTCTCACTGAGAGCTTTCCGATGAATCGCAACAAGCCAAATTTCGAACTAAATCCTGAAAAATTACCCACAATTATGCTGTGGTTAAGGAGTTGATTATTTAGGACATTACTGTATATCAACTGGAACAATAAGGCCAATTGAATCGACCATTTCGAAAAGCACTACCTCTGACGAACACACAATTGTAAATATTTACACGTTTAATTTGGGACTAATTAACTCTTTCTATACTAAGTGAATTCTCCCATTCGGTCATAAAGGAATACATTGGAATGGTCTATTATTCATCTGGAGGTGTGTTCATGAAAAATAAGCAGATGACATATAATAAAAGTGCAAAAGGAGTCCCAATTTATTGGAGGGAAATGTTCAGATAATAAGTTCAACATGTGATTGTTTGTTGAACATATTATCTGAACATTTCCTAATAAAGAACTAATCATCAATGAGTATTTAATATAGAAAGGGTTGATCACTGACAAACACAGGGTAATGTTTTTTTTTACTCACATGCTTCAGCAGAGAATATTGTCTGAATTGGGGACAGTACGCCGTCTCCGTGTATGTTGTATGGCTGGACTTGAACCTGGTACTCTAGATAATAATTCTCCACTCCAACCAGCACGGAATGCTGCCCTTTATTACCATCAAGTCTTGCCTAGAGCAAAAAATTCAATATGCGTTATAAGACTAGGATCCTGCGATTCTTAAATTAATATAGAAAAATTGTGATTCGATTATTTTCCAATTTTATTCAATCTAATGCTTGATCTGTGCAGACAATGACCTGCTAAACAAAAAGTGAGGGATCTATGGGCCCTGAATATGGTTTGATTTGTTCTAAAGCAAGCCTTGAAATAGTGAGTCTGTCATTTGCAGAATGAGGTCCCCAGAGGGTGAATTTAGTGATGCTACCCTGATATATATGCGGGCTATATATAGTACATAAGTCGTGCACCAATCATGAGATAACTGGGTCACCAGATGTTCCAATTCCATGACGGTGAAATTGACATTTGGAAATATGGCTTGTTGCCATTCATCGGAAAGCTCTCGGGGGAGAGCTTTCCGATGAATGCCAACAAGCCATATTTCCGACTAAATCCTGAAAAGTTACCCATAATTCTGCTGTGTTTAAGGAGTCGATTACTTAGGGCATTACTGTAGTTCATTGCAAAAGATGAAAAACTGAGCCACGATCATAAGGTAAATCATGAATGAAATTCCAACCTATGCTACATGTCAATAAAACTTGGTCAATAAAATACAGGCCAATTATTTATTAACATACATATTACACAAAATAATTTGGTAGAGTTACTCACATCTTCCCAACGGGCGTCATCAAATGCATTAGTTGGTTTCATTCGCCAATTAACAATGTATCCAATACCATAGCCAAACTGATCTTCTGGTTCTAAAAGCTTAAATAAAACATAGTGTGGTGTGAAAAATGGCAATATTTTTAGAGCGGTTCTGACCTTAATTACATTGACACAAGATTTAAGGCAGATTCGATGCTGGACAAACTATTTTTTGCATAGAAAATTACCCCAAATGTCAATCTTTCATCTTTTAAGAAAATTCAGGACCTAGCTGTAAACAGTATACATTAATGTGTTTGCACTGAGGCCTATGGAAATTATTAAAGACATATTATGGACTTGTTCAGTGCGAGAAACTGAAAAGTCAGTACTTGGGCCCTATGCCAAGTGTGGGAATGTAGCATTCTACTAGCATTACCGAAAATTTCAAAGAAATAAACCATAACGCTCCATAGATATCATTGTCTGAACTACGCTTATTTGTAAATATTTACATCCATATTCGGGACGCTGCGATCGGCGATAAACTAATGCAAATTATTTCGCCAATGAGAGTCATTGCATTTAATTAATATATAAGAATGACTTGTGGGTACTGTAAATTTGGATTAATATGCGTAAAAATAACTACTTTAAACAATATTTTTCTCTGGTTCTATTTGATCGCCCTAAAGGAGTGTTTCACATCACTTTAACCCTTCCATGACTGGAGCTTCCTGAAATTTTGTGAAATCCCTGTGAAACACTGGTGCCAAACACTGCCAATGCATTCTCTGATATATAAGAGTCTCCCTTAGGGAGCCTCGCATATATAAGAGAATACATGTGCCTAATAATATTTACCTTGAACTTGTAAGCCAGTGCATTCTCTTATATATGCGAGGGAGACTCACATATATAAGATAATGCACTGGCACAGGCTATTTAATGCTGCACCAGCACAGCTCCCGTCATAAAAGGGTTAACACCTGTCACTGGCAATGAATTTGGTTCATAAAAAATACTTAGTTATCACAGTACTTTGATTAATACAGAAGATCTTCACTGTACTTACATCCCAAGTTATTGTGAGGAGTCCGACCTTTCCTCCGCCTCCTCCCACGTGCTCAGGGGGCTTCTCTGGAGGAGATCCAGGTATAGTAAACTGAACTGTCGAAATAAATATGAAAGTATCAATGACACTGTAGCTCAACTTGGACAGGCATCAATATTATGCTCAGTAGTCAATAGAATGATAAAGAACAAGAGCACCACACAGAGTATCCCCCGTAAAGCAGGGGGGGGGGGGGTCGGAAATAATTTCAGGCATGTATGCTGATTTTTTATTTTTTACCCTCGTTGGGACCCACCCACCCCCGCGTCCAAATTTTTTTCCATTTTCGGCAGTTTTTTTCCGACCATTTTTTGACACCCACCCCCCTTTTAACATTAAACAGAGATTTGCAGGGGGTGGGGGGAATTCACTGTAAACAGCTGTATATGAATTTCAGTGCATACTATTTGTCATGGATGTTAACATTGACATGTAAATAGGAACGAGTCATTTTTGGGTCATTTGGCCAAAAAAACATGGCTGCTAGCGGCCATCTTGGATTTCAAAATTTGCAACAAATTACAACACGTTAACTGCCTGCAGTCAGTTTAACAGTTAGAATTACATTATTTCTCCTATTCTAAGGTGTTTTAAGCCAAACTCATTGCAAAAACAGTCAAAATAATTTTAGTTGCAGAAAAAAACATTTGTTGGTCGCATTGATCACCCACCCACCACGGCATACATGCCCAGAAAAATCCCCCCCCCTGCTCTACGTAAAGGTGACTTTCCACTGAGGTATATTAATTTCCTGTTGTGGCTTAATTTGACAGATTTCTTAACCCTTTCATGATGGGAGCAGCACTAATGAACCATTAAAGATCATGTGCCAGTGCATTATTTTATATATGCGAGGGAGCCTAGTATATATAAGATAATGCACTGGCTTACAAGGTCAAGGTAAATATTGTTAGGCCAAAGTATTCTCTTATATATACGAGGCACTTATGGGAGACTCGCGTATATAAGAGAATTATAATGCATTGGCACTTTCGCAACACTTTAGGAAGCTCCAGTCATGGAAGGGTTAATTTCCTGTTGTGGTTCAATTTGACAGATGTCTTAATCTGGCCACGGGGAACTTGTAGCAAAAACATATTGAAATATATACCTTATATACTACCACAGGGGGAGTCACTAATTCGGTACGGAATAGCGCCGAACGACGTCAACGTTGATTTTCTGACACACTGCACCGATTTTGGTCGGATAAACGGTATTGTCGCGTATATTGCTATTTCCATAAGTGATATAAACCCTCCTTACCATGTAATGTGCTGTAGAATGCCGATATAAACCTGTTTTGTACTTTCAAGTGGAAGAAATCTTTCTAATCGAACCATAAACATGGCCTGATTCGCCATTAATCATGGCAAAATATGCCCTCTTTCTGATTGGTCGATATTCACGTGGCTTTGTTTACGAAACCACGGTCAGAAAAAAAACATTATGTATATTAAATATCGACCAATGAGAAAGAGTCACATTTCCTAATACGATATGGGAACACCGTATGCGTAACGTAACTATCACAAGTATAACGTACTCTGATAACAACTTATCACCAATTTCATGCTTAAGACATTTTAAACATGTCATCTTCGGCTTGTTTTATTTTATTTTTATGAAAAGGAATAACAAATGGGGTAATAAATATATATAACGACAAATAGAATCAAATTGGTCATTTTCTTGGTACAGGCAAGCAAGGTACGAAAATTGGTGAAATCTGAGTACAAACGTCGGAGTGTTCCCCTATCGTATTCCGTTAACCACCAACCGTGGAGTGCATGTTCACGGTCTGGTTTGAAGCAATTTTCTCACTTCAAAGTATACAAAAGTTGTTGTTAGACATTCCACTGCATTTGACAGTGTAAGGAGGTTTTTATTCACTTTTGAAAGAAGAAAAACAAGCGACAATGCCGTTTACGCGGCCATAATCGGTTCGGTGAGTCAGAAATGCAACAAATTTCGGGAATGGGAAACCGAACATTGTCTGACCTTGTCATATATATATATATTATGTAAACACTGTTTTCTACAAAGTGCCTGTGAATCTGGCCTGTGATGACTGAACAAAACCAGTAGGATTTATCCATTCATTCATTCATTCCATCGTTAATATTTAAAAGATCATTAACATCCCATCTAATATGAGACGGAGATACAAGGATGGGCAAATTAGACACTATAAGGACCATAACTTCGGACGGAAAATTAAAGTGTCAATGACACTGTAGCTCAACTTGAGGAGGGACCCAAAGGAATTAGTCATGAAAAGAGCAAAATCCAAGATAACTGCAAGCAGCCATGTTTTTCATTGACAATCATTCAAATTAAATAGCTCCCATCTATAGGTAATCCTAAACATGACTGGACTAAAACTTTCAAAAACATTTCTCCAAAAATTGGGGAATGCAGTGTGCAGATGGTTAAAATGTTAAATCCAAGATGGCCACTGGCTGACATGTTTAAAAAAAAATAATTATTGTTCTTATCTAAACCCCACCCGAATATCCCCAGATAGCATGGGAACGTTGTTTCAACGTTAGGACAACGTAATTAGTACCGTCAGAACAACGTCAGGATCCGATATCGAAACAATGTTTAGAGTTGCTTGTGTTTTGATGTCGATCCACAGTCGGTGCCCAATGTTAGAACAACGGTAAACTAATGCTGTTTCAACTTTGAATCAATGTTGGTTTCTGACATTGTTCTGCCGGTGATATGCGATGTTGAAACAAAGTTCGCTACACCAGTTGGATAGACATTATACCAATGTTGAATTTGAGTTGTGATATATATTCCCACCTAAATGTATAGGACTGACCGTATAGAAGTTTACCCAGAAGAATTATACAGGAGTGCGGCCCATTGCCAAGTTGTATATATGGTGAATTGATTTCTCACTGACCGGTTGAGGTGATTATCTCCTGAATTTATTGTTTAATTATAATGAAAGTTTTGTTACGGCCATCTTGAAATTGAATCTCAGATTCAGAGTTGATTCAAATCTCCACTTTAATAAAGCTATATAAATTAATACATGAATCAATACAATCAAGTTCCTGACTGAAAACTTACGGCTTATTGTCCCGGGAATATATTTCACATCACTTTTAATCTCCATTTTTCCAATAGAATATAAATATATTGAACTTGTAAACACAAAGACTCTACACTGCAGGTTGGTGAATAGACCATGTGTAATGGAAGGGACGCTAACAGTTTGACATCATAACATTTCACCGTCGGTTTCCGACCACAGATCAACGTTGATCCAATGATGAGGTTTCAATGTTGAAACAATGTCGAAATCCGTTGAAATTTTGAAATATAAACGGAAATAGACGTCTATAATTCGAAGTCGGGACAATGTCAAACCGACTGAAACCACTCACATTGATTCAATGTGATTTTCCCAATGTTGAAACAACGTTCCCATGCTATCTGGGTCCATATGAAGTGACAATCGGGTGATGGATGTCACTTGTAGTGTGTGCTGAAGGATCATGCATAGAGTAACATTCAAGATGTCGCTGGGGGCTTTTTTATTTAAAACCAGAAAACTTTATGATTTCGATCTAGTAGTCACCCCGAAGATCTATATGATGTTTGGTGACGATCGGATGAGGGATGTGGCCTGTAGGGTGCCTCGAAGGATTTAGACAAGCAAAGAGTAAAATCCAAGATGGCTACCGGAAACAATATTTTTCAATGATAATCATTCAAATTCATTAGCTCCTTTCTGGAGGTGATCCTAAACATGCATACCTGTAAATTTTCAAAACATATTCCTCTATCAAATATGGGCTAGAGGTTGTGTCGATGAATTTAACCCTTTACCCAACAGAACGACCCTGTGCCAATGCATTCTCTTATATATGCGAGTCGACCTATATATAAGAGAATGCATTGGCTTAGCACATTAAAAATTCTAAAATTGTTAAAGAATGTAAGAATTGTTTTTTTTAGGCCAATTAATGCATTCTCTTATATATGCGAGGCGACCATATAGAATGCATTGGCACAGGGCATAACTGTAACCATCACAATGTGGTCAATGAGCCGGTTCCAATGATATCCATATTTGTATGGTTTTATTGAGACAGACCCAAGATAATTTAGGCTGTTGCAACTTTATTTGGCCATTTTTGGCCGGTTTGTTGGGTAAAGGGTTAAAAGTAAACTTCAAGATGGCGGCTGGTGGCCTTGTTTTTTTTTTAATTTTACAGCTCCCATCTAGAGGCCATCCCGGAGATCCATATTAAGTTTGGTGACGATCGGATGAGGGATGTGGACTGTAGGGTGTGCAGAAGTGGTTAGTCATGCAAAGAGTAAATCCATTTTCACACTAATTTAAGTCCCATTACTCAATAGGGACCATAACTCTGGAAAAATGGACGAAACCCCATTTGTAAATACTCTTTACACCATGTTGGTCCATCAACACACCGAAGATCAGTAACATCAGACTGATGATGATCAAGATATAGAGCTTCAAAGTTGTTATGGGCGGACTCATGGTCAGACAGACAGACTCCTGGACTGAGCCCATTTCTATATCCCCCACCAAACTTGTTTGCAGAGGATACGGAAAGTAAAAAAGATATATAAGTGAATGGATAGTACTGTGTACTGTAATGCTCTAAATAATCGACTCCTTAACCACAGCAGAATTATGGGTAACTTTTCAGGATTTAGTCGGAAATATGGCTTGTTGCCATTCATCGGAAAGCTTTCACGGAAATATGGCTTGTTGCCATTCATCGGAAGGCTCTCACCGAGAGCTTTCCGATGAATGGCAACAAGCCATATTTCCGACTAAATCCTGAAAAGTTACCCATAATTCTGTTGTGGTTAAGGATTCGATTATTTAGGGCATTACTGTAGATGAAACTGTTTCCATAGGTTGTTTGTTGATCTTATTATATTTATATTATATTACTTATATGAAAAGTTTCCACCAAAGAATATTAATCCGTCAGCACTTATATTATCTTTTTGTCTGACTGTCATCTGTTAATTTATCCTTAACACCCATTTAAATGAATAATAGATCATTCCAATGGGTACATTTGTAACTGAATGGGAGAAACCATTTCATTTAGAATTAGTTCAAATAGAGTCAGTAGGAAAACACCATCCACATATTTTATCTTTAGCCTGAGTGTTGTGTCAAATAAAAGCCTTATAAGCCTGAATTTAACCACCTGACATGATGACATCATACATTTTATTACATGTCTATCAACGTAGTTCGCATGATCGCACGAGTTTCCAGGCGTGTGATAATTCTCAGAATCGCACTAATGCAATCTGTCGACGGAACTGTTTCATTCAGTGCTGTTAAACTGGTTCTCGCCGTTACTATTTTTACTTTTTCAATCACGACAATAAAGAAACAAAAAGCGATCAATCGTTGAGATGATTCATTCAAGTAGTTTCATTTCAAGAATATGTTTGTCGAGGCACATAATTTAATTTCAAGGTCACTCGCGGATAGACGGGCTCCCTGTCTGATTGTTGCGTTAACCCTAAATGCCATTAAAACTAAATTAAATTCACATTTTCTGTACCGGAGATGTACGATTGTGAGTCAACATTCTATGATACGGAGTTATGTAATAAAAATAGAACCGCATGAGTGTCTGGATTTTGACGAATTATCGCACTCGATTTGTTGGCGGAACACGATACCTCTCGTGCGCGACTGAGTCCCGCACTCGAGGTATCGCTCCGCCAACAAATTCAGACGCAAAACAGGCTAATGCCCGGTTGTTTGTATTTACATGAGCCTGACATTATGTCTGACAGTATTATTGTGAGCATTACCACAAACATTTCTTATATTTGTCAGGAATATGTGCTCACTAATTGGATTTGTATGCTAATTATCACAGGCAATGAAGTAAGAAAATAAACAAAAATAAACGTAATTTTTATCACAAACAGGATGTGTTAAAATAATTGGATTTTCTCATGTTATAAATAGAAAACGATTCAGTAAAAATGCTGGAATGGTTGAGGAAAAATGAAACTGAAAGTGAACTTTTGTTACGCAGGTCGGAATATCACCAATATGCCGTACATATAAAAATTGTAGAGATATTGTATAATTTCTGTACTGTGGAGCAACAAAAATATACATAAAATATTAATAGATAACTATTTTTTCCATCATATACCGTCCATAGAAATGGAAATATTCTTCAGGCCTCCTGTTAGTACCGGACATGTGTCAGACTGTACATAAAAAATTAAATCCAGACTTTAATTAATGTGTATAAATTCAAATTGAAGTCGAACCAGAGGATTAACATATTCTATCTACTTTTTAAAAACTATATTTTATTGAACATACCTGATTCGTAACTCGGGAATCCCGTTCCGTGCATGTTGGTTGCTTTGACTCTCAGCATGTAAGCTGCACCGGGATTAAGATTCTGTATGAGTGCAGTGTGCATCCCGGCATTATAACCGCTCTCAACCACCGTCCCTGCTGCTGGAACCTCTGAAAAATAAATCATGATAAGATAACTCATGACCATAAATACTGTAATGTGTTTTTCGGGGAATCAAATTCCTGCTTTCACTGGTTTTTTTATGATAAAATCATGGTTTTCTAACAATATCGTATTTTCACCTGAAATCATTACAACCAGTTTAAAGACATATTTTGTACTTGTTTGGGCGCGTTAAACTGTTAAGTTAGTATTCAGGCAATATGCCAACCTGAGGAATGTAGCCTTTCACAACATCGTCGAAAATCTCAAGCAAATCGACCATATCACTCCACAGAAAACATCATCTGAACTACGCTAAATTGTAAATATTTACTTCTCATTCGGGATGCAACTATCGACGATAAAGTAACAAAAACGATTTCGCCATCGAGAGTCAATGAATTTAATTAATATATAATAATGACGGTACGTTTTGTCAGTGTGGATTAATATTTGTAAAAATAACTACTTTAAGCAAGATTATCCTCCATTTCTATTTGATCACCTTACCGGAGTGTTTCACATCACTTTAACCCTTACATGACTGGAAAACTCTGTGCTAATACATTCTCTTATATACATGAGTCTCCCATAGGGAGCCCCGCCTATATAAGAGAATACATTTGCCTAACAATATTTACATTGACCTGGTAAGCCAGTGCATTCTCTTATATGTACGGGGCTCCCATATGGGAGACTCACATATATAAAAGAATGAACTGGCACAGGATCTTTAATGATGCACCAGCTCAGCTCCCATCATGAAAGGGTTAATACCTAGAATCCATGCCACATTATGTGGATTAATTACACCAAACATTTAAATTATAGCCAGATGAAACCAGGTTTTGCTGTAAAATGACTTGCTTTAACGGTGTGTATATAATGTTTTGATGGTTTCCAGAATTCTCTGATTTTTCAAGAAAAAATTGTTTTTACCCCAATATGAACCCCAGAACAGTTGCCTCTGTTGGAATAACAGAAAAATAATTCCATTTTCCATTAATTTTCCACTGAGAATTAAATTTAAGTGCAAATGCTGTATAACTATCACTTTCATGTATAGAGTTATTGATGACATTCAATGAAACATAAAAAGCAATTCCTTTTGTTCTCAACTATAATGAAAAAAATTAAAATCCACCCGACCAATCTGACCCCCATCCCCCAATTTATTATGCACCCCCCCCCCCCCCCCCCCCCCCCCATTACCAGAAACACATATTCATTGTATTTTGGCCTAATTGTCACTATATCTGCACAATATTGCTTGATCTTCTCAATTCAATGAACGCCATCAAAGATGGATAACTCTATCTATAATCATCACAAACAACTTATATTGGAGTGCAGAATTTGGATATATCAGCACAACAAAGGGCTGCTTTATATACTGGCTTATAACGAATAAAAAAAACACAGGTAAATAGCCTTAAAAAGAAAGAAAATCACTTAATATTCCAGAGCATTAGTTTAGTCAGAGATATTATTTGTAATATCTCTGATTTAGTGTAATGAGTTATAAAGAAACATTGCCAAGCATGTTATCTATTGTTCAAACACCACAGCCCAAGAAGAATAACTCTATTATCCAGTAGTTTTATTATTTCACCACAAGCAGTAATTAGTGGTTTTCAAAGGATATTTGTTGTCTATCAATGAAATAAAATATAAATTTGCACATAAACATATCAGAAAAGTTGAACAAACACTAGATATGTTAAATATGATATGCTACTAAACACAACCATTTTGAAAACATGTTTGTTAATTTTTATTCAATATGCAAACACCACGATGTGCAACAATTCTATATAAGGTGGGTATATAAGCACTATGTTAGCTTGCTGAAACTGTGTTATAAAAAAGGAGAGACGGTTAGCACTCCCCTTGATAAGGACGGAAGAGACCTTCATGGTCTTATAACACACATAAGGCTTTGTCTTCCTACTTCGAAGACAAACTATGTTTTTTAAAGCAGGGAGCTTATAAGGGAAAGAGTGGGGGGTGGGGGTGGCAAGAAGTTCTTCACACAACTTCCAAAAGTCATCAATTCATGCCTTTAACAACAAGTTTGAAATTATCTGGTGAATCCTCTTGGAACTTGTTCAATATAAATTTATAATGTTTGTGTATTTATTTTTTTAAATTTATATTGATTTTTCAAAAGTAGAGTTGAATGATATAAATCCCCGATAAAATTCTCGAAAATAAATTGTTTTTTAATTTACCTAGGGCACCCGCCAGTTGAATGTTATGACTGTTCAATGATATACCGGCTTTGGTTCCCAGACAACTTACTGCTTCATGCATAACTTTTGCCCCAGAAATATGCATGGAAATCCCCATACAAAAATTCGCTTCAACTCCCCTTTAAATTTTTCCAAACCAATATTTAGTAAATTGCTGTCATAATGTTAGACTGGAAAAATAATCTTCAGTTGGAAAATGTTCAAATTTACATGGAGAGGTTAGATTGGTTTGGATTGAATCTGAGGTATCAGTAAAGGAACAATCTAACTCAACCGTGGAGAGGGGGGTGTTGGGTTTGGAACTTCAGTCTTTTGGTCTTCAATGGATTGGGGGAGGGGGGTGACGGTCAGTTGTAAAGTTGCACACCCCCTCCTCAACAAGGATCCCTGGAGGAGAGAGAGGTGGATGGTGGTTTCAATGGATGAAAGTTTCTCAATCTAACTGAAGGAAAGTCCAAGTCACAGGTTGGAATCTTTTCAATTTCAACCCATTCTAATGTCAGTTAATAAACCCTTTCATTGACAAGTAGTTATCCTTCAGGAAATGTTCACATAATAAGTTCAACAAATGACCATTTGTTGAACTTATTATCTGAACATTTCCCTGCAATAAATAGGACTCCTTCTTTACTTGTATTATCTGTCGTCTGCTTATTTTTTCCTGAGAACCCCTCCAAATGAATAATAGACCATTCCAAATATTCTTTTATAACTTAGTGGGAGAATCCATTTAGTATAGAAAGGGATAAATCTGAAATAAAATCAGGATCAGTTATCGACTAAGACATTGGATTCTATTATTTAAAGGTACTCAATCCGTAAAGAGGGTCCCCATCTCAACAGATTCCAACAACAACAATCCGATCAGAGGGTCCTATATTACTATTTCTTTGGCTTTGGGGGTAAAAAATATTTGATTCGAGTCGAGGAACCCATCAAACAAAGCTCAGAGTTATTAGATATTGATTTTTGAAATTTGTTATGTTCTCGAGATGAGTACTAATAATTGCCGTCAATTTCGTATCCTGCTCGAGATTTTTACACCAAAACTCTATTCAAACAGACAAGGATGGATAACTCTAAAATCAAGTGGTAATAAAAACGCAATTTTGACTGAGATCTGGGCCAGAAAGTATTCCCGATAATGAAAAATAATAGATTTCTAAAATTGATATCTAACAAATCTGAGCTTTGATGGGTGACTTCCTCGACTCGAATCAAATATTTTTGACCCCCGAAGCCATTGAAATAGTAATTGAGAGGAGTTTTATCGGATTGAGTACCTTTAAAACAAGTTATTCCAAGTTCAGTATTAAAACCCTTTCAGTGCCAAGTCAGATTTTTATATCAACCCATGAGTGACTTCGAGATCGGCTGCAGCTAGTCGACACAGCCGGATTTGGGACCTCGAAGTTACCATGACCAGGATATGTGACGTCACGTTTCCACCAAATCCTGGTTGCGAGTTCCCATACTACCGATCAAATCCAAAATGGCGGACTGAATAAATGAAAAAGGCGGACAATGATTGAATGATTGAAAAAAGTTAATGTGTAGTTGGTACATGTAGATTTTTATCTTTGGGTTCGATGGTTGTTTTACTAAAAAATTATCTATCTAATTTTATGAAACTATTTTTGGAAAGGTGGAGTTTATAGTTAATTCGATGTTTTTTTTATATGCATAGGCAATCGATCTACACGTCGATACCTTGGCCTCTATAAAATAATGTTTATTGAGGCTCTTAAAGTATAAAATATACAGCATAGGGACTGATCAACAGATAACCCAATATAGTTTATGAGACCAGACCCTCAAATTCAGTGATTAAATTACAGGAAATTCATGTTGTTTGTATGGGATACTGAAAGTGACATTCGTTGCGGCTGCAGCCGCGGTCATAGTCGTTCGAAATTCCTCGGATATGGACATGAGCAGACTTATTTCCGATATAAGCTGTGACCGAAGCTGTAGCCGATCTCGAAGTCACTCCATATTTCCTTGATCAATTTTCAAATTTTATCTAAGAGCTCTTTCCATCAATGTATCACATTATTATAATCAATAAATTTGAAAAATGATCAAGGAAATATTGGTTGATACAAAAATCGGACTTGGTACTGAAAGGGATAAATTAATTCTCCTGGCTGGGTGTTTGTTTTGTCACATTATTAACCCTTTCTTTACTAAATGGATTCTCCCATTAAGTCTTAGTTTGGCGAGTAGAACGACAAATATGTCGTCGTACAGTTCGCGAGTGGAACGACATATATGTCATCTCAGGAATTGTCATTTTATGTAGACATAACTTCAATTAATCATCCGATTTATAAATGATTTGTAAAGATATTTTGATTAAACGGACATGGCTCATTCAAACCTCAATTTTTCTTCTACGTAATTTGCAGCGACGGATACAATAGGTCGATAAATAAACGAACTATTAATATACCGGCTTCATATGCTCTGAAAAACACTTGTCAAAGTCACAGCCGTTTTTCAGCCATTTTCAACTTTTCGCCACAATTCAGACAAATGCTCTTTATTGCTACCATATCAGGAATAGACAACAACGGAACGATCTTTTTTGTTCCTTGTCGTGCAAATAAATGTCTTGTGTTTGGGACCCAAACACCGTATTCACAGTTGTATTTTTCATTACTCCAATGCGTCTTTTTGGGTTACATAGTGCTCGTAGAAAGGTAGTTCAGATATGTATCGACTTATTTCGATACTGAGAAAAATTCAAAACCGAATAATATTATATGTATTTTATATACCACCATGTGCCTTTAATATAATGTCCCAATGTAAAAGTGCAATAGATTATGATAGCACACGTAAACAGAAAATACGCATCAATTAAAACGAATTATTACCCGTTGACCCGAATTTGTTGATAATTATTGCTATGACATTGACGTTAAACTCAGACATGACGTCATGTATATGACGTTATAAATACTCTCCAAAGGGTTAAAAGTATACATTGGGATTGGCAAGCCTTGATATAATGTGTCTGTCATTTGCAGAATGAGGTCCCCAGAGTAGGGTCCTGCGAATATTCGATATTCGATTCGAGATTCGATTCGAAAGTCAAATTCGATTCGAATTCGAGTCGAAATTGCCAACTCGAAATTTCGAATATACACTGATAGAAAAGTAGGCTGTTTACGGACAACTACACACGTCGATCTTAGCTGGTTTTTTTGCCATATAATTAGAGAAAATGATGTATATATGCACCTTCTAATTCTTATTGTACGTCGCGATTATATATATTAAATATAATAAGCAATTAGCCACTATAGGACGACTAAATACTTCTGAATTCTAGCTTTGAACAAGGTAGCCAAAAGCTCGGAGATCGCTGATGGTCCGACGACGCGTGTAAATTATAAATAGCTATGAGACAGAGCAACCGCTAGCGTTATCCGCTGTCTATCGATCTGTCTCAGATTCTGCGTCATGTAATATAGCTGAGAATTTAAACAACACGGTATTAAAAACTGCATTTTGGCCGTATTTTCTTTTGATGTTGACTTTCAGTTTCGGAGCATTCCTTGACAGTTGACAATATGTCCGTTATTCATGTTTATTTTAAACATGATAAAGCTGCAGGCAGGGACTTACACGTGTGATGGATGCAAAATGGTATATAAATCGCAAGCATCTGGGACAACGATCCATCTATGGAATCATCTGTCCAATAAGCAACCATGCAGCACTACAAAAACAGGCTACCCTGCTACTGTTGTTGCATCTTCAAGTTTATAACAATGGGTGATTCCAAATGTCGATTTGAAATTTTTCATATACATGCAAACTGTATAAATTTTGCGTGATTTTGGTTCCGATAATCAGTTTAGTGGTTATATATTAATCGTCGTGACGGCCGCATGGACGTTTTAATCTGTTTTTTTTTCTCTCGTCAGTTATCATTTGAAGTTAATAGTATTGCAAACGACGGTTCATCGCCACATAAGTTATGATGGAACTTCGTGCATGTAGTTCATAGAACGTTACACAAATTGACTAATCGTTGACAAAACATGCCCAATTGAGAATGTAACACACAGATATGATTCGATTCGATATTCGATTCGATATTCGATTCAATTTCCTGAACTCGATTCGATATTCGATTCGATCAAAATCTCCAATTCGCAGGACCCTACCCCAGAGGGTGAATTTAGTGATGCTACCCCCGCATAGTGGGCTAGCATCACCAAATTCACCATCTGGGGACCTCATTCTGCTTACACCTCAGCAGAATGAGGTTCCCAGAGGGTGAATTTGGTGATGCTAGCCCGCTATGCGGGGTAGCATCACTAAATTCACCCTCTGGGGACCTCAGTTTGCAAATGACAGACACCCTATTTCAAGGCTTGGGGATTGGCTATTATATTGATTTGGAGGCATGTTCAGGTAATAAAAGCAGATGACAGACAGAAAAACTGATAATACAAGAGCAGCATGATTCTTATTCATTTGTGGGAAATGTTCAGATAATAATTAAGTTCAACAAATGACCTAAGGTTGTTTGTTGAACTTATTATCCGAACATTTCTTAAGGGATCTACTTGTCAATGAGTATTTAGTAAAGAAACTTTTAACACTTTCATGACTGGAGCTTCCTAAATTTTGCGAAAACCCTGTGCCAATGCATTCTCTTATATATGCAAGTCTCCTATAGGTAGCCTCGCATATATAAGAGAATACATTGGCCAAACAATATTTACCTTGACCTTGTAATCCAGTGCATTCTCTTATATATGCAAGGCTCCCGGTGAAAGACTCGCATATATAAGAGAATGCACTGGCACAGGATCTTTATTGTTGCACCGGCGCAGCTCCCATCATGAAAGAGTGAAACCATTAATTAAATCAAGAATGAATTCTCACATTCAGCACTAAAAAAAACAACAAACAAATTATATATCTGGTAGAATCTATTCTTTGTGAATGTTCTGCTATAAACAGGCAGAGAACCAACCTCTGAATTCCCATTCATTCATTTGTAGGGATGGTCCAATAATAAGTTCATCTTTTTGTTGAAATTATTACCATAGCTGAAAATTCCCACAAATTTGTGAATAAATTGTGAAAACAAAACCCCCTTCTTAATTAAGTGTATTATAAGATGATGTCAATCAAATCCATAACTTGTTGATTGCGAAGTTGAATTCTTCGTGCTAAAATGTTGAAAAATAAGCCACAGCTTTATTAGCATTTGATAGTGCAATGGGGGGGGGGGGTGATTTGGGGGGGGGAGACATAATACTGTAATGCTTCTCCCATACTCACTCCTCTTAATTGAATGCCAAGTGTCGGAAAAATTGCTCTTCCCTTCAATTTCATAGTATTGAATTGGACTGCCGTTATCTGTTCCATCGACCCATACGACTGTCAGTGACCTCGACTCGATTGAAGAATAGTCATCTTTAAAAAGCTTCCCGGGCTGACCAGGGGGTCCTGAAAACAAAGTATTTTAATTCTTAAAGATGCTCTATCTCTTCATGACACAACTTCCACCAACAACAACAACAACAACATCATCATACTTTTATCAAACTCATATCCTAAGAGAACTACTCATCAATGAGTGTTTGGTATAATATAACCTAGAGCGACTGCCAAGAGCAGTTAGAGTCAAGCCTGAGTTTAGTGTGCCTGTCATTTGCTGAATGAGATCCCCAGAGGGTGAATTTAGTGATGCTATCCTGCATAGTGGGCTAAATTAACCGTCTGGGGACCTCATTCTGCTTAAGCCTCATCTTCTCTGGAAAGTTTTTTTAGTATCGAATTTATATAGAAACTTCTTCACATAGATTCTATTTCCTTTTTAGTTTAGTTTCTCTATATCCTGCTCTTTCCCCAAATTGGCAGACGACACATTGCATAATCGAGGTTCCCAATGGGTGTACATCACAATATTCACCATTTGGGAACTTCAATCTGAGTTTATGTCTCCCATGGTAGATGAGGCCATGCAAAATGAGGTCCCCAGAGTGTGAATTTGGTGATGCTAGCCTGCTTTGTGGGAAGCGTCACTAAATTCACCCTCTGGGGACCTCATTCTGCAAATGACTGGCACACTAAACTCAGACTTGTTTAGTGTTCAAAGAAGATGGTATTTAATTCCTTCAAGTTTACAATTACATCTCAACCCTTTATACACTAAATACACATTTTGCTAAAATGTTTCTACATGATATACTCATGGCTGTATAAAGTGTTTGTAGAATATACCTTGTATACACATAAATATAATAAAATAGATTCAATTTAACCTTAAATATGTCTAATTTGAGCCGAAATTTGAAAAAAATACTGTAATTTGCCACAATTTCCCCCTGAAGTACCATTTAGTTTGCCCAAATTTGACCATAAATATCTCCCAATTTGCCCGAAAATTATCCGAATTTTGAGCTTTCAAAACATTTGGGGGGACTGCAGCCCTCCCAACCCCATGGCCCATATGGCTATGATATACATGTACACCCTATTCTTTTCTGTTATTTCCCCACTATTTTCTTATTTTGGGTATAAAATGTTATGTTTTAGGTTATGAAATATAAGTTATCTGCTGCAACATCCAGAGATTTGATACATTAACCCTTAAAGTCATGTGAAACACTCCGGTAGGGTGATCAAATAGAAATGGAGAATAATCTTGTTCAAAGTAGTTATTTTTACAAATATTTATCTAAATTGACAACACACACCGACATTCTTATATATTAATTAAATGCAGTGACTGCCGATGGCGAAATCGTTTTCGTTAATTTATCGCTGATAGAAGCGTCCCGATTCGAGTAGTAAATATTAACAATTTAGCGTAGTTCAAACAATGTTTTCTATGGAGTGGTACGGTCGATTTGCTTGAAATTTTCGGTGATATTAGTAGAATGCTACATTCCTCCAGTTGGCATAGCACCTGAATACTCACTTATCAGTTTCACGCACCCGAACAAGTACATAATATGTCTTTAAAATACTCATTGATTAGTAGTTATCCCTTAGAAATGTTCAGATAATAAGTTCAACAAATGACCAAGGTTTTTATCAGAACATTTCCCACCATTTAAACATTCTGCTCTTTGTTTTTTGTCTGTCATCTGCTTTAGTTACCTGAACACCCCTCCAAATGAATAATAGACCATTCCAACATATACTTTTAAAACTGAATGGGAGAATCCAAGAACAAATACATGCATATATACCTAGAACAGTTAGTTTAGCAGTAGCCTGAGCGCTGTCCATGGGTGTGATCGCTTGACACGTATAGTCTCCGCCCAGACCAATCTTAACATCTTTAATGTAAAGTCCACCACGATTACTTCCAGAGCCCTGCAAAAAAAAGCTTCATAATACTGATACAAGCCTTCATTTCTGTCATTTGCAGAATGAGGTCCTCACCGGGTGAATTTAGTGATGCCATCCCACACAGCGGGCTGGTGTCACCAAATTCACCTTCTGGGAACCTCATTCTGTTTAGGCCTCAACTGCTATGGGAGACCTTGAATCAGATTGAAGTTTGACAGTTGAAGTTGGTGATGTTCATCCATCAGTCAACTAGATTATGTATTTTATCTTCTGCAAATTAGGGGATATAGAAACTGAACAGAAGGGACAAAGAAACTAATAACAATGTAATTTGAGACTATAGCAGATACTTCCCAGAAGATGATATCTAAGCAGAATAAGGTCTGCAAAGGGTGAATTTAGTGATGCTAGCCCACAGTGTGGGATAGTGTCACTAAATTCACCCTCTGGGGACCACATTCTGCTTAGGCCTCATCTTCTCTGGAAAGTTTCTTTATTATAAAATTTCTATAGAAACTTCTTCACATAGATCCTATTTCTTTTTTAGTTTAGTTTCTCTATATCCCCAAATTGGCAGACGACACATTGCTAATCGAGGTTCCCAATGGGTGTACATCACAATATTCACCATTTGGGAACTTCAATCTGAGTCTATGTCTCCCATAGCAGATGAGGACATGCAGAATGAGGTCCCCAGAGGGTCCCAGAGGGTGAATTTGGTGAAGCTAGCCCCCTATATGGGATAGCGTCACTAAATTCACCATATGGGGACCTCGTTCTGCAAATGACAGGCACACTAAACTCAGACTTGGAACAAGAATTTCTACATGAAAGACACAATTTTGTTTGATATTGAAAAAATTTCTGTGCATTTATTACGTGCGCTCGCGCAACAGTATGGCGATCAGACAGATTCGTAGGTTGGTGTCACCCTACTCCGTTTCACTCCATGACGTCACCAAAAACGACGTAAAACCTGGTGGCGTTCTGACATTTTTACTGTGCCGTGTTTTTGCTATGTTTATTTTATGTGTTGTTTTCGATTATTTGTTTGTCGCCGATATCGCCATTTGTCGGGATTCCCTGTTTCTATATTTAAAACTGGCATGCTCGTACTGAGCCTCGATTTCGATTTTTTTCTCCCAGGTCAAAATACGTCAAAGTTATGACAAAAATAGATCGACCTACATTTTCTCCATCAGAACTCTACATCAAAGAGTCTATAGACTCCTTCGGGACCTACATAGACTCCTTCATTTGGGTATTTTTACTTATAATTGGGAAGTTTTATAATTTTTGGTTCGTGCGAAGACCTCTTTTTATCGTGCGGGAAAAGAGAGACATTCAAAACGCGATTTCGTAATTCGACGCAATAGGCTGAATAGCCTAACCTTCAGTCGAGTTCCGGGTCAAATACGACGAATGACGTAACACAAAACAAAACGCATTTGTTGACACAAACACCGTTTGAAGAGTTTATTATTACATAAAATTATCGTTATTGATTAATTATTGATATTTATTGTTGCATATTGGCTGCTCTCAATATTTACACAAATATTATTAATTATTTATTATAATTGCTCCTTTGGTCAACTTTGACTATCGGAAAATCAAAATCAAAATATGCCGCTGAAAAAAATGTAATCAATATTAAAGTCTCATCCTTTCGGCAACATGGAATTGGTTTTAATTACTTAAATGATTAATATAGTAATTTGTCTTTTATCTGTGATGAAATGAGAAATGGTAATTGTCTTTTTTTGCTAACATTAAATTAAATAAATTAAGTAAAATACAGTGAAATTATTTTTTAAATTATTGTTTATTACATTTTTGCGCATGTTGGCACCTCTCTGAGTGCATTCTAGTTTCATATCATTTCGATGTTTTAGATGGACACCAAAAATTATTTTGTTAATTTCAAAAACAAAATGATATTCTTTGGTATTTATAGGACTAATTTGTATTTCATATTTAGTTTGTAACAATCGTAAACAGAAAACGATATTAAATTATATGTTTATGTTGTTGTTGTTGTAACTGGAGGTCTGGAATCCTAAAGACATCTTTAATGGAAGTGAAAAGGTTGTGTAATAAAAGTTTTGCAAAAACCTTTGTCACCTGGTTATTTTGGTGACACACAAATCCAACCTTTGCCTATAGTTCAGAGAAGAGGTCCAGTCAAGCCTTGAAATAGGGTGTCTGTCATTTGCAGAATGAGATCCCCAGAGGGTGAATTTAGTGATGCTACCCCGCATAGCGGGCTAGCATCACCAAATTCACCCTATGGGAACCTCATTCTGCTTACACCTCAGCAGAATGAGGTCCCCAGAGGGTGAATTTGGTGACACTAGCCCGCTATGCGGGGTAGCATCACTAAATTCACCCTCTGGGGACCTCATTCTGCAAATGACAGACACCCTATTTCAAGGCTTGGGTCCAGTTTGCCAAAATGCAAATCACGAGCATCAATGCTTCAGAATTTTCTGCTGTGAGAAACTAAATATTTATATGAAGGTAGAAAATTTGGTTATACCACAGCGCACATATAATTGTCTTGGAAGCAACCAAGGGGAAGGGGCACAACTTCCAGAAAAGGGCACTTTTTTCAGTCAGAGGCAAAAAATTTTAATCATACCACATTTTAACCCTTTCATGATGGGAGCTTCCTGAATTTTTGTGAAAACCCTTTGCTAATGCACCATAGGTCGCCTCGCTATATAACAGAATGCATTGGCCTAACAAATTTTAAATTATTTTTTTTTATTACACACTTAGACGTGATTTATAAGGATTTCTTGGTGAGTTAAAAGTGATAATGTCACACCTGTGAATTACGTCACCGGTGAGAGCACGCGATTTTAGACAGTTCCGTCTAAGCCGGAACTATTTTCACTTTCTGCGGCTCAAACATGGTTGAAGTTGAACAGAAACGAACTGCTAACGATGATGCAGAAGCAGTTAATAAAGTGGTAAAATGAAGAAGAATCTTACCTATTATCGACTCCGATGATTCGGACGATGTCATATATATTCCAGTAAAATGAACTACGAACAATTCCATGTGAACAATACATTTATCCAGTTCCGAGCTGAATTTCCACGTGTTGCACTTCGAGAGTTTGTTTACGTCGATGATTAAAATATCGTCACTTCGAAACTTATCTTTCTACTTTTAGCACGATTTCCAAACATTTCCTGTATGAACCAACATTATTTACACACACCATCAGCATCTTCACAATATTCCGTTCCAAGTGCCATGCTTGTTCGGTCAGAATAAACACAATTTTTACAGAGAATTTCCGAAACTTTAAAAAATGAATGGCATCAAATTTTGAGGTCAATCGGTATCGTTACGTCACAATTATTTAAATTTTGTGTCCGTCCGCGTAACTGCATGCGCAACTGTACGTTGGGGTTCAAAATGGGAGAATCAGCTGATCTGGGCTTATTTTGTCACATCTTCTCTTTAGGAATTAGCAACTTTTAGTGGTTGAAAGTGTGTAATAAACAGAATAATCAATTGGTTTCGATGATAACGTGACATAATTCACTCGGGTAGCCGGTCCTATTGGTAAAACCCTCGTTCGCTCCGCTCACTCGGGTTTTACCAGGCCCGGCTCCCCTCGTGAATTATGTCACGTAATCATCGAAACCAATTGATTACTCTCTATATAATTGTTAAAAAAACATAAGAAAAAGTAAAAAAAAAAATGATAAAAAATTGTTAATGAATGTAAGATATAATGTTAAAAAATTGTTGAAGAATGTAAGACAAAATTATAAAAATTTATATTAAAAGAATAAAAAAAATATATAAAAAATGATAAAAATTGTTATAGAATGTAAGACAAAATTATAAAAATTTATAAAGAATAAAAAAAATATATAAAAAATGATAAAAATTGTTATAGAATGTAAGAACAAATTATACAAAAATTTATAAAAATTGTTAACCCTTTGAGTGCCTACACAATAAGTCTGTTAAAGAATATAATAAAATATATTAAAATTGTAAAAAATTGTAAAAAAAAAAAAAAATGTTAAGCTAATGCATTCTCTTATATATGCGAGGCGACCTATGGTCGACTCGCATATATAAGAGAATGCATTGGCACAGGGTATATGGGTTGATACAAAAATCGGACCTGGCACTCAAAGGGTTAAAGAATGTAAGAAAAAATTATAAAAAATGACAAAAATTGTTAAAGAATGTAAGAAAAATTGATAAAAAATTGTTAGGCCAATGCATTCTCTTATATATGAGAATGGATTGGCACAGGGTTTTTAATTTTGCGCCAGTGCAGCTCCCATCATGAAAGGGTTAAAGCACTTTCTGGGATCAAGCTCATTCTAAGCTATTAGTATGGCTGAAGGGGTCACTCTCACCGAAAAAAGTGCTGAAGGGTACACAGGGTTTGAAAATGTGCTGAAGGGTACACAGGGTTTGTGATCAGCACAGACATTATAACTTAAATTGTGTTTATGAAAGTCTGGCGCCCATTAGCAGTTTGTTTTCAGTACATTTTAATATTCATTGGAACGTAAACAATTATTCTCTAACAGAAATCATGGCAGATACGAAAACTGAATGTCCTTTAGAACGACATTTTTTGAAAATCCTGTGTACCCTTCAGCACTTTTTTTGGTGAGAGTGACCCCTTCAGCATTAGTATGGGTATAATTATCTCTTAGGACAATATAACAATGCTGTTTATTTATTCTATAAAGTATGAAAGGGCATTCTGGGGGAGGGCAGGGAAGGTGGCAGTACCCCCCCCCCCCCATTTGCCCCTTGCTTAGGTGCCCCTTTTTGCATAAAACAAGATTGCCTAAGCTAATTTTCATATGATGCACACATACCTGAAAATATGGGGCCAGACATTTGCAGAATGAGGTCTCCAGAGGGTGAATATAGTGACGCTACCCTGCACAGGCTAGCATCGCAAAATTCATCCTCTGGGGACGCCATACTGCTTATAGACATCATCTTCTCTGGAGAGTATCTGTATTACAAATTAACAAGTTTTTTTAGTCTCTTTAGAAACATTTTCTTTTTTATTTATTTTCTATAGATCCCCAAAATGGCAGGTGAAGAATTAATGAGGAGCCCAATGGGTGCACTTCACAATCTTCACAATCTGGGAACTTAAATCTGAGACAAGGTCTCCCACAGCAGGTGAGGGCATGCAGAATGAGGTCCCCACAGGATGAATTTGGTTATGCTAGCCCAGTGTGGGTAGCGTCACTAGTCACCCTCTGGGGAACTCATTCTGTAAATGTCCGGCACCATATTATCAGACATGGATGCATTTAAATTATGGCGGACAATAAGGGGGCATAACTCATATAATACTTTGATCAGAAGAGACATAATGATATCTTACCAATTCATAGTGTGGATTGTTTTCTATGTCGAGTTTCTTCAGACCTATAAACCACTGATAGACCATATCGAGGCTGTCATCAAAAGAGGCAAGACAGTACAAGAATGCTGTCTCATTGATAACGACTTTAGTGTTGCTTGGTGCTTTAGTTATCACGGTGCCCTCTGCAAAAGAAACAAATTAGGCCTAAGGGACTATGACAAAGAAAAAGTCATTATGCAGGGACCATTCTAGAGGGAGACAGGGATGAGTCTAGATAGAGACATGGAAGATATGTTCTCCCTAAAAAGTGTCACTTCCCCCTCTTGTTTTTGGTCAGGGACATATCATGTCATATATTTCATGGAACGAGTCTGACCGACTCTTAGTTCCGGTGCTTATGTATTTTACAATAACAATTAAGTAACATATGTTCATGAGAAGTCTGTTTGATACTTAACCCTTTGAGTGCCAGGTCCGATTTTTGTATCAACCCATATACCCTGTGCCAATGCATTCTCTTATATATGCGAGTCGACCATAGGTCGCCTCGCATATATAAGAGAATGCATTGGCCTAACAATTTTTCATCATTTGTTATTATTTTTTACAATTTTAATAATTCTAACAGACCGTAAATTAGGGCCGATGAGATCGGCCCCTGGCACTGAAAGGGTTAATACTGGTGAAATACGATAATCCACCAATTCCTTAAATTGGCACAAGGATTCAGCATCAAAGTGATGTGAAAAACTCTGGTAGGGTGATCATATATAAACTCTGGTAGGGTGATCATATATAAACTCTGGTAGGGTGATCATATATAAATGGAGAATAATCTTGCTCAAAGTAATTATTTTTTACAAATATATTATTTCCAAATTGACACACACTGTCATTATTATATATTGAAGGAATATGATCCTGAAAAAAATATTAGTATTTTCTTTCAATATACCAATAAAATATATACAAAATGTCCATTATGTGCATATAATCTAATATTTGGCCGCTAATCTTATTTTTGTAAGGATTACACGTGAAGTCACGTGATCGGTGCAATCATATGATTGTCACATGTAAACAGAAGCATAGTCACATGATTGATCCTGTGTTAACTCATTGACAACACATAGATACGCAATGATAGCATATAAAGTTTGCACACGCAAAGCGATCATGAACTCGATTGTAGCTTTTGAAGTTTGCAACTATTGGGAGAACACTGCAAATGCAACAACTTCACCGAAATCTGTCATAGTTCCATGACATTCTCTTATATATACAGGAGCCTTGTATATATAAGAGAATATATTGGCCTAACAATGTTTACCTTAGCCTTGTAAGTCAGTGCATTCTCTTATATATGCGAAGCTCCCAGTAGGAGATTCGCATATATAAGAGAATGCACTCGCACAAAATATTTAATGCTGCACCAGCTTGGCTCCTGTCATGTAAGGGTAAATAAGCCCTTTATTTTCAGTTTTATATCATCTGGCAACTTCTTGGAGAATTTATCAAAAAAATATTTTCTTTTGGCATCAAACATGTGAGAATCTTACCAAATACTTGAATGCGACCTGAACTGTTTGCCGTGCCCAAGTCATTGGACGCAAAGCAGGTATAATGTCCAGAATCACTATTTTGTACGCCAATTATGGTAAGATCTCCATTGCGTGATTTGCTTATTCGTGCTGCGTTGGCAGATACCGGTAGATTGAGGTTTTGTCTGTCTTTCACCCAAACGATTTCGTCCATGGTCGGGTATGGTGCTGCTTCTGGTGTGCACCTCACTGTGAGGTTCCCGTTCAGTCCACCAGATGTCACCCGGGCAATAGGGTACTTCTTAAAGGTTGGAGCAAAGTCTGAAAATGTTGAGAAGTTTTTTTAAACTTTTAGCCCAAAGAAAAAATATTGTCTACCTAGCTACCTAGCATGTTTTAATAAATTCCCTACACTAAAGTTTTTTTTTCAGAAAAAAAATTAAATAAATTTCAATGACTTAGAATGGATTGTTATCTGATAATGTATTGTTTATTACAGTTTATACAAAGAAAATAAAAATTAACCTTATAAAAATCTTGTATAAGACACGAAAATATAAATCAAAAATATATTATATGTCAAAATAAAAAACATTTTTTTTAAACCTACCTACCGACCCTAAATTTTCTGACATGTAACTCCAACCAGACATTTAATTTCCATTAGCTTGAGCATGCAGCTTTTCCTATGACTATATGGTAATACTTTCATATATCTTTCTTGGAAATTCCACCTTCACAATGGGCCATGGCATGAAGTACATGTACTAAATACTGAATAAAGATATGGGATAATCAGCTGATCAGGGACTATTTTGTCACTTATTATCTGTAAAACAAACAAATTTTAGTGGTGGAAAGTGTATAATAAACAGAATAATCAATCGGTTTTGATGATTACGTGATATAATTCACTAGGGGTGTCGGACCTACAGATAAAACCTAGTTGATTACTCTATACAGTAATGCCCTAAATAATCGACTCCTTAACCACAGCAGAATTATGGGTAACTTTCAGGATTTAGTATGGAAATATAGCTTGTTGCCATTCATTAGAAAGCTCTCACTGAGAGCTTTCCGATGAATTTCAACAAGCCATATTTCCGACTAAATCCTGAAAAGTCACCCATAATTCTGCTGTAGTTAAGGAGTCGATTATTTATGGCATTACTGTATATTCAACCTGGCTAATTTTTATTAAGCAACTAGTTGTTTATCAATATGAATTGATCAATAATAAAAGGTCGAGGACAAAAGTGTCCCCCGATAAAGGTTGCAGGTTTGAAGGATTTATGGGTTTCAGATCCCTATTCTACAAACTGCAGGAGGAACTGATTACACCAATATGATACAAAGTGCATATTCACTAAATATGTTGCACATCTTCAATGTGTCGAGAAGGGGACAATAACTCTAAAATAAAAACATAAAACATTTCTATGTCGAAAATGGCAATAACTCTGCCAAAATGACTCCAACTGAACTCAAATCGCAGGTGCGCAGGTTCCCATGCTGGTTGACATCTGTGCCAAGTTTTTTAAAAATTGACTGGAAAGTGACGGAATGTAGACTCGGACAAAAAATGCGTCCCAGAATGTACAATTCTATGTCAAAAAAGAGCAATAACTCCACCAAAATGAGTCTGACCGAATTCAAAATTGCAGGTGTGCAGGTTCCCATGCTGGTTGAAATGTGTCCCAAGTTTAAACAAAATTGACTGGAAAATGATGGAATACAGTCGGACAAAAGATGCATCCCAGGATGTACGATTCTAAGTCGAAAAAGGGCAATAACTCAACCAAAGTGAGTCCGACTAAACTCAAACTCGCAGGTTCCCATGCTGGTTGATATATGTGCCGATTGAGTTTATAAAAATATTTACCTGAAAATGACAGAATATAGGCTCGGACAAAGTTCCAGATGGACACACGGACGCACACATGGATGGACAGACGAATGAGGGTCATTACTATAATCCTCTGACAGAACGTCTGGGGACAATAAAGTTATCAGACTCCAACCTACGTAATACCCGGAGTTCAGCTGATGAGTAGGTCGTGTCGTAAAAGTTAGCTGCTTCACACTGGTACATTCCGTTATGCTCCTTAGGTTTCATGTTCTGCAGTACCAGTATATTTCTATATATAGACATGGTCGCTGAGCTGTTTGTGATGATTTTTCCATTCTTGAACCATCTGTACGTTGCTGGTGGGTCGGCCCGAGCAATACAACGCCATGTTAACTGACTACCGATGTCCACAAACTGGTTTTGCAACGGGAAAGTGAAGAATGGAGCCGCTGAAAAATTGTTTGACATCAATTAACCCTTTCATGAGCATTAACCCTTTCAGTGCCAAGTCCCTTTTTTGTATCAACCCATATTTCCTTGATCATTTTTCAAATTTATTGATTATAATAATGTGATACATTGATGGAAAGAGCTCTTAGAGCTCTTTCCATCAATGTATCACATTATTATAATCAATAAATTTGAAAAATTATCAAGGAAATATGGGTTGATACAAAAATCGGACTTGGCACTGAAAGGGTTAATATATGGATTTAATGCCATAAAATATGATTAAAATACTATAATTCATCACCATTTGGAACGTCTGTGTCTCAGAAGGTGCCCATAGAGTAATATTATATACCATTTGAAAGAGGAAGCTCCAAAACATTGTATTATCAACTTGTTTGGTGTAATAAACTGCGCCAGTGCTTTCTCTTATAAATGCGAGTCTCCCATAGGCAGCCTCACATATATGAGAGAATGCACTGGCTTATAATGTCAAGGTAAATATGGTTAGGCCAATGGGAGACCCGCATATATAAGAGAATGCATTGGCACAAGGTTTCCCTATGGGAGACCTGCAAATATAAGAGAATGCATTGGCACAAGGTTTTTGCAAAATTTCAGGAAGCTCCAGTCATGGAAGCGTTAAGATTTAATAATAAACCTATGATAACTGAAAAACTACTGATGAGTAGTTACTTGATTGTCATTGACTCATTTGTGAGAATGTTCAGTTAACCATTTCTGGACTAAATACTCATTGAAGAGTAGTTATCCCTTAGGAATATTCACCTAATAACTTCATCAAACAACCATGTGAAAGATGCAAGAATTTGGCCTTTAATAACCCTTTGGAGAGTATTTATAACGTCATATATATGACGTCATGCGTGAGTTTAACGTCAACGTGATAGCAATAAATATTAACAAATTCAGGTCAAAAGGGTCCAATAATTTGTTTTGATTGATGTGTATTTTCTGTTTATGTGTGCTATCATAATATATTGCACTTATACAATCAATCGGACATTATATTAATAAAAATATCTCCTATACAATTCATTTATAAATCGGATGATTGAAGTAATGTCTACATAAAAAATTACACTTTCCTGAAACGACATATATGGCATTCCACTCGTGAACCGTACGGTGACATATATGATGTTCTACTTGCCAAAGGGTTAAGGCCAATATAAATAAATTGCTAGATTTACATCCAACTTTTTCAGAAAAATGGGGCTTGGGGGGGGGGGGGTGGCTAATTTAATTTTTTATATTTTATTCTTCCTAACATTAACAGTTAAAAAACGGTCATTGAAATGTAATTTGATGGTTAATGCATGAGAAAAAAGTTTACATTAACCCTTTACCCAACAAACCGGCCACAACCGGCCAAATAAAGCTTCAACAGCCTAAAATATCTTCGGTCTGTCTCAATAGAACCATACACATATGGATATCATTGGAACCGGCTCCTTGACCACATTGTGATAGTTACAGTTATGCCCTGTGCCAATGCATTCTCTTATATATGCGAGTCGACCATAGGTCGCCTCGCATATATAAGAGAATGCATTGGCCTAAAAAAAATCTTTTTTTAACACTTTTTACCATTTTTTCTTACATTCTTTAACAATTTTATAATTTTTAATGTGTTAAGCCAATGCATTCTCTTATATATGCGAGGCGACCTATGGTCGACTCGCATATATAAGAGAATGCATTGGCACAGGGCCCTTCTGTTGGGTAAAGGGTTAAAGATATCCAAATAAAAAAAAATTGAGGAGGGGACTAAAAATATGGTCAGGAGTGGATGGGGTTGTAAATCTAGCAATTTTGTTATGTTCGCCTAAATCACTTTTTTTATGCATATACAAACCTTCTACAATAAGTGTATAGTTTCTCTTATCGTCTCTGCCCGTCTCGACTCCAAAGACTCGACACTCGTAAACCCCGCTGTCATCCATCTCAGCATTCTGAAGCAGTAGTTTTCGGTTGTGGTCAAATAACTCAGCATCTTTTGGTAATGGTGCGCCATATCTCTTCCACGAGTATTCGAGTTTACCTCTGTCGATAAAATTACCAAGATGTAGTGTCATTTGTGAAATGTAATGCTAATTAAGAGCCCTTCCACAATTTATCAGAAGTCATACATGCTTACTTAACAAAACATTGATGATTAGCAACTTTATGGTTTCAACAATAATCAAATCTCTGTTCATCTATACACAGATCCCCAGGTGTGACGACACTACCTTGAGTACAGTAATGCCCTAAATAATCGACTACTTAACCACAGCAGAATTATGGGTAATTTTTCAGGATTTTGTCGGAAATATTGCTTGTTGCCATTCATCGGAAAGCTCTCACTGAGAGCTTTCCAATGAATGGCAACAAGCCATATTTCCGACTAAATCCTGAAAAATTACCCATAATTCTGCTGTGGTTAAGGAGTTGATTATTTAGGGCATTACTATATATTATATAGATAATGAATGGCTTGGAGTTGACTATGCCAAAATAGTGGTCCGAGAGGAGGAATAGTCCACGAGCCGCAGGCTCGTGGACTTTGCGGCTCATGGACTATTCCTCCTCTCGAACAACTATTTTGGCATACTCAACGGCAAGACATTCATTATTTATTATATTATATCGAACATTGGTGTCAATTCTCTCACAATTTCTGTGTCTGATTTTGTCACATTTTTATTTACCTTGAATTTTGGAAATCGGTCTCAGATTTTACAATTTACGGCATTCTTTTGATGATGGCATGGGAGCATAACTATTGTTATTAGTTACATCTAACAGCATCTCTTCGTGATTTATGCATTTATTTCTATAAATACGTCATTAGCAAAGACATTTTGGTAAAATGGAAAAGGAAATTTTAAATGACGTTCACTGGCATTACAAAATTAGGACTGGCCGCTTGCCAACTAAACGGGCAAATTATTAAATACATTGGCTAGATATGATCGGACATTTATAAGATCATTACAATTCACCAATAAATCTAATGATATACCGATATTGCAACAAGTATCATACAAGGTATTAGTTTAAGATTGGCCGTATCTTCAGGCGGCAACCGGATTTCCCAAAATGAGTATGTTACTATAAATATAAAAAGAATAGCAGGCATGTAGGAATCCTACTGTGGTACTATCGTAAAATAGTATAGCAGTGTGCAGCCAATCAGAATGCGAGAAATTCATCAATATCCCTGTGCATAAGATAACGGCACATCCCCAGTTCTTGAAACCATATTCGCACAATTAATTTTGTGTATCTCCCGCATCGATAGGTTTAAGATCACCAAAGATATATATGGATATGTGCACACTTTCGAAACCAGACAAACTGCACTGGCTTAATTAACACCTTAATTCCCATTGAACAATATCCAAATATAATCAGTGAACATGACCCAGATCAAATAGACACAATACACAATAATAAATGGCCATATCTTATGTCACATTATGTTATTTTCTCGATAACACCTGAAAAATAACCACAAAAAGTTTATTTCATCATATCGGTTGTATGTACGATAAGTTCTATTTCTATGCCAAATCTGTCCTGGAAACGGCTAAAGACTTGGAACAGTCCAAAGACGAACATCCTAATTTCGAGCAAGTAAGATTTGTTTTCAATGTTTCGAACCTAGGCTCTATAATTAAATACTTATCTTCAGTTATGGCTGACAGACATGTTTTTCAATGAAATTTGGTGATGGGAGCAGGAATGGGTTTGCCAAATGAAAATATTTTTTGCCAAATGTTATCCCTGATAGTGTTATTTTCTTCAACCTTGTTTGAGTTTTATGTTTCGACACTCGTGGTTTGAACAACGTTTGATATTGATAGGAAAGCAGTTAGTTAATAGTTATACTCTCATCTCTATTGTGGTTTATCATACAACAATAAACCAATCACCGAACAATACAATGGTAGGAGCGTTGCTTCATCAGAAAGGGAACAGGATTAGCTTAATTTGTAAACACCACCATCACACTAAATACTGGTAATCCCTCCACCCATCGATATTAATGGTATCAGATTAACTGCATCTTAACTTTTGTGAAACCATATAAAACACAACTAATATAATTCCATTGTAATAATTTCCTAAAATGAATGGTATTGATTGACCAATATTTTTCAACTTTATTAAGGAATTAAAAAATGACTTGCCAAAATTTGGCAAGTGGCAGTGCGAACCCTGCGCGTTAGGTCTATAGTATACTCTTGATGTTGAATTGATTGGTCTGGGCATCATGTCGTATGCGTCATGAAGGTCATGCAGGACAGTGGTAACAGGACTGGAGGTTGGGGTGGAGATGTCATGCCTGATATACAATACAACCAAGCCTGAGTTTAGTGTGCCTGTCATTTGCAGAATGAGGTCCCCAGAGGGTGAATTTAGTGACGCTATCACGCATAGCGGGCTAGTATCACTAAATCATCCTCTGGGAACCTCATAACATTTACGCATGAGTCAACACCAATAAACATGAGTGTCATGGACATCTTTCACCAGCTCGAAAACTCACTCAATTGCTATACCCAGCAAATACGATAACGCCCCCAAGCCTTGAAATAGTGTGCCTGACACTGCCTGTCATTTGCAGAATGAGGTCCCCAGAGGGTGAATTTAGTGATGCTACCCCGCATAGCGGGCTAGCATCACCAAATTCACCCTCTGGGGACCTCATTCTGCTTACACCTCAGCAGAATGAGGTTCCCAGAGGGTGAATTTGGTGATGCTAGCCCGCTATGTGGGGTAGCATCACTAAATTCACCCTCTGGGGACCTCATTCTGCAAATGACAGACACGCTATTTCAAGGCTTGAACGCCCCCCCCCCCCAATACCACAATGCCATCTAAGGTTATAGATATCATACCGATACACCGTACACAGGAAAAAAGTTCAAGATTTAAAATCTGAATTATTGTCGCTGGGAGTGAATATGGTGTACGAAAGATGTGTGAATGAAGTGAGCGAGATGTGAGCGAATTGGAAAAATGTCACTTGATTTATAATAATATGTATCTCTGTTTCTATATTAATATTCCTTCACTGATGTATGTTCATTCCAATAAAAATATTAAAAAAAATATTCTTACTGATCGACATTTCATGTTAAATATCATGTCGCCTAGAATGCCATATACATTCAGTCAATATTTTAGACCAGAATGCGCATTAGCTGGAAATTAGTTCCTACCATGAATCTCTACTTCAGCTACACCCGTAGAGGTCATATTCCACCAGTACAAAAACACCTGGGAACATTTTACCCCTTTACCCAACAGAACGGCCCTGTGCCAATGCATTCTCTTATATATGCGAGTCGACCATAGGTCGCCTCGCATATATAAGAGAATGCATTGGCTTAACACATTAAAAATTATAAAATTGTTAAAGAATGTAAGAAAAAATGGTAAAAAGTGTTAAAAAAAGATTTTTTTTAGGCCAATGCATTCTCTTATATATGCGAGGCGACCTATGGTCGACTCGCATATATAAGAGAATGCATTGGCACAGGGCATAACTGTAACCATCACAATGCGGTCAAGGAGCCGATTCCAATGATATCCATATTTGTATGGTTCTATTGAGACAGACCGAAGATATTTTAGGCTGTTGAAGCTTTATTTGGCCGGTTTTGGCCGGTTTGTTGGGGAAAGGGTTAATGTTGTGACAGGGAAGTTTGTAACATTGAAAATGCAGTGCAGGTTTTCTTGACTGATTGTAACTTGTACTCACGTGCCATAACCAAAGCACTCCATTATGACCCTGTCTCCACGTACTGGCTTCGACTTTGTGCCAATGCATTCTCTTATATATGCGAGTCGACCATAGGTCGCCTCGCATATATAAGAGAATGCATTGGCCTAACAATTTTTTACAATTTTAATAATTTGTTCTTGTATTCTTTAACAATTTTATAATTTCACCCATACAGAGCCCCAGACAAACATGAGCAGACAACACTCTTCTATGTGCTTCTACATATGTGTGGGGCTCCCTGCAGGGTAATGGGTGTTTTTTTATTTTATGTCCTAAAAATTGTAAGAAACATTTATTTAAAAAACATGATATAATGCAGTGCAGGTTCTCTTGACTGATTGTAACTTGTACTCACGTGCCATAAGCAAAGCACTCCATTATGACCCTGTCTCCACGTACTGGCTTCGACTTTGAAACATATATGAAGTCATCTTGAATTTGAGGTGCAAAGCTTTGAGCCCCTGCCAATTAAATCAACATTTATAATTGAGCTCAACGAATTATTATTTTATATATTGACATTAGAGCTTAGCGCAATGATGGCAATGTCAACGCCGCAACTTTATTATTATGATAATTAGAATATAATTATAATATTCAATTTGTGTTGGGTTACTTAGTGTTGACTGTGAAATAAACATGGGTGGTAAGGGTAGCTGAACAATTTTGTCAACACGAAAAGACACATTTAAAATGGAACTATATTTTGTCGTGAAGGTGTCTTTACTTCCTCTTTGGTTGTGGTAAGAAAATCAATATTAATTTTTTTTTACCCCAGCCGTTTCATGATTGTTTTTCCTTGCTAAAATATGATTATGTGATAAAATGGATTTCAAATTTGTCGCAATTCTATACAAAATTTATTAACCTCGTCCACTAAATTTTATTTGAGCCTCGCTAAAGCTCAGCTCGAATCAAATTTAGTGCACTCGATTAATAAATTTAGTGCACTCGATTAATAAATTTAGTGCACTCGATTAATAAATTTAGTGCACTCGATTAATAAATTTAGTGCACTCGATTAATAAATTTAGTGCACTCGGTTGATAAATTTGTAAATGTGTGCTCTGCATTATTTGATATAGTGAATAACACTAAACAATTCAACAAAATATATGTGTGCTCTACATTATTTGATATAGTGAATAACACTAAACAAGTCAACAAAATATATGTGCGCTCTACATTATTTGATATAATGAATAACGCTAAACAATGCAACAAAATATATGTACTAGTAAATGCATATACAGTAATGCCCTAAATAATCAACTCCTTAACCACAGCAGAATTATGGGTCATTTTTCAGGATTTAGTGGGAAATATGGCTTGTTGCCATTCATCGGAAAGCTCTCATAGCAACAAGCCATATTTCCAATTAAATCCTGAAAAATTACCCATAATACTGCTGTGGTTAAGGAGTCGATTATTTAGGACATTACCATAATTTAACGATGATGTGTCGCTTCACTGAACTTTCTGTATTGATTCATGATAAAATAATATATAGATGATCTACGAGTCCCCAGCTTATAGCAAAATTTACAAAACGAGTCCTGTAAATTAGGTCCAGACCTAATTTACTGGACGAGTTTTGTAATATTCATTATAAACTGAGGAAGAGTTGTCGATTCTATTTATTACTTGATCTAAAACCTCCATAACACATACTTAACCCTTTCAGTGTCAAGTCAGATTTTTGTATCAACCCATATTTCCTTGATCATTTTTCAAATTTATTGATTATAATAATGTGATACATTGATGGAAAGAGCTCTAAGAGCTCTTTCCATCAATGTATCACATTATTATAATCATTAAATTTGAAAAATGATCTTTCCATCAATGTATCACATTATTATAATCAATAAATTTGAAAAATGATCAAGGAAATATGGGTTGATAAAAAAATCAGACTTGGCACTGAAAGGGTTAACCCTTCCATGACTCATATATAAAAGAATACATTGGCCTAACAATATCTATCTTGACCTTATATACCAGTGCATTCTCTTATATATGCAAGGTTCCCTATGGGAGACTCCCATTTATAAGAGAATGCTCTGGCACAGGATCTTTAACATTGCACCAGCGCAGCTCCCGTCATGAAAGAGTTAAATCAATAAATGGGACATGAAATGAATAGTGGCTTCTATAAGGGCTGTGATAACATTTCAGAGAAATAACACTCTTTGATGTATTTAACCCTTTGAGTGCCAGGTTGATTTTTGTATCAACCCATATACCCTGTGCCAATGCATTCTCTTATATATGCGAGTCGACCATAGGTCGCCTCGCATATATAAGAGAATGCATTGGCCTAACAATTTTTTATTTTTTTTTTTTTACAATTTTAATAATTAATTCTTATATTCTTTAACAGACTTATTCTGTAGGTTTAGGGCCGATGAGATCGGCCCCTGGCACTCAAAGGGTTAATGGCGTAAATTTAAATGAAATAACTTTTAAAACTATATCAATATCAGTCACTGACTCTTCTTCATTCCTCGTCCCCCGATTACGAATCAATTTGTATTATAGAATGAATTTATTACACGATCTTACCTTTATTCCATTCAATAAACCCATTTTATAAATTGTGATATTAAACGTTCGTTTAATAACAGGAAATAGTGCCAGGTGAAATTTGACTTCCGGTTTGTCGTCTGTTTACATTTCGGATGCTACGTTTTAATTTTACATACTATGGCTTCCAATATTTTTCCAACAAACTATATTAAATGAATGAAGAATTTGAAAAGTTGTGTCATTAAATATACGCCTTGAAATATGCCATTATTTATCTGGGACTAATTCTTTACGAGTGCAAACAACGCATAGTTACGCAAAACGTCATCGCACGCCTTATAGAAGCCGATGTTAGTTTTGTGTCCCATTTGTTAATTTAAGTATGTTTTGTCGATGTTTTGGATCATGTAATAAATAGAATCTACAACTCGTCCCCAGTTTATAGCGGAATTTACAAAACTCGGTCCAAAGGCTCGGCCCAGACCTAATTTACTGGACTCGATCGTTTTGTAAATTCCGCTATAAACTGGGGACTTGTTGTAGATCCTCTATTTAATGAATAAGGGTCAGATCATGAAATAAATATAGATATAGTATTCCCAATTCTCCAATAATGATAACACCATCATTGCCATCAAGCCGCGCCGGAGTCCACTAGGGGTCAGCGTTTATTGGTATACATGCTTACAAGTTAAGGAACGGACACGTCTTCACATACAGGTTAATTACATCCTACTGTGTCTGCGTTGGCGGTCAGGAAAAACCAACGAAAAACCTCTTGGGAAAAACAATGGAAACCTGCTTTCCGAAACCAACATCACTAACGCAGCACGAATGTTCGGAAATTCATTCTAATTGATCAATTGTGCAACACAAACCTGTGTACACACTATATAATACAAATATAAATTAACATATATAACATGTTCAAATATATACACTATGATCGTGATCGGATGACACATTTATATGCGTTTAATATAAATGACTACATATAAAACTATTACTTAATCCCCTTTCCAATCAATCGAATATATATTATTCTATTCTCCTGTAAAATGTCTGTTAAATGTTTATATATGTTATTATTTTGATTGGAATAAAATATGTTTACACTATTACTTCCTGAATAAGGTGAGATATGCACATTTCAAAGTTACAATTAACTTTTATTAATGATAATTCAAAACAAAAATTCAACGTCAACTTTCTATAATATGCATGATTTCATGCGTTATAAGAATATATGCTTATCAGATATAGTTTCAAAATACGCATCTCATTACGATATTGAACCGTCAATCCATAACATTACTGAAATGTTTGAAACAAAAAATTTGGAGTTGACCCGACATACAAGGCGATTCGGCTAGAAATGACACCACACGCTCTATAATAGCGTGACCTATTTTCATTGTTCATGCACGAAGCGATAATTGATCGCTCACTCATTATTACCATGAACAGTGAATACAAAAGTTTTCGGCTAATGTGCTTTGCACCAAACGCTGAAAACTGATCATAATATAAACTAATGACTGTTAGTCTGTTATATAGTTATTTACCTTGACCAGATACGATGAGTGGTATCCCTGTACTGTACCGACTTGGAGCCTGGGAAGCACCTTTGTAGTTGTAGTTCCCATCGGGGTTGACAAGCGTCGCTTCACAGTAGTATTTACCCTCGTCGTTATCGGTGACTTGTGAGAAATATAGCTTTCCGTTGTTGGACATGAAGATGTAAAATTGATATTGTGGCCGAATGACTTGGTGGTTGTTTTTATACCACACATAAAAAAGACCTGAAATTAACAAAAGCAATTAACCCTTTCTGTACGGGAGCTGCTCTGGTGCAGCATTAAAGATTCTGTTCCAGTGCATTCTCTTATATATGCTAGTCTCCCATGCTGAGCATCGCACATATAAGAGAATGCACTGGCTTACAAGGTGAAGGTAAATATTGTTAGGCCAATGTATTCTCTTATATATGCTAGTCTCCCATGCCGAGCCTCGCACATATAAGAGAATGCACTGGCTTACAGGTCAAGGTAAATATTGTTAGGCCAATACATTCTCTTATATATGCGAGGCTCCCTATATAAGAGAATGCATTGGCACAGGATTTTTTGCAAAATTTCAGGAAGCGCCAGTCATAAAAGGGTTAAGATTACAGCTTATTTCATTCGTTGTTCTACATACTGGTTTATCACATAATTAGACTCTGAACCCAGCATAATATTTTTTTTAAGACACATGTGTATTATCAGCATGAGCAGTGACGTAAGAGCTTTATAGAGCAATGATATCGATCAATGTTATTATTATGTTTTTATTATGTTAATTAGAATATATAGTTATGATATTCAATTTGTGTTGGGTTATTTAGTGTTGACTGTGAGATAAACATGAGTGATAAGGGTGGTTGAACAATTTTGTCAACATGAAAAGACACATTTAAAATGGAACTATATTTTTTCTTGAAGGTGTCTTTACTTGTGACAAGGAAATCAATATTAATTTTTTTAACCCCAGCAGTTTTGAGATAATTTTTTCTAGGTCAAATGTGATAAAAAGGATCTCAAATTCATTGCATTTCTACACAAAATTTATTAACCTCGTCCACTAAATTTGATTAATAAATTTCATATAGAATTGCTACTCATTTGAGATCCTCCAATTACATCAATGATCCATTCGATTACTCTCCTATATTACAGTTTAATTGACCCACTGATTTAAAATTTCAAACGAAATTGATCAGTTCCTTTGTTTTTGGGCATGTGTTGTATTCATTTGCTTTTTTATTTTTTTTATTTTTTTTATTCATAATATTTTTTATTCATTTTTTTTTAGCCTCAATGATCCTGTATTTTGGTTTTTCAATTTGGCCAAATTTCTTTAAAATGGCCAAATTCAGAAAAGGCCAAAATATATAATTTTCTGGCCAGTGTGCCCCCTGTATATTAAACAAGATAACTTCCTGGCATAAAGCTGGCATAAACTATGTACTAGGAAATGTATGTGTTGGCTCTTCATCAACGGCATGATCTAGGGTCAGATATATCCCAATGTGGATAAAGGAAACTTCATAATGACTCACGTGGTTTTGCAACCGGTATCTGTGGACAAACCATTGATGTTCCCTCGTATTCTCTAGAATATGTCGGAGCGTTAACAACTGGTGAAAACTCTCCTAGTGCTGTAACATAAAATTAAAGTATTGGACTACTGTTCTAAATATCTTTAAAATACATATATATATATATATACGCCAGTACCAGTAATCATATGGTCACAGATGCAATTTCGGAGGAAGTGCATTGACATGTTTCCAGAATGGCAGATCAAGAATTTCGAAGGTAGTGGGTTCGAAACCATGTTCAGACTGATATGCTTTCTAACTCTCGGTGAAAGGGCTTCCTTTTAAGGATGTCCCCGTAGCCGAGGTGGTTAGATCGTGGATAAGATAATCAAAGTCAGGGCTAGATGAGGTTGGCGCGGATTCGAACCCCGGCATTGATGAAAATCGGGATCGATTTTCAAGCTTGATTTGGTTTGAGGGACATCTCGATGTACCATTCCAATCGATAAGAAATGAGAATTTGTTCACGCTCATTGAGTTAACCCTTTACCCAACAAACCGGCCAAAAACGGCCAAATAAAGCTGCAACAGCCTAAATTATCTTGGGTCTGTCTCAATAAAACCATACAAATATGGATATCAGTGGAACCGGCTCATTGACCACATTGTGATGGTTACAGTTATGCCCTGTGCCAATGCATTCTCTTATATATGCGAGTCGACCATAGGTCGCCTCGCATATATAAGAGAATGCATTGGCCTAAAAAAAATCTTTTTTTACCATTTTTTCTTACATTCTTTAACAATTTTATAATTTTTAATGTGTTAAGCCAATGCATTCTCTTATATATGCGAGGCGACCTATGGTCGACTCGCATATATAAGAGAATGCATTGGCACAGGGCCGTTCTGTTGGGTAAAGGGTTAAGCAAATATGAAGCAATGAACACTCATACTGAGCCTTGCCTCCATAACTCTGATATATAAATAAAATGCAGACAATGGCTATAAATATTCCCAAACTGTGGATCGATTATAGTTACAAATATCTCCATAATACCATTGTATCAGACTACAACTATATTTATTTCCCTAATGGAGATGTTTTGAACTACAGCTAAAAATATCTTTAAAATTTGTATGTATTGTGCTACATGAATAGCTATTCATACCTCAGAAATGCAAGTGTATTGGATTAAAGCTGTAGATGTCTTCAAATTTCAGAAGTATTTGAATACAGTGATAAATCTTTCCAAAAACATATAGCTATAAAAACTATAGCTATAAATACCTTCAAAATGAATCCTAAATGTAATTTGTTTTTACATCAGTTGATGCACAATAGTTTGACAGAGTTTTCATAGTCACAGTTACCATAAACACTATATAGTTCTAGTGGTACATTTGTCACTAAAATGTTTACATCCAGAATAATTGAACCGGTACACAGACTTAGCAGATATAATTATCGGAAGCGATTTAAGTTTATAAACGATCTACAATTAATCTATGCTATTTATAGAAAGAGCTCATCATGAAACATGGAATCGGAAAATTGTCGATCAATGACAACAAGATCATCACAAAGTCTGTCTTTTAATTTTTCTATCAAAACATTTGCATCTTTAGTTTTCTATAATTTTATTTTATTTAAAGACATATTATGGACTTGTTCGGGTGTGTTAAATTGATAAGTTAATACTCAGGTGCTATGCTAACATGGGGAATGTAGCATTCTACTAACATCACCGAAAATTTCAAAGAAATCGATCATACCACTCCATAGAAAACATCATCTGAACTACGCCCAACTGTAAATATTTACATCTCGATTCGGGACGCAACTAACGGCATAATCTAACACAATTTATTTCGTCATTGCATTTGTGTATCGTCAATTTGAATTAATATTCATAACAAATAACAACTTTGACTTTGAGCAGGATTATTCTAAATTTCTATCTGATCATCCTGCCAGAGTGTTTCACATCACTTTAATTACCTCCGAAATGCAGATGTACTGGACTGCTAAAAATTGTTCCAAATTTGTTTGAGGATGAGCACTGATACTCTCCAGAATGTTTATACTCGGACGGTTTGTGAATCGACAACCGACCATTGGTCAAGGTGTAATCGTGGTTAGTTGACGGGTCAATCTTCTCTTTGTCCTTCAACCAGCTGTACGTTGGTGGTGGGAGGCCGTCTGCTACACAGTCGAGATATACTGACGGTGTGTCTCTCAGGATCGTCGTGTCAAATGGTACGATAGTGAATCTAGGGCCTCGTGGAATTAAGTTCACATCATACTGAGTGACGCCATAATCTAAAATAGAATAATACGAATATGAATCATGTTCAGTGTCTAAAATTGGATATAAACACAACTGCACATGTGTGATATTGGTTGTCAGTATATAGCATGAGTTCGATGGTGTAAAAATAACTTTGGCCTCTCATGTGATCCTTTCACAAACACAAGAGTTCCAGCAAATATTTGATATTTGTTTTGTTACTCGACTAGACCTCGATATTCGATTCAAATCTGATTCGACTTTGAAACAACGAATAGTAATTTTGAATACTTCAAAACAGCCAACACAAACATAATGCGTTTATCGGTAATATTTGAACATTCACAACTACTGTGAAACAAACTTCCACATTTCAATCAAACACCCGTTTTATTTTGAGAAAGTTGTGATAGCGTATTCTGCAATGGTCCATTTCCTATTCCACATTTTGAATCGATAAAGTGCGGAATTCCTCATTAGTGACGTCATTCAATTCAGGAATTTTATTTACCGTGCACGAAAATTCACAAAATGGTATTTTCCAAATTGTTTGTTATATTTGAAGATATTGTCTTTAACCCTTTACCCAACAAACCGGCCAAAACCGGCCAAATAAAACTTCAACAGCCTAAAATATCTTCGGTCTGTCTCAATAGAACCATACAAATATGGATATCATTGGAACCGGCTCCTTGACCACATTGTGATAGTTAAAGTTATGCCCTGTGCCAATGCATTCTCTTATATATGCGAGTCGACCATAGGTCGCCTCGCATATATAAGAGAATGCATTGGCCTAAAAAAAATCTTTTTTTAACACTTTTTACCATTTTTTCTTACATTCTTTAACAATTTTATAATTTTTAATGTGTTAAGCCAATGCATTCTCTTATATATGCGAGGCGACCTATGGTCGACTCGCATATATAAGAGAATGCATTGGCACAGGGCCCTTCTGTTGGGTAAAGGGTTAATCGATGATCCAACTGACTGCTGATCCCCAATCGACATAGGATGTTTAAGATGGTCTATCTCTTCCTATAACAAATTTGATGTAGTTTCCTGGGTACAAAATAATAACTATGAATTGAAGAAATGCTTCTCTCCAATAATATTGATTTTATCTAGAATGTTCAGAGCATAGCAAGCGGGATAACTATATCTCTAGCTGATATCGCCTGAAGCTTCATAGCCAATCTGTTCTAAAAATAGTCCATAAATATTCTGAATAAAATCAATATTAATTGTTAGAAGCATTTCGAGACAGGGGTCTTCCGAGTCATATCAATTATTTTATACCCAGGTTTTCAACTTGTTATAGGAAGAGATAGACCATCGTTGACATAATTACTGGTTGAAAAATTAAACAATGAGAAAAATTTCAAGCTATATGTGGTGTCAAATTCCACCTAATGTTGTGTCAGGCATGAAATTTCCAACTGTTGAAAACTATGACCAAAGTTGGGGAGGTTTAGACACCAGCCCACCTCCCCCTTAGCCACGCGATCAAAATATATTACCTACATGGAAGGGGATATAGCTGGGCTTGAAGGTGTCTCACTCCCCAGTTTTTAAAAAATTTTTAAAGACATACTGTAGACTTATTTCAATGAATAAAGCCAATCAGTTAGTATCCAAACAGTATCCCAATCTAAAGAATGTAGCAATGAACAGTCTGATATATATCCAGACTCCATCTCATTACTTTCATCTACATCTGACGACACTCGCATGGAATCTGATTTCAGACTGAAGGGGAAATTCCCTTTTTTGTGAAAACTCATTAATATTCATAAGGCAGTGTTTATCATTGCAATACACACACACGTGCACCCAAGGTCATGTAAACATTTAAGAGTTGTCGCTCTTCTTCTAACCAATTTCCGTGCAATAAAATGCTCTCAAGGTTAAATGCTTCACTGTACAATGCAGAATACAAGTATAGCAATTCAGATCCTATATAATAAAGAATAATGTAATGAAAATATAGCGATAAGCACGCTATATAAATTTTATTGAGCTGTACCACGGTCATGTTGTGTTATCTCCTGTTTACAATACGGACTTGGAATTTACTACGAAGTTGTAATTATCCTTATTTGGCACGTAACGTAATATTCGTAGGTTAGGAGAAAATAGTATTTTTTTGAATATCTTTGAAAATACAATTTTGTTTATATGTATACTTGTTCTATCTGAACATTTCTCAATTATGAATAAACGTATGTTAGTTTTGATTTTGAACATACAACGTTTGGTCAGTTAAGATATGTGACACTATAACATGTAGTTTATACCACATCGACTGTACCATTTCATAAAACATATGCACAATGGTTGAACTACGCACAAATGTAAATATATTATATGTTATTAATTGGTTGTTTCCATATTGGCCGAGTTATGAGGCTGAGGTCTGTCGTATTGTCCTGAGGCCGCAGGCTGAAGGCTAATACGACAGACTGAGGCCTCATAACTCGGTCAATGTGGAAACAACCAATTAATAAGTATTTTATTAATTAGCAACAATGGCAATAATTGTTTCACAGGATGGATATATTAACATAGATATACCATTGTGTGTTTTATTAAATTAACAATTATTCCAGCAATTTTTATTCTTGTGAACTTTGTGAAGAACTTGCAGCGATTTCACAGTGCTGTCAGTTTCCACTGGAATGATATTGATACGGATACATGTAGTTTATCCACGTACATGTATATTTATTCCCCCATAACAGTGACTCTCCGTAATTCATCCGAAATCAACTGCAATCTATCTTCCGTCGAACCAATATTCTTTGCCGATCGAGCTAATTACGTATGACATCAGTTACGTTACCTTGACTTAATGGCCGCGTTTTCTACTTATTGGCTGACTTTTTGTTACTTATTGGCCGCGTTTTATACTTATTGTTACTTATGACGCGGGCAGTGTTCCACTTATTGCGACCGATAACCTATAGCTAATTAATAAACTAATTTATTCAGGAGGCATTATTGGGCATACTACATTGCAACCTCAAGCTTTCCAACCCAGTCTCTGATTCTATCTGGTGTGGCCATTAGTCGGATCATTAGTGGATGCCATGCCACTCTGGACATCATCGTTAGTTGAATTTTATAATATACTAGCTGAAACAAGCCTTTATTCTAGCTGAAACAAGTCTTTATTCAGCTCACATTTTAATCTTAGACAGAGTCTTTATTCAGTGGCAGCCCTTTGTGTGGATTACACACATTTTGATCGTTTAAACATTTTGTTATTTAAAAAAACAAAATTGAAGTTAAATTTAAAATTCCTTTTTTTTTTTTTTTTAGATTGAAAAATTAATTTGTTTTTAAAGGTGCTCAATCCGTAAAGAGGGTCCCCATCTCAACAGATTCCAACAACAACAATCTGATCAGAGGGTCCTATATTACTATTTCTTTGGCTTTGGGGGTAAAAAATATTTGATTCGAGTCGAGGAACCCATCAAACAAAGCTCAGAGTTATTAGATATTGATTTTTGAAATTTGTTATGTTCTCGAGATGAGTACTAATAATTGCCGTCAATTTCATATCCTGCTCGAGATTTTTACACCAAAACTCTATTCAAACAGACAAGGATGGATAACTCTAAAATCAAGTGGTAATAAAAACGCAATTTTGACTGAGATCTGGTCCAGAAAGTATTCCCGATAATGAAAAATAATAGATTTATAAAATTGATATCTAACAAATCTGAGCTTTGATGGGTGACTTCCTCGACTCGAATCAAATATTTTTGACCCCCGAAGCCATTGAAATAGTAATTGAGAGGAGTTTTATCGGATTGAGTACCTTTAAATCAAAATTTTGAAAATATAACACCATTATAATATCTGCCTGGAACCCCGAGTCAAATACCACACCAAATTCCAGACCTATAATATCTATATATATTCTTCCCTTTTTGGTGAAAATTTGTAAAGACAATGTACCAACTGGCCGCAATTCTATACTCTGGCTAAGTTTGCGCCACTCTAGCGTGGCAGGTACAGTAATGCTCTAAATAATCGACTCCTTAATCACAGCAGAATTATGGGTAATTTTTCAGGATTTCAGGAGTCGATTATTTAGAGCATTACTGTACTGGGGTCCACGTGTAATGTTATGATGTTAACCCAACACTGTATGTATCAGTTGATCATGCTAAATACAGTTAAATGAAACAAACCATAGCCACGATGCTGTCGATCTATTCTGTACGACTCTTCCATAGGGAGTTCGCAAATATACGGCCGCTCCTGATCGCCTGACATTATTGTCCAGCCATAAGATGATCCTGCAAAAGGTTTTAATGAAACAATCAATCAATTTATTTGGGAACGAGTCATATAGACTATTGGTTCCTGCATTTCCGACTAAATCCTGAAAAGTTACCCAAAATTCTGATTCCACGTGATTTTCTATCAAGCGAGAATCCGAGGTTTTTTTTTACGGTTTGGGGGGGGGGGGGTATATGTGGTTGGGCCGCCCAACCACAACTTGGGCCGCAAATGAAACCGACGTGGGCCGCCACATGTGTTGTTTAACCAGCCGTGTATCCAATAAGATGGTACTCTTCTCACATAAATTCATGAGGGCAGAGGCGGACTGCATGGCCGATCGGGAGACCGGGAAAATTCCGGACGTGGGCCGCCACATGTGTTGTTTAACCAGCCGAATTGGCTAATCGTAATTTTGACATTAAATGAACTTGTCGGCATCATATAACACCACGTAAAGACCTCATTAATCTCGAGATTTTAACGGTAACTCCCAGCTGTAAATCCCAAAAAAATTCTTACGCACCCCTCCCCCAATTGAAATTTACAAGAAAATAGGAACGCTTCAGATGATGCCAGTCTAGTTTATCGGATTCAAGATTTTCTTGTATAGTTTTCAAAATGTTCTCACCCTGGGCCGAACAACCATGAACAGCCCGGTGTGTCTCTTGTCCGTAGCCGTGTGCATTTGTCTGGAGTTAGACCGCTAGATGTTAGATTTTATGCAATTTTTCAGGTAAAAATATCTGAATGGTCTCATACCGGGAATATATAGAACCATGGTTTATGAATATATATGATATTAGACCAGAGGTGCAAACGGAAGTATGCAAAAACATGTATTTGGTCTGCATCTGATTCAAGGGGGGGGGGGGGTGCAAATGGAATTATGCAAAAATATGTATTTGGTCTGATTCTGATTCAAGGGGGGGGGGGTACAGTTGGAATTTTCCAAGGTGGACTGTGGACGCCCCCCCCCCCCCCCCCCCCCCCAAACAGATGGGCCGGTATTATATTAATTTCCCGGGCCGGTTTCTTGGCCCAGTCCGCCTCTGCTGCTGTGGTTAAGCAGTCGATTACTTACGGCATTACTGTATACCACTTGATAGGTAGGTTATTACGAGGCCTCAAAATATGGTGCTATACAGCGGGCTAGCATTACTAAATTACCCTCTGGGGACCTCATTCTGCAAAGGCCTCATCTTCTTTGGAAATATTCTTTATTATCAAATTAACTAGTTTTTTAGTTTCTTTAGAAAGTTTCTTTTTCTTTATTAGTTTAGTTTCTCTATATCCCCCAATTGGCAGATGACACAATGCATAATCGAGGTACCCATTGGGTGCACATCACAAAGTCCTCCTGATGGCTAACATCATTACTATATTTTATTGACATCCGATATTAATCTATGACTGAGATAATTGCTCAGACTGACGGACACTGTACAGTAATGCTCTAAATAATCGACGCCTTAACCACAGCAGAATTATGGGTAATTTTTCAGGATTTAGTCGTAAATATGGCTTGTTGCCATTCATCAGAAAGCTCTGAATAAATCCTGAAAAATTACCCATAATTCTGCTGTGGTTAAGGAGTCGATACTGTACCAGCTTGTTACAAATGTTGTCTGGGTCAAACCCTACTGACAGATGCATATAATCCAGTATACTCGTTCATGTGGGTATAAAGCTAGTAAGTTATTGTACACCTTACCCTCATCTGAATGGGTGTATACCAAATCGTTCCCAACCAGCTGTAAGAAGTCTTCTGTCAACCATTGGAATGGCTCCTGGAAATTAGTCAGGCTCCCCTCCCAGATGAATCCACTTTGCGATGCATAACTCCTGATGCCGCTAGTGTACCAGTCATTCCTGGAATGAGAAAGCTTTCATGATAGGAGTGCAGCATTAAATATATCCTGTGCCAGTGCATTCTCTTATATATGCGAGTCTCCCATAAGAGAATGCACTGTACAGTAATGCCCTAAATAATCGACTCCTTAACCACAGCAAAATAATGGGTAAATTTTCAGGATTTAGTCAGAAATATGGCTTGTTGCCATTCATATTCAAGCTCTCACTGAGAGCTTTCCGATGAATGGCAATAAGCCATTTTTCCGACTAAATCCTGAAAAGTTACCAATAATTCTGCTGTGGTTAAGGAGTCGATTATTTATGGTATTACTGTAGGTCACGGTAAATATTGTTAGGCCAATGAATTATCTTATATATGCGAGGCTCCCTATGGGCGACTCACATATATAAGAGAATGCATTGGCACAGGGTTTTCACAAAATTTCAGGAAGCTCCAGTCATGGAGGATTAAAGCCAATATGCAAATGGCGTCGCGAGTAAAGTGTCATCCCCGATTTCTCTGTTTAACCCTTTCAGTGCCAAGTCCGATTTTTGTATCAACCCAAATACCCTGTGCCAATGCATTCTTTTATATATGCGAGTCGACCATAGGTTGCCTCGCATATATAAGAGAATGCATTGGCCTATCAAATTTTCATCATTTGTTATTATTTTGTTTACAATTTTAATAAAACAAATTTATATTCTTTAACTCTTTCAGTGCCAGATTTTATCGACCCTGGCACTCTAGGGTAGTGGTATATTGTCAAGTAACAATGGTGGAATTAAATAAGTCTAGACATGGCATTTGAAGGTATGGACATAATTATATAGAATCTATAGAAAAAATTGGCCAAAAGATTTTTCGGCCCAGCATGAATGCTGTACATGACCACATTTTAGTGAGTTTATAGATGAAGCACAATAGTCTTTAACCCTTTCAGTGCCAGGTCCGATTTTTGTATCAATTATAATATTATATTATGACCCGCCATATCAAATCCAATCGGAATTCGTGATTTTTTTACCCTGTGCCAATGCATTCTCTTATATATGCGAGTCGACCATAGGTCGCCTCGCATATATAAGAGAATGCATTGGCCTAACATTTTTTTTTTTTTTTTTTAATTTTTTTTTATACAATTTTTTACAATTTTAATAATTTATTCTTATATTCTTTAACAGACTTATTTTGTAGGTTTATGGCCGATGAGATCGGCCCCTGGCACTCAAAGGGTTAACTCCTCAAAAGACATTTGTACAGTTATTTAGTTTAGGGCGTTACTGTAACTGAACTAACAAAATAAATTTTGAGGTTCCAAATTCACAATAAAATGTGTAGACTCGGCAGTTCAAAATAGGGTCGGTCGGTTTAGCAGAAACAAAGATTTTTTTAGGCCTAATAGCAGCTAGTGGTAGTAAGTATATGTGATCGATGTACAGACATAGACAGATAAACAGAGCTTATTGTGGGAATCCTCAGAAATATCAGAAATATCGGTTAGGGAACACGTACTCTTGTGGTCTTATCTGTAGTGTTGAAAAGATTATCCGACTAATCGATGTCGACACGATTATTAAATTAGTCGATCCCGAAATCTGCTAGTCGATTAGTCGGGGAAAAACAACTACTTATATGCTATCATGACAGTAGCGCCATTGCATGACCAAATTATCAAGGAAAATGTACATGTAGCAGTTAATCCATCGGAACACTTAATTAACTTATTAACCCTTTCAGTGCCAAGTCCAATTTTTGTATCAACCCATATACCCTGTGCCAATGCATTCTCTTATATATGCGAGTCGACCATAGGTCGCCTCGCATATATAAGAGAATGGATTGGCCTAACAATTTTTCATCATTTGTTATTATTTTTTACAATTTTAATAATTTTTTCTTATATTATTTAACCCTTTCAGTGCCAGACTTATTTTGTAGGTTTAGTGCTAGGGAATCTTACATTTTTCATGGGCATCAAAATTTATTACTATGAATACTTGGTGATAGCTTTGAGTTATAACATGCCCCTAAGGTTTTATCCAGTTTGTTTTTTATATTCGCTATAGCATGTTTAAGCATACCCAAAAAACATTCAACCCAAAACAAAAAAAATATATAATGTTTTTTTTTTTTTTAATTTATTTAGTGCCGATTTTATCGGCCCTGGCACTCTACAGACCGTTTATTAGGGCCGATGAGATCGGCCCGTGGCAATGAAAGGGTATAAAAGCCTTACTGTATTGTCATGCATGGAGGGTGAACTCAGTGACCTGAACTGAACTCAAGTGAACATGCATGTTGGCGCAGTTTCTTTAATGTTGATCACCAAAGATTTCAAAGCATCTGTGCCGATTGCTACACTGTCTATTTCGGTGTGACGTGATCATTGATAACTTGTAAATATTTATTTTATTGGAAAAACAGTGTAATACTAGAATAGTCATGAAATAAAATGGTTCGAAGAATATACAAAATGTCTGTTCATATGAGGAAAGGATCGATGTTTGATCTGAAGTAAGCACCGGTAGAGCGGATTCAGTGGAACATTTTCACCAAAAAAAAATTGTTGCCGCCATTCACCAGCATGTGCATCAATCAATCACTATCGTGTAGATATATTAATTGGACCCATTGGAGGGTAGGTTGATGATAGACCCTGGGACAAATGTCCTCTAGCAGTATTGACATACAGCTTAACTTAAGCAAAGTAACCACTGACAAGTCGCGGCATTTGAACATTCTAAAACGGAAAGTTGCATGCAAAAAAGTTCAAAACTGCGATACCACACGGCCCATTTTATACCTATGGGCATAGAAACCAGTGTAGAAATTAGAAAATTTGGGAGGGGTCTAACTAATTGACTAGTATTCGGTTACCTCTGTTGACTAGTCGACTCCTGAAAATCCCTAAATGTTTCATTTGTACAGACCTGTTCAAATCATGTGTCTCAAGATACCGAGATACAAAATCATGTTCAGCTGCATCATCTATCGCCAGAAGCAAAGCGCCGTCTTCCTGTAAATATGTCATAGAAAATTGCTTCATTTTAAATACCATTTCAGTGCAGATACAGTAATGCCTTAAATAATTGAATCCTTAACCACAGCAGAATTATGGGTAACTTTTCAGGATTTAGTCGGAAATATGGCTTGTTGCCATTCATCGGAAAGCTCTCGGGAGAGCTTTCCAATGAATAGCAACAAGCCATATTTCCGAACAAATCCTGATAAGTTACCCATAATTCTGCTGTGGTTAAGGAGTTGATTATTTAGGGCATTACTGTATAGACACCATTCACATGAAATAGGATGATAGTGAAAAGTAACCACAATGATTGTAAAATAAGTTCTGATTTCAGAAGTCATCAAGTCGTTTACAGTTGAGTAATATATACAACTCATTGCCCATAATCTATTATATTTTGCCTGTGGTTTCACTATTTTGAACTTTTTGAGTCATACTATTTTTCACTCAGTTTTAAACTCGCGCACATGTGGGTGTGCAAAAAACAGTATTGCGCTAATTTAAATATGAATAAGGTATAAAATTTGATTCTTTATCTATCGTTATACCCATCCGTGAGTGCAGTAATGCCCTAAATAATCGACTCCTTAACCATAGCAGAATTATCGGTAATTTTTCAGGATTTAGTCGTAAAAAATGGCTTGTTGCCATTCACCGGAAAGCTCTCAGTGAGAGCTTTCCGATGAATGGCAACAAGCCATATTTCCGACTAAATCCTGAAAAATTACCAATAATTCTATGGTTAAGGAGTCGATTATTTAGGGCATTACTGTACTTTATTGATAATAAATCTGCATCAATAATTACCTGGCATTTATGTTGTGCTCCATAGTGTGTCTGCGGTGGATAGAAAACAAAATGATAGCAGTGTGTTCCATATAACTCCCATTCTCCGGGACAACCTGAAGGAGCAAGAACAGGATATGACATAATGTTAACCCTTTCATGACAGAGGGAGCTGTGCTGGTGCAGCATTTCAGACAATGTGCCAGTGCCATATTTCCGACTAAATCCTGAAAAATTACCCATAATTCTGCAGTGGTTAAGGAGTCAATTATTTAAGGCATTACTGTATGCGAGTCTCAGGGAAGCTCCAGTCATGGAATGGCTAAATATCTCCAGTTTAGATGGTGCTATAAGAAATTATGAAATGGGACAAATCAGACATGAATATCATTGTTTTTCTAAAAATAATGCAACACTTTTGATATTTTTAATGAGATTGCAAGTTTCCTCCCTGCGTGTTCACTAGTTCTTTAATTATCATTACCCTACACGATAATTTTATTATTAGTTAACCATTTTATGATGGTATGAGCGCTGGTACAGCATTAAATAGCCTTGCATATATAAGCATTGGCCTACGAGGTCAAGATAAATATTGTTAGGCCAATGCATTCCCATATATATGTGAGGTTCCCTATGGGAGATTTGCATATATAAGAGAATGCATTGTCACAGGGTTTTCGCAAAAAAGCTCCTGTCATGAATGGGTTAAATATGTTGTTCTATTAAAGATGGTCTATCTCTTCCCATAACAAGTTTTATATAGCTTCTGCAGGTGTCCAGGGTATAAAATAATAAATATGAATCAAAGACCCCAGTCTGGAAAGGCTTCTATCAGTTTAAAATTGATTTTATTTCGAATTTATTGAAAGCTTCCATGAAAATGAAACTGAAAGGATATATTCTGTAAATTGTAAAACTATTTGTGCACTGTGACTAGTGATGCGGACCAGACCGCTTTGGACCGGTCCGGTCCGCGGTCCAGGGGTGGACCGCGGTCCGGTCCGGGTGTCACTGGACCGGACCGCTTTTTGCCGCCGGTCCGGTACTCTCCGGTCCACTATTTTACTTAAGTAAAAATAAACTATCGCGAATATTATTTCGTATTTGCTGTCATATCAATTAACAACGATGTATTGACGCATTCAAGTGGTTAATATCTATTAAACGTTTGATGCCACGCAAACAATGTATGGATGTACTTTGTACATGTCACTTTCCTTATGAAAGTGCCAGTGTGGGCGGCCGCCTGCTTTGATGTCGCCGAGTACCGGCCGCCTGCTTTGATGTCGCAAAATGTTAAGCATTCTGAAAACATTTTCAAAATATAAAAATTGCTTGTTTCGTTCTAAATTGTTTTTAATAACTACTATCCTACATTGGCCAACACTTTGTAGCACCATATCAATGCGACAAACATGCAACTGAATGAGTATGGAACTATTTGTCATAAACAGTGTAACATTGCATCAACTAATCAATTTGGATGGATATCGAATCGAGTATTCTATTGTTTTTCACAGTTATAATTATCGAAGAAACATGCAAACCACATTACATAGTACATATACAAGACAGTCATATTAATCCAATAGTAGTTGTACTTAGGTATATACATCTTTATTTCCTCCCCATCTAGGAGAGTATGTTTTACTAAAAAAAAAATTATAACAATAATACAGAGAAGACAATAGATAATAATAGTATAGTTATTTCGTTTAAATTTCAATTTAATGAAAATAAGTATGATACGAATCATACATACGAATAGTTGAGTGCCATGATAGATTGGTTATAACACATTCTGACCCTAGCTATATATCTGTCCAATACATTTAATTAGTGCATGTTCGCATTACTAGAAATACTATTATCGTGCATCGTTCCCATTATATCCCACCATAGACAGACAATGATGCATACAATATGGACTCATTGCAATGCACTGAACTCAGTAACCTTATAGGTTGTACTATGCAGAGTAAAACTTTGAGAAAACAGAGAATTCATTAACATATAGCCTATTATAGGTGGACCGGACCGTTTTGGACCGGTCCAGGCATGTGTACCGGACCGGAATGGCCTGGACCGGACCGGACTGGACAGCCTTGGCAGTGGACCGGACCAGGTGTGACGTCATGATGTCATACTGCAGAAGATATTTATAGCGGCGTAATATGAATGGTAGCGAAATCGTTCAAACTCCGAACGCGTAACTTGTTCAATAGTCTGCATTATTTCAACAGTTACATGTATAGTTAGTACCCCTGCTATGATCACAGTTTTATAGCCCCCGTGTTATGAAATATAATTGAGTTTTGGCGGTAAATGTGAACACATGCATTGTTGTTTTGCTTGGGGCCCCAAGTGGGATAACAAAACTATTATTGACCGTACTTTGAATTTATCTCCATTTTTGGGGGATATGTTTTGCATGGGATCTCAGAAGGTGAGTAGTTTCGTCCACAGAAATCCCATGAACAAAATATCCATACTCAACAGTCTGGCATTTTCGATGTTACCACGACATTTTCATATGTGTATTATGTAACGTCACTATTTGACTGCACATACATTGCATTGTAGTTTTGGTGCTTTTATTTCAAAGGGTTACAATGTACCGGTAACATACAGTAACGCCCTAATTAATCGACTCCCTAACCACAGCAGAATTATGGGTAACTTTTCAGGATTTAGTCCCCGAGAGCTTTCCGATGAATGGCAACAAGCCATATTTCCGACTAAATCCTGAAAAGTTACCCATAATTCTGCTGTGGTTAGGGAGTCGATTAATTAGGGCATTACTGTATAATTTGCTCAATTGACCTGCCTTTTAACCAGTATTCTGTTTAACCCTCAAACTTCCGTTGCAGTAGGATTCTTTTTACGATAGATTGCTATTGAGTTTAGGTACATGTATGTCTCAAATAGATCATCAGCGAGGGGAATGAGGCCGTTCCATGGACGCTGAGCGGCCTGAGCCATAGTAATGGAAACCCTGGCTCACATTCGTTCTGAGCATATGGGATAACTCAATCTAAAAATAGTAATTAAAAAATATCCCACTCGATAACCACATTATTTATGAAAATATTGATATTAATTTTGATATCAATATTAATCGATAGAAGCGTTTCCGGACAGGTACGTGTCTTCGACTCATAGCTATTTTATTTTATACCCCTGAAACTATATAAAACATATTTAGGAAGAGATAGACCATCTTCTAATCACATTGGTATGCATATAATGTTACAACTACATGTTTTCTTGTTAAAATATGCATAAAATTGCAGTGTGTCGGTAAAGGTATAAACAGTATACATCTAAATGGTTTCATTGGGGTGGAATAGCGAAATCTATCTACCCGAGGTGGTCTTTTGAACAGTAGACATGACTACTGACCAATGCTGTGCACTGCAGACGGAGGTCAATTGTCCTGATTGCTGTTGAGAAGACACCACCGAGGGAAAATAGCTCTCGTTATTAGATACCTTGAGTTCACAGAGGGTCATACTGTATAAGTGCCATGACGTTCCAGAGAGTAGTTTTGACCATCATCAGGCAAACTAACTATTTCCTGGGCTATAGTCTTTAAACTATCGCATCCCTGCTGATGTCACAATTTGGTGCGAAGCCAGAATGTGGCGCGATGCCAGTATTGTCACGATCCTGGCGCGAGGCTAAAAGCTTGCAAACTATTTACCAATCTATAGCCTTCTAACTATCGCACCCCTGCTGATGTCACAATTTGAAAGTTGGCGCAAGGCCATGACGAATTGCACGAATTGTCGAACTACTAAACGCAGTTAGCACGAAGCGAGAATTATGTCACATATAAGAAAACACCTATTGAATGCCTTGGAGTGGAACAGCAAGAAATATATTCCCGAGGTGGTGTCTTTTGTCAGAACAGCAAGCAGGACTATTGACCAAGAACACATTGCAAGCTGAGCAAGCCTTGAAATAGGGTGTCTGTCATTTGCAGAATGAAGTCCCCAGAGGGTGAATTTAGTGATGCTACCCCGCATAGCGGGCTAGCATCACCAAATTCACCCTCTGGGAACCTCATTCTGCTGAGGTGTAAGCAGAATGAGGTCCCCAGAGGGTGAATTTGGTGATGCTAGCCCGCTATGCGGGGTAGCATCACTAAATTCACCCTCTGGGGACCTCATTCTGCAAATGACAGACACCCTATTTCAAGGCTTGCTATTGACCAAAAACACATTGCAAGTTGAGATCAATATAGTCATGCTTTCTGTTCAGAAGACAACATTGAGGAAAAATACAGTAATGCCATAAGTAATCGACTCCTTAACCACAGCATAATTATGGGTAACTTTTCAGGTCTCACAGAGCTTTCCGATGAATGGCAATAAGCCATATTTCCGACTAAATCCGGAAAAGTTACCCATAATTCTGCTGTTTTTAAGGAGTCGATTACTTAGGGCATTACTGTAGCTCTCACTATTCCATCCCAAGGCAATCAATAGGTGTTTAGTTATATATGACACAATTCTTGCTGCATGCCAACCATGACCTTAACAGGCGGACAAATAGTTCAGAGACTATAGCTTGGGTGATAGTTCGCTTGCCACATTTCTCGCACATCATGACGTCAGCAAGTAGAATTCTCACCACGTGCCAATCGTGGCATCAGCAGTCAGGTAAAAGTTTGAAGACTACATAGTACAGTTACAGTAATGCCCTAATTAATCGACTCCTTAACCACAGCAGAATTATGGGTAACTTTTCAGGATTTAGTATGAAATATGGCTTGTTGCCTTTCATCGAAAAGCTCTGCTAAATGTAATATGTGACCTGCCATATCAAATCCAGTCGGAAGTCGGGATTTTTTTACCCTGTGCCAATGCATTCTCTTATATATGCGAGTCGATCATAGGTCGCCTCGCATATATAAGAGAATGCATTGGCCTAACAATTTTTTACAATTTTAATAATTTGTTCTTGTATTCTTTAACAATTTTATAATTTCACCCATACAGAGCCCCAGACAAACATGAGCAGACGACACTCTTCTAGGTGCTTCTATATATGTGTGGGGCTCCCTGCAGGGTAATGGATGTTTTTTTAATTTTATGTCCTAAAAATTGTAAGAAACATTTATTTAAAAAACATGATAAAAAATTGTTAGGCCAACGCATTCTCTTATATATGCGAGCGACCTATGGTCAACTCGCATATATAAGAGAATGCATTGGCACAGGGTAAAAAAAATCCCGACTTCCGACTGGATTTGATAATGATATGGCGGGTCACATATAATCTCATACATCTTGGTGTGTTGATGTTATGGACATTCCTTCAGCAAATGTGTTAAAATTGTCATATTTCAGTTTCTATTTACAAACTCTAATACATAACGTGGTCCATGTTTTAATCGAATTTATAAATCGGTATCCTAATACAAAGAGTCTCTTCATATTAGATCATATTATGATACCGATTTATGAATTCGTTTAAAACCTTATTTTTTTTACTTTATGTCCACTAACTGTGAAAAGATACTTTTTACCAGCTCTGACGAAATTAACGTCTGTATTCTTCGATCTTCACGTCTGTAATTTAGCGCTTGTATGATTTCCCGCCATTATCACTCTTTTCCGCCTTTTTTATAAATTTCAAAATTTGGAATCAAAGGCGGAACGAAAAATGTCTGTTTTTAGTGCATACTTTGATTTAATTTTTGTATTATTATTATTTGTAACACATCACGTGATATTCTTTGTTACTTTTCGATGGTTTTATTCGGACGTTAAAATCAAGTTGAGGAAGAAATTGTTTTAATCTACTCCATAGGGATGTTGCTAGAGGGTATCCGTCATCGGAGTTGTGTGACTATCAGTAAATTTCCACTGCAACTGGGCGCGCGGTTGCACCCGTAGAATTCCCAAGTTCGGGAAATTTCCAGCTAGACTGTAATATTGTCATAAACATGAAAATTACAACTGTTGAAAATATTTACCAAAGTTGTGGGGTGAGACTTCCCACCCCTGTCGCCACGTACTCTGCGCCCGCTGGCATGCAGATGACATCATTTTCGACAGAAACCGTGGCATAAAATTAGACGCATTATGAATGAACTTTGTTACTGTTTACAGCTGTTTCCAGGGCATGTTGAATGTCGTCTAGCCTCGCATGATGACCCGTGATTAATTAACATGACTGCGCGGTGTAAGCATGTTACTATATGTTGCAGCAATAAAAACTTTCATTCAAGTAGTTTCTACTTGATGGGTTGGGTCGTCACATATAGGCTTGTCGGAAACATTTATCAGACGAAGATTAGCCCCACACAGTGTTTACGCATGAGAAAGTAATTTAATGCTTTGTGTCGCATTCAGAGCCATCAAAATATGTTTAACCCTTTCATTGACGAGTAGTTTCTTTACCAAATGTTCAGATAATAAGTTATAGGTCGTTTGTTGAACTTATTATCTGAATATTTCCCACCTATGAATATGAATCATTCTGATCTTGTAATATCTTGTCTGCTTGTGTATTCTAAACACCAAGCCAAATTAATAATAGACCATTCCAAGAATGTATTTAGTGTAGCAAGTGTTAAACCATTACTACCAAGAAGAACATGATAAAATATAACACATTTTGTTCTCAATTTCGTTGGCAATACAAGTTACAACGGTTATGATTTCTTCCAAAGGCTGAGCTTACTGTTTGCAAAATATTTCGCTGTCTGTGTGCCCGCCGAAATCGCATGGGTCTCGCGGTTTACCAATATGAGTAAATGCAAGATGTTAGCCCGATACATGGACCCCCATGTCGCCTTCGCACCGCTAAGAACCCCATCCGTGTATGTGTGTGTACAGGGACGTGGCTATAGGGTCTCCGTTGGGGGTGTCCACCTTGATAATTCCAACTGCACCCCCCCCCCCCCATTGAATCAGACCAGAGACAAGGTTTTGCATAATTCCATTTGTACCCCCCACCCCCCCCCCCACCTTGAACCAAAACACCCATTGAATCAGACCAAAGGTTTTGCATAATTTCATTCCCTCCTTGCACCTACATGTAAGTGTTCACATGCAGGCCTAATAGCCTTAAATTTTTATAAACCATGGTTCTATCTACCCGATATGATAATATTCATATATTTTGAACCTGAAAATTGTACAAATCCTAACATCTATAGTGGTCTAACTCGAGACAAATGCACACGACTACCGACAATAGACCACACACACCGGGCCGACCATGCATGGTTGTTCGGCCCGGTGTGAGAAAATTTTGAAACTAAACAAGAAAATCGCAAAATCCTAGCATTTAGACTGACCTCAAGCTTTCCTAGTGTTGAAAATTTCAAACCTCATACTCGCCCTTAGTCTGCTTAGTTTGGCAATTTTCTAAGTGATGACCATTTCAGTCAACAATTTTAACCAAATGTAGTAAAATAATATTTTCTTAAACTCATTAGCAGTTTTATATTGGCCACGGGGAGGGACCATGCAGGACACACCGGGCCGGTGTGCGAAAAGTCTGAAATCTGAATAAGAATATCGCAAAATCCTAGCATCTAGACTAGCCTCAAGCATTCATAGAGTTGGAAATTTCAAACCTGACACTCCGACCTAGGTTGGAAAATTTCCAACTGTTGACAATTCCAGTGACAATTTTGACCAAATGTAGGACTATATTGTTTTCTTAAATCAACTAGAAGTTTTTGACTGGCCATGGGGGAGGGACCAGGACACAAGCTTTCCAAGTGTTGGAAATTTCCAACCTGACACCACCTGAAGTTGGAAAATTTCTAACTGATGGCCATTTCAGTCAAAAAAAATTACCAAAAGAAGGAAAATATGCAAAATATTGGTCCAAAAACAATAAATTCCCCCTAATAAATTGTTTGAAAATCAAACTACAAGAAAATTTTCAACCTATTGTTGGTGTGAAATTTCAAACTAATGTTGTGTCAGGTATGAAATTTCCAACTGTTGAAAATTGAGACACCCCCCCCCCCCCAACCACCCCCCCCCCTGTCGCAACGTCTGTGTGTGTGGGGGGGGGGGTCGTGTGACATCTACCCGCACTGTCTTTTTAGTCACATCCGTGAATTCCGTATATGGAAGTTGATTTTAATATACAATCACCCTAGGGTGGGTTGTGTGTACGTGTACTTTTAGTGCGTGGGTACACTGTCGGTCTGTTTTAACATTTCATGTGCATGCTTTGACGGCTGGTCACATGTAGGGACGTGACGACGGATGGTTGGGAGGTACATACTTATTGCATGGGCCATCGTGGGGTCTGTTTGAAAATTTCATGTGCATGTTTTCACGTCTGGTATGATGGTACCATGCACTCATGTTGTGACAGTAAAGTTTGTAACATTGAAAAAAAGTACAAGTAATAAATTTCTTATGTATAATGATACAATACATATTCCTTATAATTTATTGCACTGTATATACGTGAAGGTCCCAACTCTCTTTCTTGTTCCGTGCGCTTAACATGGGGGTGATCAAAGCTAAGTGAGTCATTGTCTGCAAATTAGTGGAATTCTTATGTCATAGTTTATCTTGGTGGAATATATATTTCCCCCTATTTTATGTAACAGTTCGTGAATAAAACTGTATATTGATGACTCAGAAAATAATTAAAGATACGGGCGGTCTTCGGAGTGGGTATAGCTGTTAACATAGTCACATCCGCTAAAACGCCATAAACAGAAAGAATATTATACAATAGACAGATATTGTTCTTATGCCAATCATAAATATCGCGTACATTGCATGTTATTGTCACGTGTGTACGCTTTGTTATATAAACACATCAAAAACGTTACAGAACCATTTGTCTATAGACAAACACTTGGAACTACCGGATCGTCCGATGAAAATGTTCCTTTGCGCTCTGGGAGGCTCTGTGATCTCGGTTATAAGGATTCATCCAGCTCAGTTCCGTGGATCATAGATTCATCCAGCCCGTTCCATGGTTTTAGTGCTACGTAATACACGTCAAAGTTCTGGAGTAGCTTTTACATATATGGAATTCATGAATAATTAAAGGGGTACTGTACGCCATTTTCATTAAATTTCAGGTGACAACAACGATCTAATATCGATAATATATAGAAACATATAGGTAATTTGAGTCGAAGATGTATTCTGTAAACGCTCAGGTTAATAGGCTATCTTAAAATTTAAGAATTTAAAAGTTAATAATTTGATATAAATTGAATTTATGACTGGAGCCATAAAATGGCGTCAATTAAATTACGAATTACCGTAATCAAAAACAGTAATTGAGGGATACTGGATTGTTAAACCGATCGCACACACGATCGCTTAAAATATTATGATGATACGGGGAGAAGACTAAAGCCACTCACTGACTAGCGACGATACAATAACTTAAATGATTATATGGGACTAGTATGCATATAATATAACTTTTATTTGATTCATTTGGTTGAAAACTTTACAAAAATTACTCGACAACGACAATTTGTATTTTTGCATTCCGGTAAATTTGTCATCCGTAACATGACTTCGTACTCAACAGACTTTCAAATAATGGAAAAATTGTTACCTTATTCTCCGACTCGGAGACTATAGAAACCAACAACAACATTTGGCGTACAGTACCCCTTTAATGACTTCCATATATGGAATGCTACTCCAGAACTTTGGCCTGTAGCACTAAAACACGGAACCGGGCCTGGTGGATTCAATGTGGCCGCGAGTTAGTGATATGGCATATTGAATCAATTCTACTCTCTTAGAGTAGTATCCCTACACTTTGTTTAGTGTAATTAGTGGTCTCCTCACTCAGGAGCTTGTCACTAAAAACGAGTTAATAAAAATATAATTTAAACAAATCAAAATTAAAACGAGGGCGTCACGTTAAGAAACGCATCGCGGTGCGATTGTTAAAGTGGCGCGCTCTTTTTTAACTTAATGATATTTTAATTATTATTTGTTTTACTCGTATTTAACGGCAAGCCCCTATATGCCCTATATATCACTAACTCGCGGCCATTTTAGATCCACCAGGTCCGGTTCCGTGTTTCATCGATTTATCCAGCCCCGGGTCCGTGGTTTCAGTGCTACAGGTCAAAGTTTTCGAGTAGCATTTCCATATATGGAGCTTTTGAATTATTCATGACTTCCATATATGGAAAGTTAAGTAAAACCACGGAACTGGACCTGGTGGATCCAAATGGCCGCGAGTTAGTGATAGGGCATACAGCTGTGTCCAGGCCACCACACGCTGTGAACTAATTGGGGGGAAAAAACCAAAACAATACATCAATACGCCCACAAGTACAATGACAGGTATAATTGAGCATAAATTCAGGGCTATATAACCAATTTACGTAGTTTAGATTTATCACATTCTCTATCTGATTGATGTTGTTTTTGGGTAATTAAATTGATGTACGAGCTTGCTTGCTAATTAAAATAATGTTGTTTTTTAACAAAAACCAAGTCAATGTAGTCGTTACATGTTACAATTCAGGCAATCAGTAAACACGCATATAATATATATACTGCTCTTTAGCCACAATAGGAAATTTTCGTAGAAAAATAAGGAATATCTACCCATTTTATGATACATTACTTATTGTGAAAGATAAACAAAATGCTTGACAACACAGGGGGGGACAAATTTTTTTCCGGGCACGTATGCCGGGTTGGGTAGGTGGTCGATGGACCAACAATTTTTTTTTTCCGCAACTCAAATTTTTTTTCCTGCAAGTCTTTTTGACTGTTTTTGCAATGAGTTTGGCTTAAAACACCTTAGAATGTCAATATTAACATAAATGAAAAATTTCATGATGATCAGACAAACAGTATAGCCTGTAGCCCATGCTAATGGGTTGAATTTTGAAATCCAAGATGGCCGCCATGTTTTTTTTGGCCGAATGACCCCAAAATGACTCGTTCCTATTTACATGTCAATGTTAACACAGAAATTCATATACATCTGTTTACATTGAATTCCCCCCGCAAATATATGTTTTAGTGTTAAAAGGGGGGTGGGTGTCCAAAAATGGTCTGGAAAAAATGTTCAGATATAGTAAGTTCAACCACGTTTGTTGAACTTATTATCTAAACATTTCCCTCAATAACCCCATTCTGTACTTTCAATTATCTGTCGTCTGTTTGTATGTTTGTATTGCTTGTACATATATACAGCCCTGCAAATCAATAATAGACATTTCTGATGTACATTTTTTAAAGATACGGGCGGCGTTGGAGGTGGGTATGCTGTTAAAATATTCACCTCCGTCAAAAACCGCCATAAACAGAAATAATAGTAAAATATAGACATACCTTGTTCTTATACCAATCAGAAATATGGCATAAACAGTATGTTATTGTCAAATGTTTTTCCTTTGTTATATAACAAAAGCAAAAAACGTTACAGAACCTGCCTTTTGTTTAGATCCGGATATGGTAAACATAAAGAGCGTTATTTGTTACTGTTTTTCCTGATAAGCGTTTATATCATTTGTGTGTGATTAACCAATAAGCTGGCTCTTGTTTACGTACACCATCGTACGTCTTGACGACAATATACCATTTACGCCCTGATTATGTTTGGCATGTGAACAAAACTATATATATTTTAATATTCCTTCTGTTGATGGCGATTTGAACAAATATGAATATTTCTGCAACGAACACCGCCCGTGCCTTTAACTGACTAGGAGAATCCATTCAGTATAGATATTGCTAAAGCAATCGAGTCAACCGCGTTGTAAATTATAGGAATCACGGAACTAAATGGTTTCCCATAGGCGACAGTGTTAACGTTTCGGCCAAATTCGCTGAATTGAAGCCTGCAGGCCATACCAGTGATGTTTACCCAGCTAGATTGACACCAGTTGATCACGAAAATGCAAGAAAAATCATAGGTCATGTGTTTACTTTTTAAAATAAATCCCCAAGTGTACGACAGGGCTATCTCACAGCCAAATTTGATCTGGAAAAACCCAGATCTACAACAGCTAGTTAAATACATTTCCCGCTCACAAAAATCCGTTCCCCCATTCATTCACCAGTTTAAATTATTTAGATATTATGTACAAATCAAATAAACGCGATGTCATCCTTTAATAACGTGTCGCATGTATCAGGTGAAGGTCATTCTTCAGTTACCTTCACCTTTAGGGTTCCACGGTGTACTCGCTCCCCGACTCTAGAACACATTTAGCTCCCTGATTCCATTAGCGACGCTGGTCTGGGAACAGGTTTGTGGAGTTGCACAGCTAGAGCAGCTTGGGAATACGCTATATAACTTAGTCGCGGCCATGTTGGATTCATCCAGCCCCATTCCGGGTTTTTAGTGTTACACGTCAAAGTCCTGTATAGTAGCATTCCATACATGGAGCTTTTGAATATTCATGCATTCCATATTTGGAATGCTACTCCAGAACCTGTAGCACTAAACAAACACGGAACGGGGCTGGAACGGGGGTGGATAGAATACGGCTGCGACTAAGTTATATGGTGTATCCAATATGGCCGCGACTAAGTTATATAAAAGGCTTATTTTCATTGTTGGATTTTATTACTTTCTCAATTAAATATGCCGATCGATGGTTCACACATATATATATAGATATATATATATATGCACAAATGTAAATATTTATTACTTATTCCGGACATATATATACACTGCCAAAAATTAATTTTCTTATTTAGAATTTTTTTTCTTAATAAAATGTTACACAAATGATTGCGCCATATAGTATAGTCGTCACTGTGGGCAACTAGTTGATCACAATGACACTGTTTCGGACTACCTTACTCGTATTTAAATTCGCGCAGTACTATTTTTCGCTCAGTTTTGAATTCGCGCACTTTAAATTCGCGCACCTAGCTGCGCGAATTCAAGACTGACAAAAATATTTTCGTAGTATTTCCGGGATATTTTCGTATATCTTGGCGACAAATGTGATGACAGTTTCTGTTCTTAGTCATTGCTTGAGATAATATATATGTATAATAATCACCATTGCGGCGAATTTACATCGTGTATACAATAAGCTAGTAACTATATACATCATCCATCATTTTGTGGCGACCTGGAGTATTAGTATTTCGTATACAAGTTCAACAATGTCTATGTTACCATGATTTGTCACTTGGCATTTTGAGCAATGGTCTTGCAATGATAGCGGTTGGTCGAATGTAAATATATGCATACATTTATAGACGTAACTGTCTATTCAACCGTTCATAATATATTGTGGTTTAGATTAAACTTGGGAGTCGTACTATTTTTCGATGGGTGCGCGAAAAATAGTACTGCGCGAATTTAAATACGAGTAAGGTATTTGGAAGAAAAAAAAATGAAAATAAGTGATTTCGGTTAATCCTTTACCCAACAGAACGGCCCTGTGCCAATGCATTCTCTTATATATGCGAGTCGACCATAGGTCGCCTCGCATATATAAGAGAATGCATTGGCTTAACACATTAAAAATTATAAAATTGTTAAAGAATATAAGAAAAAATGCTCATTGACCACATTGTGATGGTTACAGTTATGCCCTGTGCCAATGCATTCTCTTATATATGCGAGTCGACCATAGGTCGCCTCGCATGGTCAATGAGCCGGTTCCAATGATATCCATATTTGTATGGTTCTATTGAGACAGACCGAAGATATTTTAGGCTGTTGAAGCTTTATTTGGCCGGTTTTGGCCGGTTTGTTGGGTAAAGGGTTCCATTCGGAATACCTTAGCGGAGTGTTTACACATCGTGCACTTTAACCCTTCGGTGACTAAATACATTTGGTATACATGTATACTCACTGGCTCGTTGTGTGGCACCCCATTTAGTCAAAGTCATCAGCACAGCTAATCTCATGAACCATGACTCCATTATATCATCTTCTATTGGAATTAAACACATCAATTAGGATGCGTTCATACGTTGGCAAATGTGCATGCACGGTATGTTTTGCAGGCATTTCGTCATAGAAAACCACATGGTGCCAGAATAGGAACGGAGGCATGCATATAATATGCACGCATCTTTACCAAACCGACCGATATGAGAAGTAAAATGTTTGTAGTTCCACTTGTAACGGTGCTGTAGTAATTTGCCTTCAAATTACACATATGATTGATTCTTGCGAGATAATTGCATGCTATATATTTACAGGTAAATTTCGGTAGCATTGCTATATGCATGTGGAACTACAGATATTTTACTCCTCACGTAGTTAGCTGTTGTATATGTTATATATTTTATATGCATGTTTCCGTTCATATTCTGGTCTCATATTGTTTTCTACGCCGAAATACCTGCGAACAATACCGTGCAAACTTGCCAATGTATGAACGTATATCCTTAACGAAAAGCAAGATAACATAAATACAGCATCTTCTTATATGAGGCAATGGTAAATTAAAGGGGGAGACATGTCCATATAACGCTCGACATTTGCGTGTGCAATAAATTTTGCTTAGTCGGAAATTCTTGGGGAAGTAATTGAAACACTGTTATGCATGCATACCCGCGCTCATATAATCTTATATTGCAAGTGTGGTAATTTTCAGTTGTGTGAGGATTCTAAGTGGTTATCCTTGGAATTTAAGTAATTATCATGAGTGTATTCGCCGTTCTTTTCCAATGTTATATATTGTCCATTATAGCGGTTATATAATTTGTCGGAGTTCCCTCTGATGGTACTCAGATCGGCGATAATATGATGGACATGCGTGTATAGTCGTCAAGCTGTTCTGGACATCGCGATCTGTCTTAATATATTATACAGACACCATGCATTCGCACATAATAAACGACGACATATAAGTATTACGAATATCTATTTGTAGTCGTTATTTTTTCGCACGGTCCAAAAACCTTTTCGCGGAATGGATGATGACTATATATACTAGTCCGTTTGTGCTACAATCGTGGTATTCGTGACGTGATTATTTGCAAGCCTTGAAATAGGGTGTCTGTCATTTGCAGAATGAGGTTCCCAGAGGGTGAATTTAGTGAGGCTACCCCGCATAGCGGGCTAGCATCACCAAATTCACCCTCTGGGAACCTCATTCTGCTGAGGTGTAAGCAGAATGAGGTCCACAGAGGGTGAATTTGGTGATGCTAGCCCGCTATGCGGGGTAGCATCACTAAATTCACCCTCTGGGAACCTCATTCTGCAAATGACAGACACCCTATTTCAAGGCTTGATTAATTGTACTTAATTATGTTGTTATCATGACATAGCTTTGATCTTTGTGTTTCGGAAGGTTCTCGTGTTTCACGGCGATGAATGATACGATTGTTACTAATAGATACAAATTAATGCCACATGCATGACGATCAAAATTTAAGGACATAATCTCAGTGTCAACTCCCGAATTGAGCGCGAACTTACTATATATATAGGCCTATATGTTGTGTATTTGTGAGTTGTGTTGAAAATCCAAACACCGTAATCGTATAAACAACGGATAGGGAAAAACGTGAACGAAACTGAATTGAAAGAACACAAATTCTATAGTGACATTTTGCGAAAGGTGTCTAATATACTTTTACCCGGACGCTCCAGGGGGGGGGGGGGGGATTTTTTTCTGGGCATGTATGCCGGGGTGGGTGGGTGGTCGATGGGACCAACAAACAATTTTTTCCGCAACTCAAATGTTTTTTTCCTGCAAGTCTTTTTGACTGTTTTTGCAATGAGTTTGGCTTAAAACACCTTAGAATGTCAATATTAACATAAATGAAAAGAATTTCATGATGATCAGACAAACAGTATAGCCTGTAGCTCATGCTATATGGATTGAATTTTGAAATCCAAGATGGCCACTGGCAGCCATGTTTTTTTGGCCGAATGACCCCAAAATGACTCGTTCCTATTTACATGTCAAATAGTATGCACAGAAATTCATAAACAGCTGTTTACAGTGAATTTTCCCCCGCAAATCTGTTTTAGAGTTAAAAGGGGGTGGGTTTCCAAAAATGGTCGGGGAAAAAACTGCCGAAAACGGACACAATTTTGGACGCGGGGGTGGGTGGGTCCCAACAAGGTTCGAACGGAAAAAATCAGCATATATACGTGCCTGAAACAATTTTCGACCCCCCCCCCGACATAGGTGAAACATAGGCTAATAGACTAACACTGAACGCTCTGTTCTGCTCCATGACGTTAAATTCACATGGTGTTGTTTGTTTGGGTACCAAAACATCGTGTTCAAAGTTGTATTTTACGACTCAAATGTATGGGTTCGATCCTCGACTCAAACCACCAAAGTCAAAGAAATAGTAATTTGGGAGCGTTAATTCGGATTATGCACCTTTTAAATATATATGCAAATGTACCCCCCCCCCCCCCCCGTATATATCGCCAGGAAAAATAATACATAACAACCCCAGATATAAAATTGCCCAAAATCTGTTATTTATCAGCATTTTGTTCAACGAAATTTTGCCGGTTTATCAAATATCTGACACACAAAAGTCACTTTATTTTAGAGTTATCCATCTTCATCCGCAATTTGGTCCGTAACCGTCTTCTCGTCGACTTTTACTGGACCATTAAAATTATTGGAGGTAAAAAATAATAGATTTAAACAATCGATGTCTGATCACTCTGAGCTTTAATGGGTGGGTTCGTCGACTCTAATCAAATAATTTACCCCCGATTCCAAAGAAATAGTAATTTGCGAGCGTTAACCCTTTACCCAACAAACCGGCCAAAACCGGCCAAATAAAGCTTCAACAGCCTAAAATATCTTCGGTCTGTCTCAATAAAACCATACAAATATGGATATCATTGGAACCGGCTCCTTGGCCACATTGTGATAGTTACAGTTATGCCCTGTGCCAATGCATTCTCGTATATATGCGAGTCGACCATAGGTCGCCTCGCATATATAAGAGAATGCATTGGCCTAAAAAAAATCTTTTTTTAACACTTTTTACCATTTTTTCTTACATTCTTTAACAATTTTATAATTTTTAATGTGTTGAGCCAATGCATTCTCTTATATATGCGAGGCGACCTATGGTCGACTCGCATATATAAGAGAATGCATTGGCACAGGGGCCTTCTGTTGGGTAAAGCGTTAATTCGGATTATGCATCTTTAATACAGTAAACATTTCTAGCAGCTAATCATCATTGTTTTCAAAAGTAAGTATGTATGACTTTTGATAAATTGTTATTCATAATTATATAAATATACAAAGGCGATCAACTTCTTATTATCTATTAACCCTTTACCCAACAAAACGCCCAGAAAAATAGCCCAAATGAAGCTGCAACAGCCTAAATTATCTTGGGTCTATCTCAATAGAACCATACAAATGTGGATTATAGAATATACGCATAATGTTTCTGAATAACAAATTTAATCCACAAGTGGGATTGGCGATTTACACCATGAGCTTCAGCGAGTGGTGTAAATCGCCAATCCCACGAGTGGATTAAATTTGTTATTCAGAAACACTATGCGTATATTTTGTTTATGCCACGATCTTTACAATGCGATGGATAAACACTTTTCCGTTCAAATTGTATGGAGAAAGTTTAATCCACTCTGCGAAGTTTATGCCACGATCTTTACAATGCGATGGATAAACACTTTTCTGTTCAAATTGTATGGAGAAAGTTTAATCCACTATGCGAAGTTTAATCAACAGTAGGCACGTTAATCAACAGGTGTTGATTATATGTAAAATTTAGACAGATGGCTTTATTTATATAGTAAGATAGGCGATCGTGGTATAAATCATTGAAACCGGCTCATTGACCACATCAACCTCTTCAAACTATACGTCCGCCCAGTAATGGAGTATGGCGCACCCATCATAACAGCAGCCTCCAACAGCTCAATCGAAACCCTGCAGAAAGTCCAAAACAAAGCTCTCCACATCGCTCTACATCAGCCAATCTTCACACCAATCCAAGCCCTCCACGACGCAGCAGACATACCTACGATGAAACAACGACTAACCGACCTCAGAAACCAGACCCTCGCCAGAATCGACAACAGCCCACTCATCCAAGAACTCCATCTACGAAACCAGCTGCTCTCCACCAAAAAGACCAAGTCCATCCTAGAAATCGACAACACCGACAGACCCATCTAGATCCCATACAACCGTCAACCAAGCCAACCAACAGCCAAATCCAACAGCCTCGACTCCTCCACCACTCTTCCACTGCTTTGCCTCCAAATACAACAGCCTCAACAACCGATTTTCATCGAAGAATTAAAGAAAGGGTGAAGGGAACTGCACAATGCATTCCGACCATCCTAACCGGCCTGCGGCCGGAAACTACACAACAAGGAATTGACCACATTGTGATAGTTACAGTTATGCCCTGTGCCAATGCATTCGCATTGGCCTAAAAAAAATCATTTTTTAACAATTTTATAATTTTTCTTACATTTTTATTTTTATAATATTTTTCTACATTCTTTGACAATTTTATCATTTTTAATATGTGTTAAGCCAATGCATTCTCTTATATATGCGATGCGACCTATGGTTGACTCGCATATATAAGAGAATGCATTGGCACAGGGCCGTTTTGTTGGGTAAAGGGTTAACAAACTAAGAGTGTAATTATCTGATGTTAATTTGAAAAGTGATTGCGTTTAAACTAAATTATATATATAATGGTATAGATCCGTTCTGTGTCAATATTCGAACCCACCGTGTTCAGACTGATACGCTTTCCAACTCTAGTGGTTCCTTTTAATGATGTCCCGTAGTAGAGGCGGTTGGGTCGTGGATTAGTCGAAAATCTACGGGATAAAGATATACATCAATGTATAGTCCATTTTGGCCTTATAGGTCGTGGATAAGATCACCACAGTCTGGGCTAGACGAGGTTGACGCGGATTCGAACCCCGACATGTGTAAACATAGGGACCTATTTTCAAAGTTGATCTAATAGAGGGACATATCAGTGTGCCATTCTGGTCGATGTATGATGACCACTTTAATAATAAATAAAACAAGCACATTTCAACCAATGAACACTCACTCCGTATCTCCATAAATATGATATATATGAAATTTTACTGTATACAAATCTCGCAAACTACAAATCTCGCATTGATTCAATCCGCTGTTTGGTATAGACTACGGATGTACTAATATTGCCTGTTTGTCTGATCATCGTGAATTTTTTCATTTATGTTAATATTGACATTCTAAGGTGTTTTAAGCCAAACTCATTGCAAAAACAGTCAAAAAGACTTGCCGGGGAAAAAAAATTTGAGTTGCGGAAAAAATTGTTTGTCATGGTCCCATCGACCATGCACCCACCAACCCTGGCATACGTGCCCGGAACCCCCCCCCCTACTTATGTGCGAAAAAATTAAAACATGCAGCTGGGAAATGGCTGTGACCACGACATATATTTTTCAGAGCTTATGAAGCCGGTTTGTCAGTAGTTCGTATTTTTGTCAAATAACCTATCTGCATGGTATACCTCCTTCCAAATTACGTAGACACAATTTGAAAGATCGAATGAGCTATATATCCATTTAAAACAAATGATGTCCCGGTCCTTAGAAATATATTCTTGTTTTAAACATGAACATCCCTCAGTGTTCGCAAGATATTATTCAGTTAAATTTATTTATAATAATATACATGAACTAGATCCCATCCATCTTTCCGACCAAAGGCGGATCTTCACTTCAAGATTATCTTACCACACATTACCCTAGACTTACAAAGTTAAGACCATGCATATTAAGTTAGGACCTTGTGTGTGAAACGCACTCCTGACTGAAGTTCGAACTTATGACCGTCTTAAGTCTCAACTATATATGTCATAAGTTGATTTCATTAAACTGGACCCTGGGTGTGACGGATTATTTGTGTGGATGCTCCAGGTTTTGACATTAAACATCGACACGCGCGTACATGCGCGCGTAGTCTGCATGCACGTGGTCACTAACGTCCTATACACGTCTGGTGGCAGGAAAAAAGTGACGACAACCATGACGACAGGCAAATATATGCGTCATAAATTTAACATTTACGAGACTTACATGTTTTTATCCACATACTGAGTAGTTAAGTGTACGTTAAAGGGATACTGTACTCAAATGATTCTTTTGTCTCTGAGTTGTAGAATAAGGTAACCAGATTTCCATTATTTGATAGTCTGGTGAGTACGAACTAATGTTGCGGATGACAGATTAACCGGAATGTGAAAATACAAATTGTCGTTATCGAGTAATTTTTGTACAGTTTTCAAGGAAATGCAACAAATAAGTGTTATATTATATGCATACTAGTCCCATATATGCATTAAGGTTACTCTATCGACACTAGTTGGTGAGTGGCTTGAATTTACGCCCAGTATCAACTTATTTTTTTACACGATCGTGTGTGCCATGCGTAGCCCAATCCACTAGCAGTCAATTAATTTGATTACGCCGTGTACACGGAAATTCGTAATTTAATTTATGGCTCCAGCCATAAATTAAATTTAAATTAAATTATTAACTTTGATTTTAAGATCAGCTTTTAAACTGAACGTTTATAGAATACATCTTCGACTCAAATTACTTATTTTTCTTTATATTATCGATATTAGATCGTTGCTATTACCGGGAATTTATTGAAAATGGCGTATGGTACCCTTTAAGCGCATGCATGCATGCAAGCATGATTGTCTGCATGCATGATTTTAATTTCCTATGATATATACACTACGTTCTACAAAGAGGCAGGGGCGTGGCTAGATGGTCTCCGTTGTGGGTGTCCATCATGAAGTTTCCAACTGCACCCAATCCCTCTTGGACCAGATCCAACTCCCATGCAGGTTTGCGAAATTACATTTGCACCCCTGGGTTGGAACTTTCCCCTAATTTCCCACTAATTACCGGTTGGAAAATCAAACAATGAGAACAATATATCAACCCATATGTAGCATAAAATGTCCAGCTATATAATGTTGTTTCAAGCATGAAATTTACAACTGCTGAAAATTTTAACCCAAGTCGGACGAGGTGAGATACCCCTAACACCTGTCTCAATTTCCCCACTGAAAAATGTCAGCCATGTCCCAATATTAAAGAAGGCTTGTTTCGGGAATAGGGTTCGTTCGACATGCAGTTCCTAAAAAGAAGTATATTTTTCGTTGCAATATCAGATAATCAGCATGTGCATTTAATTGAATCTCGGCATCAGCATGCAATGTCTGTAAGACTCTTGGTGCTTTTTTCTTCGACTCGAAATGTGTCTTGATCCGTCAGCTAGTATTTGTTCAGGCCATCGTGCCCACGGCACGATATGAAAGAACTATACCCGCCCTGGCTAAATTACTATGATGTAGATAGATAGATAGTTTAATGACATAAAACGTCCACACGAGACCGATGTCAAAATAACAAATATATATAACAACTAGCAGGTGGACCTGACTTCGTCCGGGCTGTTTCCCCTCTGTTTTTCGGCGAATTGCGCGATTTTACCTTGAATTGTCCATTTTGAACGTCAAGGTCAGGTGGGGTCACGATTTGACCCGTCCAAAACACTGCCCGGACAAAAGTACCCGACAAAAGTACCCGTCGAAATCCATCCGGTTTTACCCGATTTGACCTTGAATTGATCATTTTGAAGGTCAGGTCGGGGTCACGATTTGACCCGTCCACAACACTCAGTGTACAAAAGTAACCCTATGTATCAAATTTCGTCGAAATCCCATAAAAATTGGCGATTTGACCTTGAATTGACCCTATTTCAAGGTCACGGGGTCACGATTTGACCCGTCCAAAAGACTCAGTGGACAAAAGTAACCCTACGTATCAAATTTCGTCGAAATGCCATAAAAATTCGCGATTTGACATTGAATTGACCCGATTTCAAGGTCAAGGTCACGTCGCACGGGCAAACGAATATGCTTACGAGACTCCCCATACGAAAGTATCCCTAGACACTAATTTTCATCGAAATCCCGTGATACTCGGGCGTTCGACCTTGAAATGACCCGATTTCAAGGTCAAGGTCACGTCACACGGGCAAATTAACAGGCCCATGCCACTCCCCGGTCGAAAGTACCCCCACATAGCAAGTTTCATCGAAATCGGCTCGGCCGTTTTCGAGTCCATCGCGAACACACATACAGACAGACACACCCTCACACACACACCCACCCTCACACACACACCCTCACAGATTTCCCAAAATATATAATAGATGTCAACAATGATTCAACATAATGCATATACTGCAGTAACTATTTAATTATTATATCAGCAGAATCTGACCTTTCTTTGAAAAATGTCCGGACCATGTTGCAGATTATGTTGCATGTATGAGGCTCGTTATTTTGCATTATGTATTGGAATTTTTGGCCATCATTGAATCCAATAAATTTATCATTCATCATCCCTATCTCACAAAAGAAGTGTTTACGCATCTTATCATATGTGTTGCAGCGCACAAGGAAGTGTTCTTTATTCTCAACCTCCATGTTACATTTCCTACAAATTCTTTCATCAAGTGACATTTTTGGCTGTTTATGGCGACCCTTTTCAATTTCCAAGTTATGATTACTAATTCTTAGTTTACAAAACATAATTTTTGTGTCGATATTCTGGACAATATTAAGATAAGGTTCTTGTGTATAATGTTGTTTGACTACACGGTACGTCCTTAACTTAATGTATGTGGGTCCTGTTTATTTAGCTATTATGTTGGTGAGGCAAGGTTCTCTTAATAAAACAGTACCTATATATTTTTTTTTCTCAGCTTGTTATTTCCGCGGTCTTTGGCTAATCCGGGAGAATTGAAGCAAAGCCAGTATCTGTATAAAGTATTCACGAACATATACATGTATATTCGGAAATATTTCGTGATGCCATATGTATGGCTCCGCTGGTTGTTGCAAAACCATCATAAGTGCTTTCTTGATTATGGCCGGTATTATACAAATAATGGCTTTTCTTCGAATGGATCGGGTAAGCCATAGACCGGTCTCTGAAATGACATTTCAAGAAAAATAACATCATTGTAAAGTTACGGTATGTCCTCCATGTAAGAATACACTAACCCTAACTCTAACCCTAACCCTAGCCATAACCCTAGTCCTAACCCTAACACATATCTGCCCGCGACGGAGATATGTTAGCCCGTCTTTAGCGGACAAATTTCCTAGTCGAAGGCTAAGTCTCAACAGATCGCAGTGAGGTCACAGGTCCCCATAACAAAAATTTACCCCACCCCCAATAATACTTAATCCTATCCATAGGATTAAGTATTATTGGGGGTGGGGTAAATTTTTGTTCTGGGGACCTGTGAGTGAGGTGGCTGCTCTACTGCCTACGACACCCCGACCGAGAACTAGGCTAGGTCGTCTACGAATGATTTTACGCTCCGACGTCCGGTGGGTTGGTTATCGCATGCCGGCCAGCCCCCGCACGGAGTCGTATCGGTATATAGAGAATGGAGGGGTGCGTGGTTTCGTGTATTCTTATATGATTCTTATACATGAAGGATATACCAAATTTACTTATAACAGCACTATGTGGATGCCCCACCAACACAATGGCTATACATCAGCAGGACCCTGAACTAGCAAATTAGCAGGACCATGCATGGGGAGGGACGCCGGAAGCACCAAAGGGCAAGGAGGGCAAACGAGTCAGGAGGGCACTTTTCGGGTACCCACTGGACTCCCCTGGGCCAGGACAAGGGGGGGGGGCAAGTGTCCCCGCATGTCCCCCTTCTCTGGCGTCTATGTGCATGGGTGGTATCGTGATGTTCCTGCAGAATTACATCACCGAATTTATAAGAAAATATAAGAAAAAATTATTAAAATTGTAAAAAATTGTAAAAAATAATAACAAATGATGAAAAATTGTTAGGCCAATGCATTCTCTTATATATGCGAGGGGACCTATGGTCGACTCGCATATATAAGAGAATGCATTGGCACAGGGTATATCGGTTGATACAAAAATCGGACCTGGCACTGAAAGAGTTAAAGGGCGCATTATATGTTATATCCTGCATGGGGACTGCATGTAGTCCCCGATGACTCAATTTATATATACACCCTTAGAACGAATGTGTATACATTATACACAATATGTGTTTTATTTTATCTTAAACAAAATTGTGTAGAAATGAAACATGCCATTATATATATGTCAGTGGAATCTTCTCAATATGGAATATGAGTGAATATGTGAGTATATTGTGTTTAGTATAGATGAAACATGTTCTACTTGAGACACACATATATCGTAAAAGCTACCATATTAAAAATATGGCAGCAGCGTTAAATCTTTGTGCTACACAATTATGTGCTGTTAAGTTTTTACACAGACACAGTATATACAAATTTTTAAAGCTGTTGCCATTTGTTTTGTTCTGTTGTATAGCCTTTACTGTGACGAGTATTGTGTCTCCAATAGAACACATCTCATCTAGTAACTATGACACACTCACATATTCACTCATATTCAACGTTGAGGAAATTCCATGACAATTTTTTTAAAGATAAAATGTAACACATTTTGTGTAGAATTTATACACAATTGTTCTGTATAAATTATGTATAATATATATATATATATATATATAAATTACGTATATTGAGTTCCTCCATATCTCAACATCCTATTTCTAGTGTGTAGTAATATAGTTTAGGCCTAACTCACCAATGCGAATATGTTACTCGTAAATCACATGACAACAAAATCAACCAAATAGTTTGCATATATAGGACCCACCTCCCAACTTGTTAAATGGATTACGAATGGTCCCATATTGATACTTTAACGGGCAAACTATATAATTTTAATTAATATCTTGACTTCTATTGATTCCAATATTATATGTCGTACTTGAGAAGATATCCATGTTTAGCCATCAATGCAATGCAATTACTGGTTCACGATAGACTATTGAAAGTCACAATCATATGCACATGATCGCCACTGCATGAAGCAATACCATTTATTTATTATCTATACCTGTCAATTAAGTTTTATAAGCCAATGCATTGCAGTATTATAAGTATTCTCTCAGAATGAGAAAGCTAAATGACTATGGTTTATTTCAATGGCTGGAATCACTAACCGGCTCAGTGTCACGGGTTCACTGCATGCTCCGTTTATGTGGGTGCACAAATTTCTCATCGAATTGACCATGTTAGCAAATGATCCTGCCAAATTAAGTTATTTTCATAAATTTGATATCAAAATAGTCAGAAACCAGCGTCATTGTTATAACCGAATTACACGCAGTGATTAGTTTTGGCGCAATCATTGCCGTGAAGTTTATGCCAATTTAAGGGGGAGGTCAAGTGAACAATTTTGAATGGGGATTTCCAACAAAATCTGACGAGCAAAAGTTACAGAGTTGCATGTACTTCTGAGTGTGACTTGATGTGGTATTATAAACATGTATTTATCTGGCGGGTCCGCTTGGAACTTGTTCCATTATAATGTTGGTGTATTTATTTTTAATTTTTATATTGATTTTTCAAATGTAGGTCAAGTGATGTAATTCCAGAAAAAAATTATCAAAAATATATTTATTGCATAATTTTATAATTTACCCAGAGGACCCGCCAAATAAATACCTGTTTCCAATACCACATCAAGTCACACTCAGAAGTATGTGCAACTATGTATCTTTTGCTCCGCAGATTTGCATGGATATCCCCATTCACTTGACCTCCCCATTAATAATGCGTCCAGAAAAAGTAATAAATATTTACATTTGCGCATATAGTTCATGCAACCTCTGTTTTCTCTGAACTGGTACAGTCGATGTGGTTGGGATATTCGACAATTTTAGTTCATTGCTACATTCTTCCAATGCACGGGGGTAGTGTGTGCATGCATGGCTACTAACTTGATTGGTTTTATTCAATGAAATAAGTCCACAATATGTCTTTAACAATAACGCTCAATATTGTATGATATTACACGCATGGTATTCTTGTGAGAAAAACACGAGCGATCACTAATACTATATAGAATTTCCGCATCCGCTTTGATCAGGATTAGACAGGGGGGGGGGGTCGGAAATAATTTTCAGGCACGTATGCAGATTTTATTCTTTCGACCCTTGTTGGGACCCACCCACCCCCGCGTCCAAATTGTTTTCCGTTTTCCCGACCATTTTGGACACCCAGCCCTTTTAACACTAAAACAGGGGGGATTCACTGTAAACAGCTGTATATGAATTTATGTGCATACTATTTGTCATGGATGTTAACATTGACATGTAAATAGGAACGAGTCATTTTGGGGTCATTCGGCCAAAAAAACATGGCTGCCAGCGGCCATCTTGGATTTAAAAATTCAATCCATTAGCATGGGCTATACTGTTTGTCTGATCATCATGAAATTTTTCATTTATGTTAATATTGACATTCTAAGGTATTTTAATTAGCCAAACTCATTGCAAAAACAGTCAAAAATTGTTTGTTGGTCCCATCGACCACCCACCCACCCCGGCATAGGTCCTACGTGCTCGGAAAATCCCTCCACCTGGATCAGACCCAACTTCGCTATTGCTGTGCGGATTATGTTGGGTTAATAATGCGCAAAGCACCTTGCCAACTGAACCATTGCGGGACCCTGCATTGAGTGATGGTTAATCTCCATGGATACGGGTTTCATAAATCTTACAAACCTGCTGTGCATAACTAATATCTCTTGTGTTTTTCTCACAGAACAATCATTTTTACCTTTGTTACACCAAACAAATTAAAAAAAATAAATAAATAAATAAATAAATAAATAAAAAAAAAAAAAAAAAAGGCAAGAATTTCAAACTAAGCAATATTTGCAACTCACCGTTTATTTGAAATCTTATAAGCCTTGAGATTATACATGAACACCAAGAATTGTTCTGTGCAACCACGCGTAATTAAGTAGAAGAACATTCACACAATTTCCGAAGTAATATATTAGAATTTTTGTCGGGCACTCTTTGTGAAATGCCATCAGTCCAAATAGCTCATACTAGACATTTATAATCGCTCTCTGACCAAGACATGTCGTGTGACTTTATGATGGATGGCTATTAGTTTTCACGGGTTTTTTCTTGGTCTTTGGGTATTACAAACACCGCATTATGGGTTTTATTCTTTAGTCTGTAAATGAGGTAAAAAAAACAAAACAAAACAAAAAACTTTTTATGCTGAATAAACACATTTTTGCCTTCGTGTACAAGTATGTGTTACAGAAAATGCAAGGGCACTCGAATTAGGTGATATTTATTATTGATGTATGATTATGACTATTGGTTTATTTTTGATAACGCGAAAATTAATTGGTCGCGTTTGTTTGCGGGGATCTGGGTGGTGCTGCTTTTGTCATGTTTTTGGGAGCTATTTTAACAAACACTGTTATATGTCTATATATGGAGTAGGTATAGGCATATAGTAGCTTGGCCTAATAGATATTTTGCAAGCCATTGACTATAATTAATTAATTGTTCCCTAAACAATTTAAACTTACACACGAGATGTACCTTTTATCAATTTATGTATATATAATTTTAGGTTCGAACGAGCGATATCCGTTTAAAACAATAATGATTATTGTTATGTAAACAGTATAATGTTACATTGCAAAACATTTTATCAAATTATCCAATAACTCTTGGTCTAAATTTGATCAATTTTTGAAGGTACAAACTTTAAAGGGGAGACGAACGTTTTGTATAAATCCAGTCAAAATGGCAAGAGATTTTCACAAGTAATTTATCTGGATCTATCTGGCAAAAAATCTTGAATTTCACATATGTGACCCGCCATATCAAATCCAGTCGTAAGTCGGGATTTTTTTTTTACCATGTGCCAATGCATTCTCTTATATATGCGAGTCGACCATAGGTCGCCTCGCATATATAAGAGAATGCATTGGCCTAACAATTTTTTACAATTATAATAATTTTTTCTTGTATTCTTTAACAATTTTATAATTTCACCCATACAGAGCCCCAGACAAACATGAGCAGACGACACTCTTCTATATGCTTCTATATATGTGTGGGGCTCCCTGCAGGGTAATGGATGTTTTTTTATTTTATGTCCTAAAAATTGTCAGAAACATTTATTTAAAAAAAATTATAAAAAATTGTTAGGCCAGTGCATTCTCTTATATATGCGAGGCTACCTCTGGTCGACTCGCATATATAAGAGAATGCATTGGCACAGGGTAAAAAAATCCCGACTTACGACTGGATTTGATATGGCGGGTCACATATAATCATCTTCATTGTATGCAGAATCTGAGCAATTATTAAGAGACAACAACACAATGGATTTTAATACATTTGAGAGGTTGAAGATATTATTTTCTGTGTTGTCCCTTAGGTACCAAGAACAGCTACGATAATCAATAATTTCTCACAGAACTCCAATCAACAAACAGCTTATTGTCTTGGCTCTATGATAGGAGGCTTCATTTGTATCATAATGTTGAGTTAGATTTTTAATTTCATAATATAACATCATACCCCATACAGGGTCCGCGCTGGACTGAAACTTACATTTGCCAAATAAAAATATTTTTTGCCAAATTATATTAGCATTTGCCAAATGCTAACCCTGATAGTATCATTTTTTTTTTTTGCAACCTTAATTATTATGTTTCTACACTCAAGACTTTTGATATCGATAGAAAAGCAGTTTGTTAATAATTAATTATACTCGCATCCCTATTGTGGTTTATCATACAATAAGCCAATCACCGAACAATACAATGGTAGAAGGGTTGCTTCATCAGAAGGGCACATCACATGAGGATTAGTAATCCCTCCAACTATCAGTACTAATGCTATGAGATTAACTGCATCTTAATAGTGGTGTTAACTTTTCCTAAACCGTATAAAACACCACTAATATAATTAAGTTGTAAGAGTTTCCTGAAATGAATAGTAATGATTGACCAATATTTTTTCAAATTGCTTGAGGAATTAAAAAGTGACTTGCCAAAACTTTTGCCAATTGAAAATATGTTTTGCCAAATGTGAATTATTTTTGCAATTGGCAAATTTGGCAAGTGGCAGCGCGAACCCTGACCCCATATAATGAAAAATAAAGCAGTCACATTCCAAAAACAAATGTTGATATGCAGTGTGGTCCACTCAAGAAGGGAGCAATCAACATGAATTAGGCCACAGTGTTGCGAAATATGGTGGTAAACTTTAACTTGGTTATGAACCCATGACCCACAACTCATCTCAGCCTAATTGTTCATTGATCAACAGGCATGGCATAAAAATCCTCAAATATAGAAAATTAATTATGGGTAGTTGCTTCCTTAATAAAAATAATCATTAAATTTCACAAATAAAGATCTTGAGATATGGTATCATGGATATATGAACTGCACTTAGGAAAAAAATTATTTTACAGAAGTTCTTGGTACCCGAGACAGTGAAATTTTAGATAATATTTCATGCCATAAAAGTAAAGTAAAGGGGGTTAATATATCCAATTGGTCGATTGTGTCACAATAATCGCTTGTACCAAATGTCACAAAGATATTCCAAATAGATTTTGAGAACATCCATTTTAAAATACCAGGAAATGTTGACAAAACGTGCGTCTGACCCTTAAAATGTTTGCACATATATCCACTATTAAAATCTGATCTCCCATCAAGAATACCAAAAGGTCAATTAAGTAATTCAATTAGAATTTCAATCACATTAACACATTCTATATACAACACTCATATATACATACCATTCGTTTAATATATAAACCCTTTTTCACATATTGGCGATAACCATTATATTTATAGGTTCTCACAGGGTAGTATTGCATCCAATATATCGGGAACAGACTATAATAAGGCATTTTATTTTTCATTACTTGGTTTACGGATTTCCCTACCCAAAAAAATGTTGTAACAAAAAAAATAATAATGCACACATACACAAAATCTATAACAATTTATGGAAGAAAAGTTTAAATATACAACATAATCAATTTATAGAAGAAAAGTTTAAATAAACAATCTATCTTTGAATCATGGCTATGAATAATAGTATGTAAATACGAAAGGAAGAAAAATATCTGAATTGAAAACTGTCGATCAAAATGAAGCAACGATCACGCCACCAGAACCCCCCCCCCCCCCCCCAAACAATTATATTCATTTGTTTTCCTCCCCTGGGGGTACGTATGCCGGGGTGGGTGGATGGTCGATAGGACCAACAAACAATTTTTTCCGCAACTCAAAAATATTTTTCCAGCAAGTCTTTTTGACTCTTTTTGCAATGAGTTTGACTTAAAACACGTCTATATGTCAATATTAACATAAATGACAAATTTCATGATGATCAGACAAACAGTATAGCATGTAGCCCATGCTAATGGATTGAATTTTGAAATCCAAGATGGCTGCTGGCAGCCATGTTTTTTTTTTGACCGAATGACCCCAAAATGACTTGTTCCTATTTACATGTCAATGTTAACATCCATGACTAATAGTATATATGCACAGAAATTCATATACAGCTGTTTACAGTGAATTTCCCCCCGCAAATCTCTGTTTTAGTGTTAAAAGGGGGGTTGGTGTCCAAAAATGGTCGGAAAAAACTGCCGAAAACGGAAAAAATTTGGACGCGGGGGTGGGTGGGTCCCAACAAGGGTCGAAAGTCAAAATCAGCATACGTGCCTGCAATTTTTTTCCGACTCTCCCCTGCCCACCCCCCTACATTTGAGCTTAAAAAAAAATCCGCAAACCAAGTAATACAAAATAAAATGCCTAACGTTGTTTTATTTTGCTCTGGGGTTATATAATTTATAATCCTTGTTGAAATATTAAGTGACAAAACCATGACAAACAAACTATATATCATATTCCCTGGAGATAGTATTACGTTATCGAGTGATATTTCGTTTCATTCCTGCGTCATAAGATTAACGCTTTTATCGCTAATTCAACTATATGCAGTAATGTTTGAATGGCAATAGTTTTGACATGCGAACTTATTAAAGATGGATTATCTCTTCATATAACACTTTTGAAATAGTTTCGTGCGTATAAAATAATGAATATGAATTGAAGACCCATGTCCGGAAACGCTTCTATCAATTAATATTGATTTTATTCCGAATATTTTATTATAAAATGAAATGATAAAGTGGGACACTTTATTGTTCGTTTTTTAGAACAGACCATTAAGGCGACACATTTAGCGACAGCGATCTATATGCATGGGACAAAATTACATTATAAACTTTCTTGTCTCTGTTAGCATGCAGTAACTATACTATTATTCGTTAGCTAAACAACCAGACGTTTCTAGACCAGAAAATATTCGAAATACAATTGGCTGCGGACACACGTACCACAGTAGCGATGGCATAGTAGGTGTGACAATTAATTATGGTAGAGTTTGGTGAGAGTCGAGAGTGAGTAGTTGGGCGCGAAGCGCCCGGGATGGTCGAAAAGATCGAGTGATCTTCTCCTTCACCCCACGGTTTGTTGTTGTTGGAGATATAGCACACATAAAATAATCATGTCTGAACACGGCAAAAGCGGACATAATGAATTAATGTTATTTCGTTGATTGAATTTTTTGGATGGATTATTTGGGGAAGAGCCCACGAGCTTTAATATGGGGTGTGAGGGGTGTCCCGGTGTGTCCTTTTAATTTAATATATGGTTGAGCTGAGCGTGTCATCTGGTGCGCTGAAAAAGGAGCGGGGCCCCGTGTTATAATTTTAAAATGGTGTTAGTTTGTTAGTTGTTTAAAAAAAACAATCGCAAGGCAGAGCGTGTGATTCAATGTGATTCAATGCGCCATCATACCGCTGTTCTGCTATAGCCAAATGTGCAGAGACAGTATGTTTTGTTTATTTCATTGTGTCTGTATGGACCGCCCTGCATCCCATAGCACGGGCGTAAGTGAAGACTCTGACAATTTTATGTGCAGAGTTATTTGGGTTCCGATAGGTGAAGTAAATCCGAAGATTTTGTACAAGATATACTTTAATTGTTGACGATATAGCAAATGGTTTTGTACAGAGATATATATGATTACATTCAATAGATTTTTGGTTTTATATTTTGGTAATTTCTTTATTTTTTTTTAAAAACATTTATATACATTTAGTACATTTCAGTGTGTTCGGTTCTTGAGCCGTGAGCCGTCCTACTCCCGAAGAAAAGACAGAGAGGCAAGCGGGGCTAGCATATTTTGGTATATGCCGCTCCTAACTCGTTTAGAGCTATGACCACTTATGGGTCTGTAGTTCCTGCACCCCACCCCAAGCTAGTGCTGGGTCGGTTTTCAAGCCGGATCCCGCTTGGTTGGTGTTGTTAGGTGAGTGGAATGTGTATGACATGAGCGCTAGCTTCTGAAAAGTGAATTTGTAATTATATTGGTGGCGGGCAGTGCCTGTTATGGAAATGATTGCGTCTTCCCCCAGTTTGAATGGGTTCCCAGGGCGCGGGCGTAAGTGAACTCATCTTCATGTTCTTGTTGTAGTTTATTGGTTGAAAAAATATGTACGAGGGTAGACAATGGTATATGTGGATGTATATATATACAGTGCATATTTTTTTGGGTTTTGTGATTATTTTTTTTGGGTTGTTTTTAATATATTTTGTAAAAATATTGAATATATATACACAATTTCTGTAAAGGAAGTGTTGTCAATTTAGTAGTGTTAGTTGATTTTGGAGGAGATAATTGTTCGACGGCTTATACTACGGCACGACAAGCGTATATTGCCGCCCGAGGACATTCATCAGCGCCCAAGGAGCCATCTAGGGCGTGAGCCCGATATCCTATGTTTTGATTTTGGTGTTAGTCAAATTATTATTATTTTTTTTTTTTTTGGCGAATGCCGGTATACAATGAGTGTTAGTTAGGTTTGTAGGAGATAATTATTCGATAACTTATACTACGGCCACGACAAGCGTATCTACACCGCCCGAGGACATTCATCAGCGCCCAAGGAGTCATCTAGGGCTTGCGCCCGCTAACCTATGTTTTGATTTTGGTGTTAGTCAATGTAATAATATGCATATATTCAATAAATACAAGTTCAGTAATAATAGGTGTTAGGTGGTTAGGCCTTGTTGAGGAGTAACTTTCTTAGATTTAGTTCGGTTATGAGACTGGAGTTACTGATACGGGTTAAAGTTAGGTCCGCCAGTTCTTGAAGCCTTTGTTTTATGTATGGGACGTCTGCAGTCAAATGAAGGGCAGAGATAGGTAGTTGACCTTATTTCGGAAAGGGCTCTTCTAAGTGCTGCGTTTTGGGCCCGCTGCATTCTGCATAGGTTTGTTTGACTGCATTTTGAAGTAACTATTGCCCCGTATTCCATGACTGGGCGGATGAATTGTTTATATAATTTGATTAGGGTGCTTGGGTTTACCCCCCACCCCGTGCCCCGAAGTCTCGTTAGGAGTGCGGTTCTTTGTAAAGCTTTAGTTGAAATATTCTTAATATGCTTGTTAAGTCTGAAGTTCTCATCTAGAGTGAATCCTAATAGAGTTGCTTCTTTATTTTGTTTTATTGGTTCGTTAAATAGCGTGAGTTTTGGCTCTGATCTATGAGTTAGGTTCCCAAATACTACCAACTGTGTTTTATTTGCATTTAGTTTTATTCTCCATTTTGAACACCATTTTTCAATTTTTGTGAGTTGTTTTTGCAGTCTAAGTTCAATTAATTTATTTCCTTTTGCTAATGTCCATATGCCCAAGTCGTCTGCAAATTGTGAAGCATGTACATTATGTGTAGACTCTAAAGGTATATCGTTTACGTACATTAAAAAAAGGAGAGGGCTTAAGACTGACCCCTGGGGGGTACCGGCTTTAAGATTGACTGTTTCGGAAATGTCATCATTTATTTTAACTGCTATGTTTCTGTGTGTTAAGAACGATGATAGAAGTCTAACTATTTTTTGTGGTAGTTCTGTGCGTGTTCTGAGTTTGTATCTGAGCCCATTGTGCCATACAGAATCAAAAGCTTTTTCAACGTCGAGGAATATGGCCCCGGTTTCCCAGCGTCTGCTTATTGCCGTTCTAATATCTTCCGTTAATCGATATACATGTTCTATGCCCTCTTTCCCGCTCCTATAAGCCCGTTGATGTTTGTTGAAAAAATTAATGCTCTCTAAATGAGTCTTTATTCGTGTGCTAATAATCCTTTCAAAAAGTTTGCCAGTGCATTTTAGTAAGCTGATGGGCCTATAGTTGGTTGGAATAGTATGGTCCTTGCCGGGTTTAGGAATCATTGTCCCTATTGCAGTTTTCCATGTTTTGGGGAAGTAACCCAGTCTCAGGCATTTGTTATATAGGTTAGTAAGGCGAATAAATAGCTCGTTCGGCGCCTGTCTAATTACGCCGTACGTGATATCATCGTCACCGGGTGCTTTGTTAGGTTTTCCCCGGTTCAGATTCCTTCTCACTTCTTCTAAATCGATTTCGGTCATTAGGAGATCGTCGTCGCCTGGTTCGACTTTGTCTTTTAGCAGTGGTGCGAAGATTTCTGAGTTGTCATCGATATAATCGTTGACGAAACGTTTAAAACGTTTGTTAAAAATATCGCCTTCATGGGTGGTGTGGATTTTGCGTAGACTCTCTGCGAAGATTTGGGCTTTTTCCTGATCATTATCAGATTTTTTTCCATTTTGGTCAGTTAGTGGTTTAGAATTTTCTGATGTTGCATTGTTCCCTTGGCCCGTAAGCATTTTGAATATTTGCCAGAATTTTCTATCCATGTTTTGGTCATTAAGACTGGTTGTTATTTTTTTCCAGGATTCATTTTTTTCTTCTTTGATTTTTTGTTTAACTTGTCTATTGAGGTTATTATACAGTGTTTTATATTCATTGTCATGGGGGTTCTTCGCTGAGAGTCTCCGTATTTTCCTTTTGAGCCGTATAAGATTGAGTGTTTCTCTGGACACCCTCCACGTATGAGATTTTACCTCTTTTTTGGGGCATGCTAAGTTAAGTGCATTATTAAGTGTTTCCGATATATTTATTGCAGCTAATTCTAGAGCTCTGGGTGAATTTAAGTCAGAGTTTGACAGGTTTGAAATGATTTCTTGCTTGAATTTTTGCCAGTCGGCTTTGCCTATATTTCTTCTTAGTTTGACTTTTGCTTTGCTGCTTTTGAATTTTGTTATTTTTAGTTCGAGCGGGAGGTGGTCGCTTCCAACATCAGCACCTATGGTGGTTTCGATGCAGAGTTTGGCAGCTTCCTCCGTAGCGAACGCGTGATCTATTACATCCCATACCCTTGTTAGAGTTGAACAATGGGTTGGCTCACCAGCATCGTTTAAGTGAATAAGCTCTAATTCTTCTTTAATATCAAATAGGATGTCTCCATGTTTGTTTGTTGCTTTGCTATTAAAAATTTGATGTTTGGCGTTGAAGTCGCCAAAGAATATACATTGTTTGTTTCTTGTTTTAAAGAATTTAAAGGTACTCAACCCGATAAAACTCCTCTCAATTACTATTTCAATGGCTTCGGGGGTCAAAAATATTTGATTCGAGTCGAGGAAGTCACCCATCAAAGCTCAGATTTGTTAGATATCGATTTTAGAAATCTATTATTTTTCATTATCGGGAATACTATCTGGCCCAGAACTCAGTCAAAATTGTGTTAAAATTACCACTTGATTTTAGAGTTATCCATCCTTGTCTGTTTGAATAGATTTGGAGAACACATCCAGAGCAGATTACGGCAGTTAGCAGTACTCATCTCGAGTTTATAACAAATTTCAAAAATCAATATCTAATAACTCTGAGCTTTGTTTGATGGGTTCCCTGACTCGAATCAAATATTTTTTACCCCCAAAGCCAAAGAAATAGTAATATAGGACCCTCCGATCGGATTGTTGTTGTTGGAATCTGTTGAGATGGGGACCCTCTTTACGGGTTGAGTACCTTTAAGTGTTTCTAGATTGGGCGAAGAGGTAATTTGTGGAGGGTAGTACAGGGAGATAATGGTGACTTTTTTGTTGTCAATAGTGATATCTATAGCAATAACTTCATCATTAATAACATTTCCATCATTATCAATAGGTGCGATATTTTCTACAAGTTTGTATTTTAGGCCGTGTTGGATAAGGAAGGCAACACCTCCGCCGTGGCAATTTCGGTCATTTCGTATTAAGTAAAATCCTGGAAAACGGATTTTTGATTTATGATCTAATTTTGTTTCATTTATTGCTATTATTTGTGGTTTGTAATCTTCAATATATTCAATTATTTCTTGTTTGTGACCTCTGAGGCCATTAATATTAATATGAGTTATTTTTAAATCTCCCATGATTGGGCCGTGGAATGCATGCAGCTATGGTTGTGAGGAGAATAATTGATGATTACTGTTTGTTTATTTTGTATATTTCACGGGTGTAGTCTCTTACACATGAACTATAGAGATTTGTTTTGAAATGTTTGCCTACTTTATCGGTTACATTTTGTAGAATGTCATTGTCGTCTTTGTTGTATCTGAAATCTCTTAAGCATTCGACAATCGTTGCTGCGAATCGGATTGCCTCGCTGGATTCGATTTTTTTTTTTGCCACGGCAGCGTATGTAAGCCTTCTCTTATCTTTAATTTCCGCTTCTGCTTTATATGAAGTGCATCCTTTGAAGGAGGCCGGGTGGTCTCCCTCGCAGTTGATGCATTTCATGACATTTGATGTGCAATTTTTGTAGTTGTGCTGTTCTGAACATTTTTTGCATATGTCAGTGTCTGATGTGCACCCGGACACTTTATGCTGGTATCCGAAGCACCTCAGGCACTGGGTTACATGTGTGGGGGGGGGTTTATACTCTATTACTTTAAATGGGTTTCTGGTAGCGCCGATTTGTACCCCTCTTAGCATGTTGTTCTTGCTTGGGATGTCTGGGCACTTTACTTTTATTTTCCTTGTTGGGGCGTTCCCGTGTTTAGTGGAGTACATTCTCTTTGCTTCATATTGGGGGCCTATATCGTATTGGATTTCTTCTATAGGGGTTTCATGGTCTACCCCGCAGATTATTACATTTAGGTTGTTAGGAGTGTCCCTTTTGCCTCTGGTTGGGCGGAATGATACCCTTTTGAGGATGGGGTGGTCCCTGGCTGCATGGTTCATTAGGTATAGTTTTGTCTTAACGTCTCTGGGATATACTAGTAGATTTTGGCTCTTGGTAACTTGAATAGAGTTTGGTGACAATTGGCCGACATAATTTATATGCCATATGGAGTCGTGTCGCGCGCCGCATATTCGCACAGTGAGTCGACTGACCAATTAACCCATTGAGTTTCACCAAGGTTGATCTCTACTCATTACGTTTAGCCACATTGTATTCTCTACGATACATAAAATTGCACGACCGATCGTCCAGAATTGTCTTGTGTGTTAGCATTAAAAATATAACATTGCGTGTTGAGTAACGATCAACAGCGACAAGACATTCGGTTTGATAAATCATTGAGATGTCGATCTCGACGCTGATAGAGTTTGGAAAAGATTCATTGTGTGAATGTGCGGCGGGCGACATGTCTCGCTATGGCACAGGAATATGACGACCAATTGTCACCAAAATTGCACCATAATTAATTGTCACACCTACTATGCCATCGATACTGTGATACGTGTGTCCGCGGCCAATCAATGCTAATCGATAGAAGCATTTCCGGACAGGGGTTTTCGATTCATATATCTAATATTTTATACCCCGGAAACTATATAACACATGTTTACAATGCGATAGACCATCTTTAATTATGAAAATAAGAAGAAATAAAGTAAATATATTTGTTAAAGACATGTTATGTACTTGTTCGGGTGCGTAAAACTGATAAGTTGTATTCAGGCACATTCGACTAACATCGGCGAAAATCTGAAGCTAAACGACCTTACCACTCCATAGAAAACATCGTCTGAACTACACTCAATTGTAAATATTTACCACTCGATTCGGGACGCATCTATCTGCGATAAACTAACGAAAAGGATTTCCCCATCGAGAGTCACTGCAATTAATTAATATATAAGAATGGCGGTGTGTGTTTTCAATTTGGATATAAATTTGTAAAAATTACTACTTTTAACAAGATTATGCTTTATTTCTATTCGATCACCCTGGTGCAGTGTTTCAGATCACTTTAATTTGCATACAGTTTTTGATGATAGTTGTTGTACAGACTTATTATTGATGGAGGGGTCAGGTTACTACTTTTCCCCCCAGATTTTTGCAGCTTTCGACCAGGAACCAGTCTATTCAACATTGAGCGCGCGCAAATAAACAGACACGAGAGTCGCAAAAACTTTTTGCGACTCTCGTGTCTGTTTATTTGCGCGCGCTCAATGTGCCAAAAACAATACAGACGACAGCTAGATAGCAATTTTCATTCACGAAGCAGTTATATCAACTTTGAGACGAAAATCATTCCACGAACTAGAACTTTAGACAGTAACTGCACGTTGTTGTCGAATTTCGCGCGAGACCGGTCGTTGTCTTTGTTCACTGAAAAATTGACCTGACCATTTCTGCCTTATGATTAGCTGTTATTCCGCACGAAACCATTTCGAAGGAGCGATCTATTTATATACATAGGATGTTATGTCAGTACTTTCAGTAATGGGTAACAGTGTATATGCACATGCGGGGGACCCCATCCCATTCACAGCCGACTCATTCGGAACACCTTAGCATAATCTAGATCACCGAGTCGCTACCATGTTGGACCCATCCATGCAGCCCCCATTCCGCGGTTTGAGTGCTACAGGTAAAAGTTATGGAGTAGCCTTCCATATATGGAGTTTTGAGTATTCATGAATTCCATATATGGAGGTCATCAGTAAGAATATCGATGTCCGAGATATGGACGTCCTATATCACTAGTGCAATCGATCCGAGCAAATATATAGCAGAGCCACCTCCAGCTACAAAGTCAGGATGGGTGATATCAATCTCTACCAGAGCGCACCAGTCATACTGCCTTTCTGACTCTGTCACCGACTGGGTACTAGTGTGTGGTTTCTATATTTAGCGCGGGGTTTTCCAGCAAAAATGGCGAAAACCGATCTCCGAAAGTCAAATTTCCTATGTGCTTTGAGAAAAATTCCCGCATTAAATATTAATGGCAGAATGGAGCAGTAGTTTTGTATGGGAGGCCAAATTCACATTTAATAATGAATTGCGCTTAAGCGCAATCAATTGCACTTAAAGGTACTCAACCCGTAAAGAGGGTCCCCATCTCAACAGATTCCAACAACAACAATCCGATCAGAGGGTCCTATATTACTATTTCTTTGGCTTTGGGGGTAAAAAATATTTGATTCGAGTCGAGGAACCCATCAAACAAAGCTCAGAGTTATTAGATATTGATTTTTTCAAATTTGTTATGTTCTCGAGATGAGTACTAATAACTGCCGTAATCTGCTCTGGATGTGTACTCCAAATCTATTCAAACAGACAAGGATGAATAACTCTAAAATCAAGTGGTAATTTTAACGCAATTTTGACTGAGTTCTGGGCCAGATAGTATTCCAGATAATGAAAAATAATAGATTTCTAAAATCGATATCTAACAAATCTGAGCTTTGATGTGTGACTTCCTCGACTCGAATCAAATATTTTTGACCCCCGAAGCCATTGAAATAGTAATTGAGAGGAGTTTTATCGGGTTGAGTACCTTTAAAAAATAAATACACCAACAATATAAATTTACGCTTAAGCGTAATTGTGACTACTATCTAACCTACGCATAAACTATTGGCATGACCTGGTGTATCACATAGCAACACAAGAGGAGCATATTGGGCTAATTGTAACCTGTTTGAATAAGCCTGAGTGCTCAACAGTCAACTGAGAGTATGTGTTCAAAAATGATAATCCCTAATTACATATTATCAGGCTATCAGCGTTCCAAAGAATTGATGTCTCATTCCCGGAACTCTAGTAATTTTTTATATGATGTTTTTTAATGTAATTTTGCACATATTTGGGCCATTACTATGGTCATTTCACCCAAACCTTGGGTGTTTATTTCACACGACTTTCTGGGATAACCTGTGTGTCGACTGAGAACATGCGTGCCAATTGAGGAGAACACGCGGAGGATTTGTGTAAATGTTAGCCAAAACGACATTTCGAAGTAACGACTGCTTTGTTGTTTATTTCGAGGAATAATACCGCATCATATGAATTCAGCCCAAATATATTGACAGGTGTCAAGGGTCTAACTCTATACTGAGCAATAAAAAACTAATATAATAAATACCGAGTATATTTAATTTTAACGCCAATGGGTCGTTTATGTGCGTTTAAGAGTGTATTTATGCTTAAAGCAAAGTGAAATAACGATCTTAAAATGAATTGGCCGGTATATTGTATTAGTTATCAGGGTTACCAGGGTCGTAGTTGCATAAATTACAATATATTTTTATGCTAAGATAATTGCGTGGTAATTTGTTGGTTAATGGATTGATCGGTGATCATGTTAACACAAATCCCATATATGGAAAGTGACTTGCGCATGCGCAAAACAGATACAATGGTCTAATTTTCCAATGCCGATGACAATCGAAGCGGACGCGATGTGCATTTTAATTCTTTCATTACGACTGTTTTGGCGTCCTAATCTATTAAAATATTCTTCTATATCTTGGAAGGTGTTCTGGAAGGATTATTTCAATATGTGTATATCGGATTAACCTTCCAAAAAGATGAGTTTGACGCCTGTATTTCTTGGCATGAATATTAACGAGCGCTCGTCTGCAAGTAGGTCATCTGGATTCGGAATTGGCGTGTTTTTGTGAAAATGTCAAATTCAATTTCTTCCATCTAAAACATAATTACGCGCTGGACTCGGTCATTTTAGGAACATATATGTATCACACGCACATACACTAAAAGTTTGAAAAATGACAGTTTTATCGACATAAATCGATGTTAATGGTAAATTCAAATTTCCATGTTAAATTTTATCATTGAAAAAAATTCATTTCTTCCATCTAAAACATAATTGCGTGCTGTACTCTGTCATTTTACGAATATGTAGCTATCCCACCAACACACTCCAAGTCTCAGCTTAAAATTTTGAAAAATGACAGTTTTATCGACATAAATCAATTTTAATGCCAATAATGGCAAATGGAGTGTTAAATAAATTTTAGGCCAATTAGGGCCCTGCGAATGTTTTCTGACCTGTTCTATATTGGTCACTAGAGTTCATATTTGACCGGTTACACCTGATAATTATGCGACAGTATAGTCGCGTTACTTTATAGGTCAACATTGGTCATTATCACCTGACAAATTTATTTTGGTCTATCGTATCAACCCCTATTTTCTCCCGCGCGTAGCCTGACTACCGCTATTCTCAAAGTAATTGACCAGAAAAACGGGGTGATACCCCGGTCATGACCACGGTGATACCGGTAATAAACGGTAGCTGTATCGAGGCGGTCATGGCAGTGGAATTACGGTATTGGGCGATGATACCGCGGTCTTTTAGCGGGCACCGCATTAATTTTTTTGAATACCGCAGTGATTTTCATGGAACACTTTGAGGGGAGGTATTTACTCCCACATACGTTAACAAGCGGTATCAGTACCGCAGTATTGGAGGATACCGCGGTATAGTACCGCAGTATTAACGGGGTGACACCACGTTGCTGGTGGTTAATTACTTTAAGTATAGCGGTAAGTGTCAACATTGGTCATTATCGCTCCACTAATTTGTATCGTTTCATCGGTATGAATTCCATATCCAATTATCCACATATAACCAACCCAACCTCTAATCCCGGTCCAATTTATTTATTTCTTTCATCGGTATATTCACGTAACGTAATATTTTATCACGTGATATTTGTACTTATATGTCTATGGTATTACTATAGTATACTGTATACGTATATCAATTGCTATTCCTATCTATATAATCCTGGTGCCATCTATAAAGATAGATAATTTCAGACTCCTCCCCCCCCCCCCCCCCCATTTTACATCATTGCTGCTTTAGTACAGTCGCGATGCAACATCGCTCCACTAATTTATGTCAGTTCATCGGTACAAACCACTTTTTCTTCGAGTCCATATAACCAACCCAACATCTTATAGATGACTATTCTGGCACTATATAGAGATGACTAAGATTCTGACACCCCCCTATTTTATAGCCATGTTGCAACAGTAGAGTTCAGATGCATATTATGTCAACATCGGTCGTTATCGCTCTACAAATTTATATCGGTTCAACCCTTAGTTCCCTGTATCGCCCACCCCTCCCTCAGTTTATTTTTTCAGTTGTATTATAGTCTCATTACGTACACATTTTATCTTTTCTAACTTTTGCTTCAACGCGTTGAGTTCCGCTGCAGACAATATAAAACTGACAACATTTTGAAATGTAAGCAGGCTTCAAACTCATCTTATCCAAGAAAAACTCTGGTTACATAAGAAATTTGTGTATAAGGTGTACGCGCATTTGTCGCGTTAAAAACAAAAGGTCCCAAGTCAAGGTCCAAATCCCCAACACACTGATGTGAGGTTTAACTCCATCTACATACAGTAATGTCCAAAGTAATTGATCACTTAACCACAGCAAAATAATGGGTATTTTTTCATGATTTTAAATCCTGAAAAATTACCCATAATTCTGCTGTGGTTAAGTGGTCAATTACTTTGGGCATTACTGTAACCAATATAAGGATTTGAGGTGTAATAATAACTCAATCCTCATACAGTAATGTCCAAAGTAATCGACCACTTAACCACAGCATAATTATTGGTAATTTGTCAGGATTTTAAATGCTGAAAAAATACCCATAATTCTGCTGTGGTTAAGTGGTCAATTACTTTGGGCATTAATGTAACCAATATAAGGATTTGAGGTGTAATGATAACTCAATCCTCATACAGTAATGTACAAAGTAATTGACCACAGCTGAATAATGGGTAATTTGTCAGGATTTTAAATGCTGAAAAATTACCAATAATTCTGATGTGGTTAAGTGGTCAATTACTTTGGGCATTACTGTAACCAATATAAGGATGTGAGGTTTAATGAGAACTCCATCCACATAACTAATAAATATGTGTGAAAATTAAACCAAAAAAAATAAATTCCATGATGGCGTCCAATATGGACTGCCTAATTCTGCTCCAAAACATGTATATTGAATATATGGTTGTTTATCAATTGGGGGAAACTGATTATTTCAATGATATTTTCATTAACTGCATGGGATCCAAAACCCGACTTACGGGAGCTCGCTTCGTGCACGACTGTATCTTAAGCATATGTGCATATTTAATGAGCCAACAATTGGAATCCAAATAGAGAAGATTGGCACGTTGACCCTGCGCATAGACATCATTGATGATCTCTATGGGAATCAAAATTGACATTTAATAGACAATTTCGATTAACCGCAATAACTTAAGGAATCTCTAATTATGATTAAGCCCAATGAGAATGCAATAAGACATTTCTTATTACCCTTAACCGCAATTACTTCCCATTGCACTTTAACACAATTAATATCCCCCCCCCCAACAGCTTATCAATACCACTCAGGACAGTGGGTGTTTTTCCTCAATTAATTGAATTTCTTGTTAGTGACCATAAATCTATACCTTCGGTTTTGCCGAATAACCGAACAAATGTTGTCAACTGTTTCCACGTTTATTCTCACTTATACCGTTTTTATATCCGTTTTATCCTATTTGTTGTTGTGTATTGCATTACTTTGATAAAGTCTGCGCTTGTGTTATTCTCTCAAAAGGTAATGCGTGTTTACATTTCACAATTCCGCCTTACAGTCTGCGAGTGCGACGGAAAAAATTTCCACATGTCCGAGCGCCATTGGCATTGATTCCTTAAATACGAGACTATTTAATCGAATGAGGTCAAATATTCGCATATAACTTGACTCATATGTTATTCTGCACAATTCTGGCCAGTGCCGACTTTCATTTCGCATTACTTTCGTTTTTATCGAAATATAACCGTTTTCTATGGAGATTCCCATGTAAATTTGTTCAACCAAAAAAATTCATAGTTTTGCCAATTTCAAGCTAGTTTAATACTTTATAGCATGGTCAGGGCATAATCTGGCCTATCGAGTGATGGTAGACGTTCCTTCAGTGTGCACAACAAATATTTGGTCCCAACGAAGCAGGCTAAAATCCTGAAATTTGTCAATTGACTTTGAGTGTGAAGAAAATATTCATTTAAACTTCCAAAATTGGTTGAAATATGCTCAACAACATTCAGTTGAATGGTGACATTATTTATAGTCACCGACTAACTTCCACGATGAATAAAATTTGTTTTTATTGATGACAATTATGTCGCGAGTCATAAAAATGTTAATTTTCTGAAGAAAAAAAATTCATTGTTTCGCCAATTTCAAGCTAGTATTGAGCATGGTCAGGGCATTACATATAATGATTAAGATTGCTAAAGAACTGAAATAATGAAATGGGAAACTTTTACTGACATCTGGTAAGGATTGAGGAGCAGATGCTAGAGGCCCCCACCCCACCCCCATGGAAGACGGAATACCACTTAACACAGAAGTTGGAATACGGAATACCATATGGAATACATAAAAATATATGAAAACTTCATTTTTTGGAAGGTCGGCGTACGAATACCGGTATTTTTGGAATACCGAATACCTCCTAACAGAGGGGCCGGAAATACGGCGTACCTCATAACAGGGCATGGAATACGGCATACGAAAAAGGGGGGTGGGGGCCTCATGCTATGGAGCCTCCGAGCCTCCCAATATATTGTCTGCTCCACATCTCAATAGAATTCAACAACATTCAGTTGAATGGTGACATTATTTATAGTCACCGACTAACTTCCACGATGAATCAAATTTGTTTTTATTGGTGACAATTTATGTCGCGAATCATAAAAATGTAAATTTTCTGAAGAAAAAAAATTCATTGGTTTGCGAATTTCAAGCTAGTTTATAGCGAACATGGGAACCAAGGTACAATTTATGCCATTTAGGCACACTTCAGAGTGAAATCTGGGCTTATATTTCGGCGAGAATCCAAATCTAGATTCTCGCAAATTACCCTGGATTCTCATGAAAAAGTATATATGGATTCTCGCAAAATCAGATGAAATATATGCCCTAGTGGAAATATAGCAAATCGTTTAAAGGTACTCAACCCGTAAAGAGGGTCCCCATCTCAACAGATTCCAACAACAACAATCCGATCGGAGGGTCCTATATTACTATTTCTTTGGCTTTGGGGGTAAAAAATATTTGATTCGAGTCAGGGAACCCATCAAACAAAGCTCAGAGTTATTAGATATTGATTTTTGAAATTTGTTATAAACTCGAGATGAGTACTGCTAACTGCCGTAATCTGCTCTGGATGTGTTCTCCAAATCTATTCAAACAGACAAGGATGGATAACTCTAAAATCAAGTGGTAATTTTAACACAATTTTGACTGAGTTCTGGGCCAGATAGTATTCCCGATAATGAAAAATAATAGATTTCTAAAATCGATATCTAACAAATCTGAGCTTTGATGGGTGACTTCCTCGACTCGAATCAAATATTTTTGACCCCCGAAGCCATTGAAATAGTAATTGAGAGGAGTTTTATCGGGTTGAGTACCTTTAATGCTTTAGAATTTTTTTTTTCGGAGATTTATATATATGTTTAAAGACATATTATGGAATTTTTCGGGAGCGAGAAATTGATAAGTTAGTGCTCAGGCACTTTTCCAACGTGGGGAATGTTATCATTCTACTAACATCACTGAAAATTTCCAAAAAGATCTACCACACCACTTCATATAGAACATCGTCTGAACTACTCCAAATTGTAAATATTTACATCTCGATTCGGGGCGCAACTATCGGCTGTAATTAAACAAAAATCATTTTGCCATCGAGAGTCATTGCATTTAACTAATATATAAGAATGACGTTGTGTAACATCCATTTGGATTAATATTCGTAACAAATAACTACTTTGAGAAAGATTATTCTTAATTTCTATTTATTTGATCACTCTGCCCGGTGTCTGCTGGAGTGTTTCACATCACTTTAATCAAGGAAGACTGTTAAGAAAAACTGCATTTCAAGACCACCAAACAACTTTCCTTTTTAGGGCCACCACATCTTCCAAATATGTACTTCTTCCATTTTGCTATCAAAGACCGAAAAATGTCGTTAAACTAGAGATCCAAATACCCCCTAAGGGCCCCTCTATCTTGAGATATTAAAGACCGAAAAATGTCGTTAAACTATAAAGACCGAAAAATGTCGTTAAACTAGAGATCCAAATACCCCCTATATCTTGAGATATTATAAAGACCGAAAAATGTCATTAAACTATTAATTGTTGTTGCTGTTGTTTATTAGGGTTTATCGTCATTCTAGCCGCTAGGCCACACACGACGTTGTCAATTTTACGGGTGGAGGAAAGACCATGCAGAGGCTCAATTTCACCGGGAAGTTGTTCCACTGCGTGTAGAAACCACCGACCCCCGGAAAGCAATTGACAAACTTGCCCAGATACACGATTCCGGTCACCCTCCCTATGGTGGGGTTAGAACCAGCTTCGTCAGCGCTGGACGGCCTGGGACGACGTAATCCACCTGGCACTCTACCGACTGGACCACCGGGGGCCCCTATTAAACTGTTAAAGACCGAAAATGTCGTTAAATTGTAAAGTTTGAGCTATTGCCATGGCTTTGTCGTCCGTGTGTATGTGTGTACGTAAGGCGTCAACAATGCAGGCTACAGGTCGTACCTTTGGTCGGATCATTATGAAATTTGTCATAGCTGTTGACATCAACATTTAGACCAGATTATTAATTTTGGGATCATTCGGAAAAAAAACATGGCCGCCAGTGGCCATCTTGGATTTCAAAATTCAATCCATTAGCACGGGCTACAGTTCGTAATGTTTGTCTGATCATCATGAAATTTGTCAAGAATGTTAATAATGACATGTAGATGGGAACGAGTCCTTTTGGGGTCATTCGGCCAAAAAACATGGCCGCAGCAGCCATTTTGGATTTTAGTCTTTATATGACTAAATCTTTAGCACGGGCTACAGGTCGTACTTTAGTCTGATCATCATAAAATTTGTCATGGCTGTTGAAATTGGAATGTAGATGGGAACGAGTCATTTTGGGGTCATTCGGACAAAAAACATGGCCGCCAGTGGCCATCTTGGATTTCAAAATTTAATCCATTAGCACGGGCCACAGGTCGTACTGTTTGTCTGATCATCATGAAATTTGTCATGGATGATAATATTGACATGTAGATGGGAACGAGTAATTTTGGGGTTATTCGGCCAAAAAACATGGCCGCCAGCAGCCATCTTGGATTTTACTCTTTGTATGACTAAATTCTTTAGCACGGGCTACAGGTCGTACTTTCAGTCTGATCATCATAAAATTTGTCAAGAATGTTAATAATGACATGTAGATGGGAACGAGTCATTTTGGGATCATTTGACCCAAAAACATGGCCGCCAGCAGCCATCTTGGATTTTAATCTTTGTATGACTAAATCCTTTAGCACGGGGTACAGGTCGTACCTTTAGTCTGATCATCATGAAATTTTTCATGGTTGTTGAAATTGGAATGTAGATGAGAATGAGTCATTTTGGGGACATTCCGACAAAAAAACATGGCTGCCAGCGGCCATCTTGGATTTCCAAATTCAATTCTAAATCTTTCCATTCATTGCTCATCACACAAATTTAACTTCTTCTCAAAGTTGAGCTACAGTGTCATTGACACTTTCATTTGAGACATTAAAGAACGAAATATGTCGTTACACCATTAATGATCATTAATACATAATTTGTGTTTATGAAAGTCTGGTACAGACAGTTTGTTTCCAGTACATATTCATTGGAACGTAAACAATTATTCTCTGACAAATCATGTTAATATTGCCTTTCGTTACTGGTTTCCTTGACTCACATATCTCTCACTTCTTAATACTTATAATTAAAACAAATGTTCTGTGTTTTGTGTCACTTCTTAATAGCATTCTGTATTCTGCTATTGAAAAGAAAAACAGTTGTAGTATACCTTAAAGGTATGAAGGCCTTGGTGGGTATCATGTGAACATATTTCCACCGCTACAAACGAAATAATATTCAAATATAGACAGACTTTGTTAATATACAAATGAGAAATATCTCATAAACATTATGTTATAGTCGTAAATTTGCCGACTGTTATGTAAACAAAGCATAAAAAGTTACTTTCCTGGTGTTTCTTTATATTATGATGGTAAACATAAAGAGCGTTCTTTGTTGCTCAATTCCTTATTTGGAAATAATAAAGAGCGTTTATACCATTTGTGTGTGATTAGCCAGTAGCATTATGCTGCCTTCTATAACACAATCAGACTCTTGTTTAGGTAAAATTTAGTAGGTCTTTATGTAAGCATGATGTTTAAGGGATTACAGTGCTCATGAAACAACAAAACTCTATCGGAAAGCCACCCCTATTGTGAGCACAATAATCCAAGTCCCATAAAAATCGCGTAATAATTAAGCCGAGAAATAAATAAATAATACCGCCACCGGTTGTCGGCTATCTCCGTCGCAAAACCTCGCATGACGTCAAGCGAGGTAAACTAATTAAAAACACGGAATCGGAGTTATTTGTGTCTACCTATATGACGATGGAAAATCCGGAATAGACATCAGCTCGTGAGCGTGATGGAATTACTGCGGGGCATATCAATAGCATTGTGTACACATGGTTAATTGTCATCGCGCGGTGAGTTATATTCACTTGTGATTTGTCTTAAGCGCTGTTTGGAAAGTTATTGTTTTGACAAAAAAACTATAGAAGGCCGATTGAGCGGGGTAGGTAACACTTTCGTGTCAAAAATAAAGCTTATAAAAACATGAGCAGGCATGTGAACTCTATTCGGGCGCGTGTTCACGATGTTGTTTTAATTTTCCGTATATATGCCCCGAGTGTCCCGTATTTAGAATCATTCATTCGTAACATTGCCATATAAATGCAGTGTTTTCGGCTGTGGCCGGTCTAGTGACTCTCAGTTAGGTATAATGCTGTATTCATTTCCAAACGATGTTCGTTTACGTGCCATTTGGCGGCATTTCTGTGGGAAACCCGTTGCGCAATCATCAGAAACCGATTACATATACCAAATAAAGAGCGTTTAATTTGACAAGTCAGTCATGGTTACGAATACATACAATTGCAGTTAAAGTGGAGAGTATGTTGAATAAATCACGATAACAACTATTCTTAGTCGATTCCCCATTTCCTTCACCATGGCTCCATAAAGAGCGTTCCATGTTAAGAGTTTTCCTAATATGGTACGAATAAAAAGAGTTTAATAAAGCGGAAATTGCTATGACTTGGAAGGATATATAAAGCATGCATATCGGAAGTTCGTGTACATGTATTGACCTGTATTGGTGTAATCATTAAAAAAAATCACGATGACAACTGTTCTAAGTCGAGTCCCTTTACCTTGACGCAATAAAGAGCGTTCACTATTACGATATATTGCGAATAAAGAGCACTTGAATATGTGATTCCATATTAAACCGGATTATTATCCCTCCTTCAAAAAGTGTTATATATGATTGGATGTTTATAACCCTATTGTTATGCGTAATTGCCACATAGAGGTCGATTTATGACCTGGATATTCAATAGACCGCATCGCTAGAGTGCTAATTTAATATGTCAATAACGATGCATAGATGTAGTGAATTTCCACCAGTGACAGTCGGCTAGATTGTTTTGGGGTGGGGGAAGCAATATTCCGAAATATATATAAACACCATATTGCCCAAATAATTACATGATTCATAACCAAGGAAAAATGAACATATCATATTGGTAATGAATGACTTGATTATAATTGATTAAATCCGACAGCAATAAACCAATTGTGTGTTGTTTTACCGCGTTACGATAATTCAAACGAAACGCTCTTTATTGACACACGACTAATGTCATCTGGAAATTGGAATGTTTACGAGATGATAATTGCCTAATAACTGTGCAAGTCTTCGCGTATATATGCAATCTTGATATGCATATATAATATAACTTGGACTATTCCGGTAACGAAACAATATATATAAACACGAGCACGCGTTTATATAGATAAATGCGCGCAAAACTGAATAATATACGGGCATGGCTTTATAGTAACAACACATCGCGATACATATAATAATAGTAATAATAACACGATAAAGATCGACATTTAATTACGAGAAAGGCGATGTTTCGGCGAAGTTTTGCATTCGCAGTGTGATAACGCGACAATCGTCAAAGGCCGCGATCGACTACATGCAAACTTAAAATACCGCCGTCGCGTATCTATGCGTTGTCAATGAGTTACCACGTGATCGATCACGTGCTATGCTTCTGTTTACATGTGACAATCACGTGATCGGGCTGATGATCACGTGACTTCGTCTACAACAAAATCTTCGGCTAACTTCGGTATTTTTTTGAATCGTTATAAAAATAACGATTGGCGGCCGAATATTAGATTATATGCGCCCAATGGACATTTTATATATATATTATCGGTATATTGAAAGAAAATAATATTGTTTTTTTCAGGACCGTATTCCTTTAAAGGGGTACTGTACCCAAGATGTTGTTGTTGGTTTCTATAATCCCCGAGTCGGAGAATAATGTAACAACTTTTCCATTTTTTGAAAGTTTGTTGAGTACGAAGTATTGTTACGGATGGCAAATTTACCGGAATGCAAAAATACAAATTGTCGTTGTCGAGTAATTTTTGTAAAGTTTTCAACCAAATGAATCAAATAAACATTATATTATATGGTTAGTAGTCCCATATACTCATTTAAGTTAGTGTACCGTCACTAGTCAATGAGTGGCTTGGGTTTTCTTCCCGTATAAGCATAATGTTTCAAACGATCGTGTGTGCAATTGTTTTCCTAATCCAATATCCCTCAATTATAATTTGATTACGTTTTGTACACGGAAATTCGAATTTTAAGAGACGCCATTTTATGGCTGGAGCCATAAAATCAATTTATATTAAATTATTAACTTTTAAATTATTAAATTTTAAGATGGCCTATTAACCTGAGCGTTTACAGAATACATCTTCGACTCAAATTACTTATATTTCTATATAGTATCGATAATAGATCGTTGTTATCACCGGGAATTTATTGAAAATGGCGTACAGTACCCCTTTAAGGGATAGTGATCGTATATTTGAACCAAAATGTATGCGTTTTAATATTGATCTGTTTACGGTGGAACAAATATTTTCGACAACTAAACCCTCTCGTCCCTTTAATATAATTAATATAACATACCTCATCCAATAATCTCCAAATTGCATATCTAATTTCAATCCTAGTTACACATCACACCGCCCCTCATCATTTGCCAATTGTACACCCTTTTTTGCTGCTTCTGTTGCAACTGCTCAATTTCTTTAAAAATTATTGAAAAAATGGTCCTCCGGCCTGCGACATTTACCTCCGATTTAGTTTTTTCGATCATCGGTCCACACCAAAATTGAGCACACGTCCCTATATAATATACCTATTTAAACCGAGTATACACGGTGGTGTAATAGAAGAACCATTAATTTAACCGTAACCGTAGCATATTTCCACGTATACGTGTACGTTTTCACGACAAATCCCCGCTGATCTGTTATTAATGAACCAAACAATTAACATGTCAACACACTCTGGCCCGCCAATGCTACAGTGTATAAACGTAACGGGGCAAATATGCATATTATATTGACAGCTAACGAGAACATTCATCACCAATAATCTGCTCACCCCTTTCAGTCGATACGATAGAAACTAAACGATTTGTTACTTCTAATTACCCGTACTTAATTACACTACTTGCGTGTTAATAAAGTACGACACCCCCCCCCCCCCCCCAATCACAACTAAAGGTGAAACATGGGATTTAGAACATTAATATTCACTCTTACACAGTTCCACATTCAAGGTGTGTCTTGTGTAATCGTATGTCAGTTGTAACGTTGTGAAACCGCAACCGAACTGAATTATTCTATTGCTAAATAGTTCATGGGTGACCTGATGCATGCATCTTAGTTTTCTTGTATACTATAGCATGCATGTGATGTCACTGCATGAGGGCTTGCTTACCTCATATGGTTTACTTATTGACTTAAATCAGGGGGAAAAACATATTTTCATATTATCAGCATCCCTGTCCCAAAAAATGGTGTCTCATTCCTGGAGCTTTTGTGTCTCAGCCCTCGAGCTCTATTTTTTTTTTTATTAAATCAGCATCTCTTGCACAAATCTATAGTATATCCATGGTCATATAGTGTGAATGTGGTGTCACCGAGGGGCCAGGGCTTGCTTCCCTCATATGGTGTGCCTGTATCCTCGAAAATTGAAGAAAATCAAAGTCGCCTCGACTAATACAGAAAGTATAATGCTATTGCGAGTAGCCCCAACTAATATATACCGAAGATAATATAATGCTATCACGAGTCGCTCCAACTAAAACAGAAGGTGATACTATTGCGAGTCAACCATTTTGATAAAGAAGTTGGGCTAGCTCCCTACCCATCCAAATCAATGGAAACAAGAGGTGATATGTCAATAGGAGTTAAGGTTAAGTTATGAATAAACTTATTTATTCACCAGGGGTGTTTAGTTACATATAACCATGAATTGCGCTCAAGCGTAATTATTTGCGCTTAAGCGCAATTAATTATTAAATGTGAATTTGGCCTCCCATAGTTTTGTTGACGAATTTCGCAAACTACTCGTCAAAATTGCAGCAAATTAGAACTCTTGTGTTTGATTTGCCACGCGTGTTTTCGTGACATTGTCGTCCATGTGCGTTTATACTTTTGTTATGATAAATTAATCGGAGAACCAAATCACACCGTTTCGCAATATAGTTCTTTGCTTCTAGTGGGACTTTCCAAACTTTAGTTACGAAATTACACAAATCTTAATCGATATTTTATGTGTTTAACAAGTGAATCATGTTGCTGTGCTCGCTTATATATCTTAATATCGCGGAAGTCCACCAAATGTGGGTAAAATGTCGCCGGTATAGCAGCGGTCTTATCCAGCCATAAAGGGGGGGGGGGGTAACCCTGTATGGAGTTTGGGATGATATAGTATACGCAATAATGGTATGTTGTGTTTAAAGATGTGTTATCAGAATTAGCGCTCCCAAATTAACATTTCTTTGGCTTCGGGGGTAACAAATATTTGATTCGAGTCGAGGAACCCACCTATCAAAGCTCAGAATAATCAGATATCGATTTTTGAAATTTATTTTTTTCACCACCGGTACTCTTTGGCGGCCTGGCAAAAAGTCGACGAGTCTACGGTTTCGGACCAAATTGCTGATGAAGATGATTAACTCTAAAATCAAGTGGCTTTGGGTATTAGATATATGACAATCCGGCCAGATTTCGTTGAATAAAATTCTGATAAATAACACGTTTTGGGTAATTTTATTTTATACCATAGTTGAATTTTTGGGCAATTAATCAATTTTGATAACTGAATCGGCATTTAAAAAAATGTTGTTGTTGTTGTTGTTGGAATCTGATGATATGGGGACAATCGAATCGGATTTAGTACCTTTAACCTTAATCCAGTAACTTATGGGGCCACCTCCTAATACAAGCAATATAAACTATATATGTGACCCGCCATATCAAATCCAGTCGTAAGTCGGGATTTTTTTACCCTGTGCCAACGCATTCTCTTATATATGCGAGTCGACCATAGGTCGCCTCGCACATATAAGAGAATGCATTGGCCTAACAATTTTTTATCATTTTTTTTAAATAAATGTTTTTTACAATTTTTAGGACATAAAATAAAAAACATCCATTACCCTGCAGGGAGCCCCACACATATATAGAAGCATATATAAGAGTGTCGTCTGCTTATGTTTGTCTGGGGCTCTGTATGGGTGAAATTATAAAATTGTTAAAGAATACAAGAACAAATTATTAAAATTGTAAAAAATTGTTAGGCCAATGCATTCTCTTATATATGCGAGGCGACCTATGGTCAACTCGCATATATAAGAGAATGCATTGGCACAGGGTAAAAACAATCCCGACTTACGACTGGATTTGATATGGCTGGTCACATATATGCAACAAATGAATTTATTTGAGTCCGGGGTGAGTGGATAATACATTCATATAATCTATGAGCGAAGTAAAACAACAGGATAATCAAAATCAAAATGAGTAAATGGCTACAGCCTTTGAGTATATATAGTGTTTAAAAGCCCATTTAATTTTAGAGTCATCATTTTTTTTTACAGTGCCTTGTTATACGGTTTTAATAACAATTTATGCCATAAAATATAATTAAAACTATAATTTTCATCACCATTTGAAACGTCTGTGTCTCAGAAGATGCCCATATAAAACATAGAAAACAGCTGAAATCATAGAAAGATTTCCCCGTTATGGCTCCCAAAATGCAACAGAATTCAAACTAAAAGTGTATTTCCAACGGAAGGGGAATAACTCTATATCTTAAGATATAACACAGAACACCAAGTCAGTATTATCAACAAAAACAACATGTTCGCAGTTTATTAGACCCGAATTAGTTGATAATACAATGTTTTGGAGCTTCCTCTGTCAAATGGCATATACTATGGTATATATTTTATAAAACATTATCTGGGGGTTCGAACATTAATTGGGCCTTTAATGCTATAGTACACATGTCCCTAACTTTGGACGATGGTACGTGCATTTCTGTTATAAGAATTATCAACAATAGAATTTGAACAATTTCAAAGTTTCTGCTTTCTCTGTAATGACAGCTATAAGATATGTTATACTATATCTGGTAACATTATACAGATAGCCATGATACCTGATTCCAACTATACTATACTATTGGAACAAGACGGCTGCCAATATGACTCATTATTATAATGCAAGCGATGTAATGTGTGATAACTTGCATAATTTATTAACCACTAGCTCTGGTGTACCAGGCGTTTCTCGGGTAAAGATGATTAGAAACAACTGGAAGTGTTTGGACTTTTATTTACTCATGCAATTTGAACGAACTTCTTTGTATACGGTAAGTATTGGTTGTCTTCCCATCTGCTGCATTAGCGTATACAGTTTTTTCTTGGCGGAATCTGGTCGTCTGAGGTTCGCTTCTGAAGAATCCACCGGCTAATCCGCCTCGAGAAATCAGGACGAAACAAAGATGGTGGTCAAAATGGCCGAAATTGTCACACGACAACGGCTTGTACCACCACATGAGTTGGAAAAAGATACACAAATAGAGAATAGACAATGGTAATGGACCAAACTAAATACATGTTAAAGGTACTCAACCCGATAAAACTCCTCTCAATTACTATTTCAATGGCTTCGGGGGTCAAAAATATTTGATTCGAGTCGAGGAAGTCACCCATCAAAGCTCAGATTTGTTAGATATCGATTTTAGAAATCTATTATTTTTCATTATCGGGAATTCTTCCTGGCCCAGTACGTAGTCAATTATTACCACTTGATTATAGAGTTATCCATCCTTGTCTGTTTGAATAGAATTTTGGCGTAAAATCTCGAGCATGTTACCAAATTGACGGCAGTTATAAGTACTCATCTCGAGAACATAAGAATTTTCAAAAATCAATATCTAATAACTCTGAGCTTTGTTTGATGGGTTCCTCGACTCGAATCAAATATTTTTTACCTCCAAAGCCAAAGAAATAGTAATATAGGACCCTCTGATCGGATTGTTGTTGTTGGAATCTGTTGAGATGGGGACCCTCTTTACGGGTTGAGTACCTTTAACCTAATAATTTATCATGATTTCAAAGATGGCTACCAAGATGACAGCTTGTCGCCTGAAATCTTAGTTCTCATAAAACTGAGGAAAACTAATGTGAGTTACGATGTCATTGGTATCAACATCCAACACGCGACAAATTGGATTTCTACCAAACACTCGAGTGTCATCTAATTTCATAATATTTCTGCCGAGTACATCGACATATATATATATATCGTATCACAGACACCATTCTGGAACATATCCTCCGACTCGATCATTTCTCGCCAACAAAGTGGGTATTGTATCTTTTACATTCCTTGCTACGGCAGCAATGTTTTCCTTGACGAAATTTTCTATCTCGATGGAATGTTGCCCAGAGTCCTAGAGTAATATTATAACGACGCGACTCATGCATCTTTGTGTTGCCGGCGAGAATGTCAAACGGAGGTAAGGTTATTATACTACATTTTCAAATTTTCAGTTTTGAAACAGGAACAGGTCTATTGACGAAAAGACATTGATTGGCGTCAATAAACAGAAGAGTAACAAAAATAATGACAGGCGACAAATTTATAGCAATATCCATTCAATAAGTAACTGTATCAACTTTGAAATGAAATTCTATTATTGCAATGCATTTTACTTCCGTGAAGTAGAAAATTAGACAGCTGTTGCCGAATGTCCCTGCCCCAAACACCCAAAGGTTATGGTGTCAGTTGTATGCGTATATCGCACCGGATTGTCGTGCCAACAACGCTATAGCCATAACTTGTGTCTTTAAAAGTATATTACAACAAATTCCATTCTTTGCACCATTAAAGTATCGATTCAAGATAATCACATATTGGCCACCATTGTACCAACACAACGAACGAAAGTCAGATGCACGTATACATACCGTTTAATTAGTCTGTGGGTAATGTTATGTCTCATCAACAGCAAACCATACCATTCCAAATGCTATACTTTCTTTTCCTCCATAAATCTACAATCTAATTTGATACATCCGTCATACGATTCATACCTCTTTTCTCTCTGAAACAAATCGCATTTCCTCTGTATTCTCACTAACACATTCAAGTTAATATTACTTTCATACTAACTCCACAATCCTCCATAGTTCTACGTTTATACAAGAAAACTGAAATATCCTATCGTCACCCCCTTCCCACCACGCGTGCATATCATATGATATATTTCTCGACGAGCTCGTTATCAATACCTGATAACAAAAACACCAACAAAGACTCATCCTTTGATATTGGCTGCTGCCGCGTGGTGGGATGTGGAAAATAATCCACGGAAACGACTCATACATGTATAAGCACATACGCTTGCTGTCGGATCCGATCCAAGAAATCTGGATTCATTCTATATGTGTAACTGTATATATAATGAAATTACGTGGAATAAATACTGTTTAAACTAATGTTATGTCACCTGGAACAGAACCTAGAAAGAAACCGTACAGCAGCTGATCGGTTGTGGTCCCGCGGCCCATGAACAGAGTGAGATGGTGTGCTTCCACATGACAGTTGCTATAGTATTAGTCCAAGTCTTCTTGTACTAAAACCAGCTAAGATATTGGGATGGCGATTTGCTGTCCGAGATATGGACGTCCTATCACTTGTGCAATCGATCCGAGCAAATAGCAGAGCCACCTCCAGCTACAAAGTCAGGATGGGTGATATCAATCTCGACCAGAGCGCACCAGTCATACTGCCTTTCTGACTCTGTCACGGCTGGGTACTAGTGTGTGGTTTATATATTTAGCGCGGGTTTTTTTTCCCAGCAAAAATGGCGAAAACCGATCGCCCGAAAGTAAAATTTCCTATGTGCTTTGAGAAAAATTCCCGCATTAAATATTAATGGCAGAATGGAGCAGTAGTTATGTATGGGAGACCAAATTCACATTTACTAATGAATTGCGCTTAAGCGCAATTGAATGCGCTTGAGCGCAATTATTTGCGCTTAAGCGCAAATACCACATATTGTGTTTAAGCACAAATAGGGCATTTACGCTTAAGCGTAATTAATTGTGCTTAAGCGCAATTAATTGCGCTTAAGCGTAATTGTGACTACTATCTAACTTACCCATAAACTATTGGCATGACCTGGTGTATCACATAGCAACACAAGAGGAACATATTGGGCTAATTTTAACCTGTTTGAATTAGCGTGAGTACTCAACAGTCAACTGAGAGTATGTGTTCAAAAATGATAATCCCTAATTACATATTATCAGGCTATCAGCGTTCCAAAGAATTGATGTCTCCTTCCCGGAACTCTAGTAATTTTTTATATGATGTTTTTTAATGTATTTTTGCACAGATTTGGGCCATTACTATGGTCATATACTATAGCATGCATGTGATGTCACTGCATGGGGGCTTGCTTACCTCATATGGTTTACTTATTGACTTAAATCAGGGGAAAAAACATATTTTCATATTATCAGCATCCCTGTCCCAAAAAATTGGTGTCTCATTCCTGGAGCTTTGGTGTCTCAGTCCTCGAGCTCTAGTTTTTGTTATTAAATCAGCATCTCTTGCACAAATCTATAGTATATCCATGGTCATATAGTGTGAATGTGGTGTCACCGAGGGGCCAGGGCTTGCTTCCCTCATATGGTGTGCCTGTATACTCGAAAATTGAAGAAAATCAAAGTCGCCTCGACTAATACAGAAAGTTATGCTATTGCGAGTAGCCCCAACTAATTTATACCGAAGATAATATAATGCTATCACGAGTAGCTCCAACTAAAACAGAAGGTGATACTATTGCGAGTCAGCCATTTTAATAAAGAAGTTGGGCTAGCTCCCTACCCATCCAAATCAATGAAAACAAGAGGTGATATGTCAATAGGAGTTAAGGTTAAGTTATGGATAAACCTATTTATTCACAAGGGGTGTTTAGTTACATATAACCATGAATTGCGCTTAAGCGAAATTATTTGCGCTTAAATGCAATTAATTATTAAATGTGAATTTGCATGGCCTCCCATAGTTTTGTTGACGATTTTCGCAAACTACTCGTCAAAATTGCAGCAAATTAGAACTCTTGTGTTTGATTTGCCACGCGTATTTTCGTGACATTGTCGTCCATGTGCGTTTATACTTTTGTGCTGATAAATTAATCGGAGAACCAAATCATACCGTTTCGCAATATAGTTCTTTGCTTCTAGTGGGACTTTCCAAACTTTAGGTACGAAATTACACAAATCTTAATCGATATTATATGTGTTTAACAAGTGAAGCATGTTGCTGTGCTCGCTTTTATATCTTAATATCGCGGAAGTCCACCAAATGTGGGTAAAATGTCGCCGGTATAGCAGCGGTCTTATCCAGTCATAAGGGGGGGGGGGGTAAACCCTGTATGGAGTTTGGGATGATACAGTATACGCAATAATGGTATGTTGTGTTTAAAGATGCGTTATCAGAATTAGCGCTCCCAAATTACCATTTCTTTGGCTTCGGGGGTAAAAAATATTTGATTCGAGTCGAGGAACCCACCCATCAAAGCTCAGAATAATCAGATATCGATTTTTGAAATTTATTATTTTTCACCACCGGTACTCTGGCGGCCTGGCAAAACGTCGACGAGTCTACGGTTTCGGACCAAATTGCGGATGAAGATGATTAACTCTAAAATCAAGTGGCTTTGTGTATTAGATATATGACAATCCGGCCCGATTTCGTTGAATAAAATTCTGATAAATAACCCGTTTTGGGTAATTTTATTTTATACCATAGTTGACTGTGGATAGCATTATTTTTGGGCAATTAATCGATTTTGATAACTGAATCGGCATTTAAAATTTTGTTGTTGTTGTTGGAATCTGATGATATGGGGACAATCGAATCGGATTGAGTACCTTTAACCTAAATCCAGTAACTTATGGGGCCACCTCCTAATATAAGCAATATAAACTATATCACATATGTGACCCGCCATATCAAATCCAGTCGTAAGTCGGGATTTTTTTACCTGTGCCAATGCATTCTCTTATATATGCGAGTCGACCATAGGTCGCCTCGCATATATAAGAGAATGCATTAATTGGCCTAACAATTTTTTATCATTTTTTTTTAATAAATGTTTTTTACAATTTTTAGGACATAAAATAAAAAACATCCATTACCCTGCAGGGAGCCCCACACATATATCGAAGCATATAGAAGAGTGTCGTCTGCTGATGTTTGTCTGGGGCTCTGTATAGTGAAATTATAAAATTGTTAAAGAATACAAGAAAAAATTATTAAAATTGTAAAAAAAATGTTAGGCCAATGCATTCTCTTATATATGCGAGGCGACCTATGGTCGACTCGCATATATAAGAGAATGCATTGGCACAGGGTAAAAATAATACCGACTTACGACTGGATTTGATATGGCGGGTCACATATATGCAACAAATGAATTTATTTGAGTCAGGGGTGAGTGGATAATACATTCATATAATCTATGAGCGAAGTAAAACAACAGGATAATAAAAATAAAAATGAGTAAATGGCTACAGCCTTTGAGTATATATAGTGTTTAAAAGCCCATTTAATTTTAGAGTCATCATTTTTTTTACAGTGCCTTGTTATACGGTTTTAATAACAATTTATGCCATAAAATATAATTAAAACTATAATTTTCATCACCATTTGAAACGTCTGTGTCTTAGAAGATGCCCATATAAAACATAGAAAACAGCTGAAATCATAGAAAGATTTCCCCGTTATGGCTCCCAAAATGCAACAGAATTCAAACTAAAAGTGTATTTCCAATGGAAGGGGAATAACTCTATATCTTAAGATATAACACAGAACACCAAGTCAGTATTATCAACAAAAACAACATGTTCGCAGTTTATTAGACCTAATAAGTTGATAATACAATGCTTTGGAGCTTCCTCTGTCAAATGGCATATACTATGCATGGCATATATTTTATAAAAAATTATCTGGGGGTTCGAACATTAATTGGGCCTTTAATGCTATAGTACACATGTCCCTAACTTTGGACGATGGTACGTGCATTTCTGTTATAAGAATTATCAACAATAGAATTTGAACAATTTCAAAGTTTCTGCTTTCTCTGTGATGACAGCTATGAGATTTGTTATACTATATCTGGTAACATTATACAGATAGCCATGATACCTGATTCCAACTATACTATACTATTGGAACAAGACGGCTGCCAATATGACTCATTATTATAATGCAAGCGGTGCAACGTGTGATAACTTGCATAATTTATTAACCACTAGCTGCATGGGGTACCAGGCGTTTCTCGGGTAAAGAAGATTAGAAACAACTGGAAGTGTTTGGACTTTTATTTACTCATGCAATTTGAACGAACTTCTTTGTATACGGTAAGTATTGGTTGTCTTCCCATCTGCTACATTAGCGTATACAGTTTTTTCTTGGCGGAATCTGGTGGTTTGAGGTTCGCTTCTGACGAATCCACCGGCTAATCCGCCTCGAGAAATCAGGACGAAACAAAGATGGTGGTCAAAATGGCCGAAATTGTCACAAGACAACGGCTTGTACCACCACATGAGTTGGAAAAAGATACACAAATAGAGAATAGACAATGGTAATGTTTTCTGGACCAAACTAAATACATGTTAACCTAATAATTTATCATGATTTCAAAGATGGCTACCAAGATGGCAGCTTGTCGCCTGAAAATCTTAGTTCTCATAAAACTGAGGAAAACTAATGTGAGTTACGATGTCATTGGTATCAACATCCAACACGCGACAAATTGGATTTCTACCAAACACTCGAGTGTCATCTAATTTCCTAATATTTCTGCCGAGTACATCGACTTATATATATATCGTATCACAGACACCATTCTGTAACATATCCTCCGACTCGATCATTTCTCGCCAACAAAGTGGGTATTGTATCTTTTACATTCCTTGTTACGGCAGCAATGTTTTCCTTGACGAAATTTTCTATCTCGATGGAATGTTGCCCAGAGTCCTAGAGTAATATTATAACGACGCGACTCATTTTTGTGTTGCCGGAGAGAATGTCAAACGGAGGTAAGGTTATTATACTACATTTTCAAATTTTCAGTTTTGAAACAGGAACAGGTCTATTGACGAAAAGACATTGATTGGCGTCAATAAACAGAAGAGTAACAAAAATAATGACAGGCGACAAATTTATAGCACTATCCATTCAATAAGTAACTGTATCAACTTTGAAATGAAATTCTATTATTGCAATGCACTTTTACTTCCGTGAAGTAGAAAATTAGACAGCTGTTGCCGAATGTCCCTGCCCCAAACACCCAAAGGTTATGGTTTCAGTTGTATGCGTATATCGCACCGGATTGTCGTGCCAACAACGCTATAGCCATAACTGGTGTCTTTAAAAGTATATTACAACAAATTCCATTCTTTGCACCATTAAAGTATCGATTCAAGATAATCACATATTGGCCACCATTGTACCAACACAACGAACGAAAGTCAGATGCACGTATACATACCGTTTAATTAGTCTGTGGGTAATGTTATGTCTCATCAACAGCAAACCATACCATTCCAAATGCTATACTTTCTTTTCCTCCATAAATCTACAATCTAATTTGATAGATCCGTCATACGATTCATACCTCTTTTCTCTCTGAAACAAATCGCATTTCCTCTGTATCCTCACTAACACATTCAAGTTAATATTACTTTCATACTAACTCCACCATCCTCCATAGTTCTACGTTTATACAAGAAAACTGAAATATCCTATCGTCACCCCCTTCCCACCACGCGTGCATATCATATGATATATTTCTCGACGAGCTCGTTATCAATACCTGATAACAAAAACACCAACAAAGACTTATCCTTTGATATTGGCTGCTGCCGCGTGGTGGGATGTGGAAAATAATCCACGGAAACGACTCATACATGTATAAGCACATACGCTTGCTGTCGGATCCGATCCAAGAAATCTGGATTCATTCTATATGTGTAACTGTATATATAATGAAATTACGTGGAATAAATACTGTTTAAACTAATGTTATGTCACCTGGAACAGAACCTAGAAAGAAACCGTACAGCAGCTGATCGGTTGTGGTCCCGCGGCCCATGAACAGAGTGAGATGGTGTGCTTCCACATGACAGTTGCTATAGTATTAGTCCAAGTCTTCTTGTACTAAAACCAGCTAAGATATTGGGATGGCGATTTGCTGTTTTTAGTCCAAGCCCGCTTGCATACCAATCCTATCACACGAGTTACGCCCACGATCTGTGGCGGGAATCTGTGGTGTATTTTACTCGATTTACCTAATGAATCAATACATGATGCTATATACATCGGAAAGAGAGACATCTTATGGTCATAATGGTGTATAATAATCTAACTTTCATGTTAAATTACGCATAGAATATTCCGGTTGATTGTCACCAACATCGCTGTTTTTTCTGTTTGTTTACTTAACTGAAAGCCGAACTCAGGTTCCGAAGAACTTCGGCATTGTCCGGTGTTTGTTCTGAGTATTCTAGTTTCAGTTTCTATATATAGCGCGGGGTTTTCCGAACATAATAGCGAAACCCGATCGCCGCAAAGTCCAGTTTCCAATGTGCTTTGAGAACAATTCCCGCACTAAAAACTTAATGACATAATGGAGGATCAGAAAGGTAGTTTTGTTGACAATTTTCGCAAGCAACTTGTCAAAATTGGAGCAAATTAGAACTCTTGTGTCTGACTTGCCATGCGTGTGATTTTCATCCATGTGCGTTTTGACTTTTGTGTTGATAAAATAATCGGAGAACCGAATCACACAGTTTCGAAATATAGTTCTTCCGTTTTAGTGGGACTTTTCAAACTTAAGGTTAAAAATTTATACAAATTTTGTTTGATTTTTTTGTGTGCTTAACAAGAGCAGTATATTGCTCTGTTCGCTTAGTATATATCTTAATTTCGCTGAAGTCCACCAAATGTGGGAAATGTAGCACCATATTATTTATTCTAATGGTCGTTGTGTTTACACTGTTTTAAACTTTGAGAGGGTTGTAATTCCCCGTAATTTATTTAATGTATTACATTTATATCTTCAATGTTTAATTAATCTATTTATTTTTTATTTATTGACACACATAATTACGATTACAATGGAGAATTCATCGTAATTTGCGTGGTCAGTCGAAAATCTACGGAATATTTTCAACGGAAAATGCCGAACACAGTTCGCGAGGTCAACTGAGTTCGCATACTTTTACAAATTTGTAAACATTGCGGTAAATGTCTCTTTTCGTATTAAATTACCGCTTTCAATTCACAACTGATGTGGGTTTCAGATCAAATAGCATGTCTTCTGCGGAAAATATCCGTTTATTGTCGCAATTGTGATATTTTATTTCATATAATTGTGGTTTTATTTGAGCGGGTCACAAACGCTTGAGTCGTGTCATAAGAATGCATGGGCCTGGAACTCGGACTAAAGATCGGCACCTCCATCCCAATATCTTAGCCGGTTTTAGTACGAGAAGACTTGGACTACTATAGTATCTGAAGCAGCCGGTGGGGGGGGGGGGCATGCTTACATGTATGTGAAACATAGTGCTCTTTCTAAACGCTCTGGACATTCTCACGTTAGGATGTGTCAATATGTGACCCGCCATATCAAATCCAGTCGTAAGTCGGGATTTTTTTTACCCTGTGCCAATGCATTCTCTTATATATGCGAGTCGACCATAGGTCGCCTCGCATATATAACAGAATGCATTGGCCTAACAATTTTTTATCATTTTTGTTAATAAATGTTTCTGACAATTTTTAGGACATAAAATAAAAAACATCCATTACCCTGCAGGGAGCCCCACGCATATATAGAAGCATATAGAAGAGTGTCGTCTGCTCATGTTTGTCTGGGGCTCTGTATGGGTGAAATTATAAAATTGCTAAAGAATACAAGAAAAGATTATTAAAATTGTAAAAAATTGTTAGGCCAATGCATTCTCTTATATAGCCTATGCGAGGCGACCTATGGTCGACTCGCATATATAAGAGAATGTGTTGGCACAGGGTAAAAAAAAATCCCGACTTACGACTGGATTTGATATGGCGGGTCACATATAGTCGGTAAATTCAGGACAGTTCTCTAAACAGAAGGTAGCTCTAACAAATGTTTGTCTCATTGAGTTAGAATGACTTTTCGGATGGTATATATCTCTTCAACTAAGCTTCCCCCCACCAAATTCTACATAACCTGGCCCATTGTAACTTTTATGAAATTCGGTATATTTGGTGACAAGCCCTTGCTACGTGTGTGCTGCCAAAAAATGACCCATAAGCACCTCCCAGCCCCTATATATTTATTGTGGACCTCCAGTTTGGAGAAGAATATGTATAGTTCATGTAAATATAACAACAATATACAAAGTCGTGGGTTGATAATGTGATTATTGTCCTCGAATCACTTGGCACAAGATGAACAGAAATGTAGCAGTGTCGATAATTATTTTGTCCATGTGTTCTATTTCCACCGGGTACTGCATGACGTCGGTGCCGAGTAGAAATGCACAAAGTTCTATATCGCTTAACGAGTCTATATACAAAAAGGCGGCAATGCCGTATTGGTCAGTTATGCAATCCAGATAGTCGTTCCTCAGGACGACAGAACAGGGTGAATTACAGTGGCGGATTGCGTGTATTAACTCACAGTTATATGTATTTATACATGCACAACATGTCAAATTGTTACTGTATGTTGTCTTGTTTAGCAATAAGGCAAGATTTCGCAGTTGTTTATTATATCGTGGGTAATCTCGCAGGATTCTCCAAATGTTCCAACATGATGCATGGGCGATCAGTTTAAAGTTGAGAGGATATATAATATCGTCATCTAAGTTTTCGGCTGCGAATTGAATCAAAAGCTCAGAGTAAATAGAAATCACATCCATATCGCTATTATCTGGTGCCAAGAGAGCTGCCATTTTTTAAAGCGCAAGAGTGAATCGCATGCACATGTGTTGGTAACACCAAGCTAATCATTGTTTTAGTCAATTATTTAGAGTTTCACACTACAACATTACTGTCTATTGCATGGAAGGATGTTGTGGCATATCTAACTATCGAATTGATCATGACTTTTGCGAATCAACAGAGCATGGAGATTACATGTCTATTATCAAATTATGGGATAAGCAACATGAAAACTTTTTAATGGTATACTCCCAAATAGTGTCCTACCCAACTTAGAGTCGTAAACATTAATATACATGTACCTGTGTCTTTGAATAGGCGAATCGACATAACTAAGTCTGTATCCGCCGTTTTATGACCCATATGCATGTATACTGGTAAAGCCCACACGATGTTCGCATTGTTAGTAAGTATCTATATGTCACTGCATTGTGAGCTTTACTATAGGATATGCAATGCGGTTTTTTAGTGACCAAAAAACGCTCTTTGTCGTTTTACTAGTAAAACTATAGAATATGCAATGCGGTTTTTTTAAATGGACCAAACAACGCTCTTTGTCGTTACATTTACTAGTAAAACTATTTTATTTAATGACATCATAGTCGGTGTTGTCGGATGCTTGATTTGACAAAACAAGAAAGAAATGCAGGGCTCATAGCCGTTCATATAGCAGAAGACGATAACCTGTTAATATATACATGTATATGCCTTATACTGTTATCGCGTGTTTAAACATTTACATAACTGATGAATAACCAGCCGTTCTACTATCCTAATTATTTTTGTTGACATGTAGATAGCCGTGGGATCATTCCTTCCGGTTGTCAGTCGACCTATCACGCTGGCTTTTTATCTGCCTGCTCGGTAGGCCGGTGTGGCGCTGTGCACCTTTTCCTAAGTTATCAGGTCTGACATCACCTTTGCCATATTGGCATAAATCATAAAACTATTTTATTTAATGACAACATAGTCGGTGTTGTCGGATGCTCGATTTGACAAAACAAGAAAGAACTGCATGGCTCATATTGATTCCTCAGCTTTTCAATGTAATCCAACCGTCGATACATCAGACTCAGAAATACTAATTAGAAACGCATTTTGCATCATCTTGCTGTGGTCTCAGAAATTCTCTATCACTGGTCAGATTGGCTTTATTTGTTTTTTTTAAAGGAAGAACTGGTTTGTCAAATATGTTCTATATTAACAAATCAAACGCAATGTCATATTCCATATACTGAAGTTCGTTTGTGGGAATAATTTGGTCAAAACCAAGAATTTTGGCGATTTTAAGCCGCCATCTTGGTGGCCATCGTTGATGATTTTTATTAAATGTTGAGCTGAAATTTATCAAGGTGCATCCCGAAAACATAACAATTGTGACAAATCGTTGTTTCTATATCTTTTGTCAACTCCTTCAGCCAGAGGCGGACTGTCCAATCGGGAAACCGGGAAAATTCCCGATGGGCCGGAGGCCGTGTGGGGGGGGGGGGGGGTGGGTATATGTGGTTGGGCCGCAAATGAAACCGACGTGGGCCGTCACATGTGTTGTTTAACCAGCCTAATTGGCTAATCGTAATTTTGTCATTAAATGAACTTGCCAGCACCATATAACACCACGTAAAGACCCCGTTAATCTCGAGATTTTAACGGTAACTCCCAGCTGTAGGCCTAAATCCCCAAAACAATCTCACGCACCCCTCACGGACCCTCCCCCAATTGAAATTTCCAACACAATAGGAACGCTTCAATTGAGGCCAGTTTAGATGCTAGGGTTAGAGCTTTTCTTGTATAGTTTTCAAAATTTTCTCACCCCGGGCCGAACAACCACGGACAGCCCGGTGTGTCCTGGTCTCTTGTCCGTCGTAGCCGTGTGCATTTGTCTGGACCGCTAGATGTTAGAATTTATGCAATTTTTCAGGTAAAAATATCTTAATGCTCTCATACCGGGAATATATAGATCCATGGTTTATATATATATAGGATATTAGGACAGTGCAAGGGGGTGCAACTGCAAATGGAATTATGCAAAAACATGTATTTGGTATGATTCTGATTCAAGGGGGTGGGGGTGCAGTTGGAATTTCCCAAGGTGGACACCCCCTGAACAGATTCTGATTCAAGGGGGGGGGGGGGGGTGCGGATGGGCCGGTATTATATTCATTTCCCGGGCCGGTTTTTTGGCCCAGTCCGCCTCTGCCTTCATTTAGTTTTGACAAATTCGGCATTATATATAATACTAGAAGGTGACCCGACTTCGTCCGGGCTTTGACCATGAATTGACAATTTTTAAGGTCAAGGTCAGGTGGTGTCACGATTTGACCCGTCCAAAACACTGCCCGGACAAAAATACCCAACAAAAGTACCCGTCGAAATCCATCCGGTTTTACCCGATTCGACCGTGAATTGATCATTTTGAAGGTCAAGGTCAGGTCGGGGTCACGACTCGACCCGTCCAATACACTCAGTGGACAAAGGTAACCCTACGTATAAAATTTCGTCGAAATACCATCAAAATTGGCGATTTGACCTTGAATTGAACCTATTTCAAGGTCAAGGTCACGTCGCACAGGCAAATGAATATGCTTATGAGACTCCCCATACGAAAGTACCCCCACATACCAAGTTTCATCGAAATCCCGTGATATTCGGGCGTTTGACCTTGAAATGACCCGATTTCAAGGCCAATGTCACGTCGTACGGGCAAATTAATAGGCCCATGTCACTCCCCGGCCGAAAATACCCACACATACCAAGTTTCATCGAAATCGGCTCGGCCGTTTTTGAGTCCATCGATTACAGACAGACACACACACACAGACACACACACAGATCTTCCAAAATATATAATAGACTAGAAGGTGACCCGACTTCGTCCGGGCTTTGACCTTGAATTGTCTATTTTTAAGGCCAAGGTCAAGTGGGGTCACGATTTGACCCGTCCAAAACACTGCCCGAACAAAAGTACCCGACAAAAGTACCCGTCTAAATCCATCCGGTTTCACCCGATTTGACCTTGAATTGATCATTTTGAAGGTCAAGGTCAGGTCGGGGTCACGATTTGACCCGTCCAAAACACCCAGTGGACAAAAGTAACCCTATGTATAAACTCTCGTCGAAATACCATCAAAATTGGCGATTTGACCTTGAATTGACCATATTTCAAGGTCAATGTCACGTCGCACAGGCAAATGAATATGCTTATGAGACTCCCCATACGAAAGTACCCCCACATACCAAGTTTCGTCGAAATCCCGTGATATTCGGGCGTTTGACCTTGAAATGACCCGATTTCAAGGTCAATGTCACGTCGCACGGGCAAATTAATAGGCCCATGTCACTCCCCAGCCGAAAATACCCACACATACCAAGTTTCATCGAAATCGGCTCGGCCGTTTTTGAGTCCATCGATTACAGACAGACACACAGACACACACACAGATCTTCCAAAATATATAATAGACTAGAAGGTGACCCGACTTCGTCCGGGCTTTGACCTTGAATTGACCATTTTGAAGGTCAAGGTCAGGTGGGGTCAAACACCAACACCCCAAAAATGGTGGAAATCGGCCCAGCGGATACCGGGAAATCGGCCCAGCGGATACCGAGATACCCTATGCATCAAATTTCGTCCGTAAAAATCCGCCAGTTTAACCCGATTTGATTTCCACTGAAGTATATAAACGCGCCTCATATACACACGCTCATTAATTATCAAGTTTCAACGTAAAGATAAATTACCATCGGTGCCCGATATATCGCCAAGACGTCAGAAACAGTCAAATGCATCGGCCGGTTAAGCGTTAACGTGATCTAACGTTATGACCTCTAACGACGTCATAGAAGTTACGCATTGTTTTTATCCTGATGGAAGATAGTACCACTTCTTCTTGATAATTGAGGCAGATAACTAAAACGCATACATACGCATTATATATCGTTGGAAAGAGGAAACACGAAAGATTCTCACAGTGTCATTCTTATGACTGGCATTTACTATTAGCGCTGTTTCGAATCGATTTGTAAGCACCGAACTCAAATGAAAGTCCTGTAACACAGCGTAAAAACAGATTTGACCTCGGCACGTGAAAAGTTGACATCGGATCTGAAAATGAATATGCCTATGTTACTCCCCGGCCGAACATATCCCCACATACCAAGTTTCATCGAAATCGGCTCCGCCGTTTTCGAGTCCATCGATTACAGACAGACACACACACACAGACAGATCTTCCAAAATATATAATAGACTAGCAGGTTAGCCCGCCACTGGCGGCATTCGTCCCATGGCTTTGTTTCAGAAACATGACATTTTTGAATATGAATTTAATGTTTTTTAAATTTAATATATTTTGTTTCTGAATTGTTTTTTTATTGTTAATTGTTTTTAATTTTAAATTGTTTTAATTAAATTGTAAATTGTTTTAATTAATTTTTTGTTTATGGCGGAAAAATTTACCCGTAGAAATCCCCCCTTCCTAGGAACGACAGACAACGCATTCTTTGTTTCGTGAAATCTCTCTACGATAACATTGCATTGAATTTAAAACAAACGCGTCCCGTCGGGAAATCTGTCTGCATAATATTTTGAGTCTGCCGTACCCGTCGTAATGTCGTGAAATCTCTCTGCATAATAGATAACATTGCATTGAATCTGTTGTTGGCATTCAGGGCTTCGGGTCGTTGTTGTTGGCATCACGGCTCCCCGAAAACTCTCACATTGCCGAAAACGTGTATTTAGTAATATCGTTGTTGTTGATATTTACGGCTTGGGGGCTATTTTCTTATTTAGCAAGTTTGAGCTCAATCGGTTCGAGTCTATAAAGGACACACTCATATATATATGACACTTCCCGTGGGTAGCAAGTTTGAGCTCAATCGGCATTCCCTGGAATTTCCCGTAGATTGGCAGATTCCAGTAGCTTTATAACGGTATATCTGGGGAGAAATCTGCTATATTCGTGATTGTCTGGGATGATTTCGGTATATAGCTATATACTGTAAAAACAAAGCGCGCCATCCGTGCTCGCAGGGTTGGTCAGAAACAAATGTTTTTTAAATTTAATGTATGTTCCGTATATCTCTCTGCAGATGCAAATAACGTTGAATGGCAAACAGACGCTCTTTATAGAGATGCGTGAAAAACAAACGCTCATTAAATAATCACTTGATTAACCCACGCCGTGACTTTGCGGTGATTTGAGATTGGAGAACGGGTGCTCTGAGCTTATCTGAACCGCGACCACGGTCGTGTCGGTGGGATTTGACACTTACATAGGAAGTTTGAGCTCAATCTGTACACGCGTTTTGGATTCTATGAAGTACACACACACATATATACGAAGTCTCAAAATATATAGTATAGACTAGAAGGTGTCCCGACTTCGTCCGGGCTTTGACCTTGAATTGTCTATTTTGAAGGCCAAGGTCAAGTGGGGTCACGATTTGACCCGTCCAAAACACTGCCCGAACAAAAGTACCCGACAAAAGTACCCGTCTAAATCCATCCGGTTTCACCCGATTTGACCTTGAATTGATCATTTTGAAGGTCCAGGTCGGGGTCACGATTTGACCCGTCCAAAACACCCAGTGGACAAAAGTAACCCTATGTATAAAATTTCGTCGAAATACCATCAAAATTGGCGATTTGACCTTGAATTGACACTATTTCAAGGTCAATGTCACGTCGCACAGGCAAATGAATATGCTTATGAGACTCCCCATACGAAAGTACCACCACATACCAAGTTTCATCGAAATCCCGTGATATTCGGGCGTTTGACCTTGAAATGACCCGATTTCAAGGCCAGGGTCACGTCGCACGGGCAAATTAATAGGCCCATGTCACTCCCCGGCCGAAAATACCCCCACGTACCAAGTTTCATCGAAATCGTCTCGGCCGTTTTTGAGTCCATCGATTACAGACAGACACACACACACAGATCTTCCAAAATATATAATAGACTAGAAGGTAACCCGACTTCGTCCGGGCTATTAAAAAACCAAATTTCAAGTCGATTGCTCCACCCGTTTCCTAGATCTGGTCTGCGCATGCGCGAAGCTGGTGTCGCACGTGCTCGGCGACCCGATAAAATTCGTATCCGGGGCAAGATACATTCACATACCAAATTTAAAGTCAATATCTCAACCCGTTTACGAGATCTCGTCTGCGCATGCGCGAAGCTGGCGTCGCACGTGCTCGGCGACCCGATAAAATTCGTATCCGGGGCAAGATACATTCACATACCAAATTTCAAGTCGATAGCTACACCCGTTTCCGAGATATATAGCCCAATGTCATTTGCGGATACCTCGGCCGGTGATGAGTTAACGCGACACAGTCAAATGCATCGGCAGGGTGAGAGTTAACGTAATCTAACTTTATGACCTCTGACGACGTCATAGAATTTACGCATTGATTTTATCCTGATAAAAGCATCGTACCACTTGTACCTAATAATTGAGGCAGATAACTAAAACGGATACATACATATTATATATCGTTGGAAAGATGAAGCCACACAGATTCTAACCGTGCAAATTATATGACTGGCAATTTATTATTCGCGCTATATCGAATCGATTTGTGAGCACCGAACTGAAATATATTAGCGCAAAAACGGCGTAAAAATAGATTTGACCTCCGCACGTGAAAAGTTGACCTCGCACGGACAAATAAATATGCCTATGTTCGTCTCCGGCCGAAAATACCCTAAAATACCAAATTTCATCGAAATTGGCTTAGTCGTTTTCGAGTCCATCGATTTCAAACACACACACAGATCTTTCAAAATATATAATAGACTAGAAGGTGACCCGACTTCGTCCGGGCTATTCAAAAACCAAATTTCAAGTCGATTGCTCCACCCGTTTCCTAGATCTGGTCTGCGCATGCGCGAAGCTGGTGTCGCACGTGCTCGGCGACCCGATAAAATTCGTATCCGGGACAAGATACATTCACATACCAAATTTAAAGTCAATATCTCAACCCGTTTCCGAGATCTCGTCTGCGAATGCGCGAAGCTGGCGTCGCACGTGCTCGGCGACCCGATAAAATTCGTATCCGGGGCAAGATACATTCACATACCAAATTTAAAGTCAATATCTCAACCCGTTTTCGAGATCTCGTCTGCGCATGCGCGAAGCTGGCGTCGCACGTGCTCGGCGACCCGATAAAATTCGTATCCGGGGCAAGATACATTCACATACCAAATTTCAAGTCGATAGCTACACCCGTTTACGAGATATATAGCCCAATGTCATTTGCGGATACCTCGGCCGGTGATGAGTTAACGCGACACAGTCAAATGCATCGGCAGGGTGAGAGTTAACGTAATCTAACTTTATGACCTCTGACGACGTCATAGAAGTTACGCATTGATTTTATCCTGATAAAAGCATCGTACCACTTGTACCTAATAATTGAGGCAGATAACTAAAACGGATACATACATATTATATATCGTTGGAAAGATGAAGCCACACAGATTCTAACCGTGCAAATTATATGACTGGCAATTTATTATTCGCGCTATATCGAATCGATTTGTGAGCACCGAACTGAAATATATTAGCGCAAAACGGCGTAAAAACAGATTTGACCTCCGCACGTGAAAAGTTGACCTCGCACGGACAAATAAATATGCCTATGTTCGTCTCCGGCCGAAAATACCCTAAAATACCAAATTTCATCGAAATTGGCTTAGTCGTTTTCGAGTCCATCGATTTCAAACACACACACAGATCTTTCAAAATATATAATAGACTAGAAGGTGACCCGACTTCGTCCGGGCTATTAAAAAACCAAATTTCAAGTCGATTGCTCCACCCGTTTCCTAGATCTGGTCTGCGCATGCGCGAAGCTGGTGTCGCACGTGCTCGGCGACCCGATAAAATTCGTATCCGGGGCAAGATACATTCACATACCAAATTTAAAGTCAATATCTCAACCCGTTTCCTAGATCTCGTCTGCGCATGCGCGAAGCTGGCGTCGCACGTGCTCGGCGACCCGATAAAATTCGTATCCGGGGCAAGATACATTCACATACCAAATTTAAAGTCAATATCTCAACCCGTTTCCGAGATCTCGTCTGCGCATGCGCGAAGCTGGCGTCGCACGTGCTCGGCGACCCGATAAAATTCGTATCCGGGGCAAGATACATTCACATACCAAATTTCAAGTCGATAGCTACACCCGTTTCCGAGATATATAGCCCAATGTCATTTGCGGATACCTCGGCCGGTGATGAGTTAACGCGACACAGTCAAATGCATCGGCAGGGTGAGAGTTAACGTAATCTAACTTTATGACCTCTGACGACGTCATAGAATTTACGCATTGATTTTATCCCGATAAAAGCATCGTACCACTTGTACCTAATAATTGAGGCAGATAACTAAAACGGATACATACATATTATATATCGTTGGAAAGATGAAGCCACACAGATTCTAACCGTGCAAATTATATGACTGGCAATTTATTATTCGCGCTATATCGTATCGATTTGTGAGCACCGAACTGAAATATATTAGCGCAAAACGGCGTAAAAACAGATTTGACCTCCGCACGTGAAAAGTTGACCTCGCACGGACAAATAAATATGCCTATGTTCGTCTCCGGCCGAAAATACCCTAAAATACCAAATTTCATCGAAATTGGCTTAGTCGTTTTCGAGTCCATCGATTTCAAACAAACAAACACATACACACACACACAGATCTTTCAAAATATATAATAGACTAGAAGGTGACCCGACTTCGTCCGGGCTATTAAAAAACCAAATTTCAAGTCGATTGCTCCACCCGTTTCCTAGATCTGGTCTGCGCATGCGCAAAGCTGGTGTCGCACGTGCTCGGCGACCCGATAAAATTCGTATCCGGGGCAAGATACATTCACATACCAAATTTCAAGTCGATAGCTACACCCGTTTCCGAGATATATAGCCCAATGTCATTTGCGGATACCTCGGCCGGTGATGAGTTAACGCGACACAGTCAAATGCATCGGCAGGGTGAGAGTTAACGTAATCTAACTTTATGACCTCTGACGACGTCATAGAAGTTACGCATTGATTTTATCCTGATAAAAGCATCGTACCACTTGTACCTAATAATTGAGGCAGATAACTAAAACGGATACATACATATTATATATCGTTGGAAAGATGAAGCCACACAGATTCTAACCGTGCAAATTATATGACTGGCAATTTATTATTCGCGCTATATCGTATCGATTTGTGAGCACCGAACTGAAATATATTAGCGCAAAACGGCGTAAAAACAGATTTGACCTCCGCACGTGAAAAGTTGACCTCGCACGGACAAATAAATATGCCTATGTTCGTCTCCGGCCGAAAACACATCCAAATACCAAATTTCATTGAAATTGGCTTAGTCGTTTTCGAGTCCATCGATTTCAAACACACAAACAAACACATACACACACACACAGATCTTTCAAAATATATAATAGACTAGAAGGTGACCCGACTTCGTCCGGGCTATTCAAAAACCAAATTTCAAGTCGATTGCTCCACCCGTTTCCTAGATCTGGTCTGCGCATGCGCGAAGCTGGTGTCGCGCGTGCTCGGCGACCCGATAAAATTCGTAACCGGGGCAAGATACATTCACATACCAAATTTCAAGTCGATAGCTATACCCGTTTCCGAGATATATAGCCCAATGTCATTTGCGGATACCTCGGCCTGTGATGAGTTAACGCGACACAGTCAAATGCATCGGCAGGGTGAGAGTTAACGTAATCTAACTTTATGACCTCTGACGACGTCATAGAAATTAAGCATTGATTTTATCCCGATAAAAGCATTGTACCACTTGTACCTAATAATTGAGGCAGATAACTAAAACGGATACATACATATTATATATCGTTGGAAAGATGAAGCCACACAGATTCTAACCGTGCAAATTATATGACTGGCAATTTATTATTCGCGCTATATCGAATCGATTTGTGAGCACCGAACTGAAATATATTAGCGCAAAAACGGCGTAAAAATAGATTTGACCTCCGCACGTGAAAAGTTGACCTCGCACGGACAAATAAATATGCCTATGTTCGTCTCCGGCCGAAAACACATCCAAATACCAAATTTCATCGAAATTGGCTTAGTCGTTTTGGAGTCCATCGATTTCAAACAAACAAACACATACACACACACACACACACAGATCTTTCAAAATATATAATAGACTAGAAGGTGACCCGACTTCGTCCGGGCTATTCAAAAACCAAATTTCAAGTCGATAGCTCCACCCGTTTCCTAGATCTGGTCTGCGCATGCGCGAAGCTGGTGTCGCACGTGCTCGGCGACCCGATAAAATTCGTATCCGGGGCAAGATACATTCACATACCAAATTTCAAGTCGATAGCTACACCCGTTTCCGAGATATATAGCCCAATGTCATTTGCGGATACCTCGGCCGGTGATGAGTTAACGCGACACAGTCAAATGCATCGGCAGGGTGAGAGTTAACGTAATCTAACTTTATGACCTCTGACGACGTCATAGAAATTACGCATTGATTTTATCCCGATAAAAGCATCGGACCACTTGTACCTAATAATTGAGGCAGATAACTAAAACGGATACATACATATTATATATCGTTGGAAAGAGGACACGCCACAGATTCTAACCGTGCAAATTATATGACTGGCAATTTATTATTCGCGCTATATCGAATCGATTTGTGAGCACCGAACTGAAATATATTAGCGCAAAAACGGCGTAAAAACAGATTTGACCTCCGCACGTGAAAAGTTGACCTCGCACGGACAAATAAATATGCCTATGTTCGTCTCCGGCCGAAAATACCCTAAAATACCAAATTTCATCGAAATTGGCTTAGTCGTTTTGGAGTCCATCGATTTCAAACACACACACAAACAAACAAACACACACACAAACAAACAGATCTTTCAAAATATATAATAGACTAGAAGGTGACCCGACTTCGTCCGGGCTATTAAAAAACCAAATTTCAAGTCGATTGCTCCACCCGTTTCCTAGATCTGGTCTGCGCATGCGCGAAGCTGGTGTCGCACGTGCTCGGCGACCCGATAAAATTCGTATCCGGGGCAAGATACATTCATATACCAAATTTAAAGTCAATATCTCAACCCGTTTCCTAGATCTCGTCTGCGCATGCGCGAAGCTGGCGTCGCACGTGCTCGGCGACCCGATAAAATTCGTATCCGGGGCAAGATACATTCACATACCAAATTTCAAGTCGATAGCTACACCCGTTACCGAGATATATAGCCCAATGTCATTTGCGGATACCTCGGCCGGTGATGAGTTAACGCGACACAGTCAAATGCATCGGCAGGGTGAGAGTTAACGTAATCTAACTTTATGACCTCTGACGACGTCATAGAAATTACGCATTGATTTTATCCTGATAAAAGCATCGTACCACTTGTACCTAATAATTGAGGCAGATAACTAAAACGGATACATACATATTATATATCGTTGGAAAGATGAAGCCACACAGATTCTAACCGTGCAAATTATATGACTGGCAATTTATTATTCGCGCTATATCGAATCGATTTGTGAGCACCGAACTGAAATATATTAGCGCAAAAACGGCGTAAAAATAGATTTGACCTCCGCACGTGAAAAGTTGACCTCGCACGGACAAATAAATATGCCTATGTTCGTCTCCGGCCGAAAACACATCCAAATACCAAATTTCATCGAAATTGGCTTAGTCGTTTTCGAGTCCATCGATTTCAAACACACACACACACACACACACACACACACACACAAACAAACAAACACATACACACACAGATCTTTCAAAATATATAATAGATGAACCATCTTTGTTTGTCTCTATTTCTAAAATTTCTTCAGAAGGGGGCCTAGACCATCAGAATTCGCCGAGAAAAACAACTTTATAGGCGGGGTTTTGGCGTTCGGGCTGTACTTTCCATCGATTCCGCCGAAGCCGATTCGACGAGGGTGACGAATCATTGCACCAACGTAGATTTGGCCACGGGAGAATAAAGAACGTTAAACGTTTATATATTCCTGATAATTATGCATGGTGGAAAAGCGTTCTGCTCGCTTATATACATCAACTTATTATTAGTATAAATGAACTGGCTATATAAATATATAGCGTTTTGCTCGTTTGTGTGCAGCAACTTAATTAGTGCCATTAAAAGGGATCTTATGTTAACGGCACCTATATCAGGACACTCCCCGGGTCAAGTTAATCAGAAAGTACATTATGAGAAGAATGGGAATTTGACCTGGTTCAATTTGATTCGGAAATTCCAAGGTGGACCCCCTCCCCAACGAAGAACCTCTAGCCAAGTCCCTACATCATATCCACATATACGAATCGGGGGTGGGGGTGTTCGTTTGGGACAAGGACCATGTCTAATATGCGAAAATCGTTTCTGACTTATTGAATTATAAGTACTAAATTGCCGCAGTGGGCACGAGTACACCAGCCTGAGTTAGCAGAGGGGTAAAATCCCGCGTACCGCCCGAAAATGACCTTAATACCGTGCACCAAAAGAGGGGGGGGGTGCATGATACCCCAAACACAGGCCTTCTAAACAGTGAGTGATAAATAATAAAAAATATTGTATTTTAATTATTTATCACTCACTGTTTAGAAGGCCTCACGTGTGCCCCCCAATGGTTGGAAAATTTCCAACAGATGGTCACTTCAGTAAAAAATTACAAAAAGTAAGGACATTTTACATTGGAAAATGTACAACTTGTGCATGTTGGTCTAAAACACCGAATTTCCCCAACTGGTGTTTTGTCAGGCATGAAATTCCTAACAGTTGAACAATTTGACATCCAACCACCTGTCAATATTGCAAGTCCCTGTCTACGGTTGTGGCACCAGAACTGCGTGTCACGCGAAAGGGTCCCTCGGCCACACACTCCAACCCCATTGAACAAGCACGACGATTTTGTTTCGTTTCCGGATCCGCGAAATGAATAAGGCGGCGGAGCGTTTCATCTTGTTCAAAACAATTGACCTAGATAAATGGCGACAGGTGAGACATCTTTTCTGGTTGCTTAAAATCTATTATTTTTTTGCAAGGTTTTAGTAAGATCGTTGTTTAAAATTGCATATTGCAGAAGGGAATCATTCATTTATTCACTATATTATATTAAATTTGGTATAATTCGATTATCATCGTCATAATTCAAACAGGTAAACAATCGCTGGTGACACATTCTGATTGCTCACAGGTAAAAATTAAAATGGACGCCGCTTATTCAGCATTCCAGTGACTCAGACTGTGAAATACTCCTTTCCTGTTTTGCGATTTATACAATGAATTTGGCTCTAATTCTATGCGTTTAAGGTTTGTTTCTTGTGAAGGAACAAAAGTGGGACTTAATTGTCCTCCATAATTGTGGAGCAGTGTCCGTTTAGTTTGTAAGTATTTGGATGTTGATGTATCAAGTTGCATGAACCAATACTCCGTCTAACGCCTGTCATTCCACCAGTACAAAACCTGGGAACATTTTGAAGTTTTTACAGGGAACCTTATAAAGTCGAACAAATAACACGGGGCGGCGGGGTATATATTTCTTAGTTATTATCTGTTCCTTAATAATGTAATTCACTGTAGGTGAAGGTCCAAACTCGAAATTGCTTCGCTTACAATTATGGAATTTCTCCTGGGTAATTAATTCAATGTTTATTTGGATATCGATCGGCTCACAAAAGTCATGGAAAAGCATGTCATTTTGAGTTGGGACCACAGTTGTTGGCCATTATATATATGTAGTAGCCATAGAGTAAGAATAATAGGAAAGTTGGGAAACAACATGTTTTTTTTTTTTTTTAAACCAACCCACCTCCCCTTTTGCACTCGAAATCTCATCAAAACGAATACGCTTCGGACATGAATAACTACGTATGCAAAACTATCGAATATCGATAATCACACTTACCATACATTTCTTGAGAGGTATATATCCAGAAAAACAACTTTTAGCAGGTGAACATAATCAAAATCACGATAAAATTTGGCTCGACACAACATCATTAGCCTGGAAATGTTAGGATCGATAACTCTTTCGAAAAGTCGGGTTGGCGATTACCGCAATACGATAGGGGAACACTTTGACGTTCGTACTCATATTTCACCAATTTTTGTACCTGGCTTACCTGTCCTAAGTTTCACAGGAAAATGGCTAATTTGATTCTATTTGTCATTTTATACATATTTATCATCCCATTTATTATTCATTTTCATAAAAATAAAAGAAGCTGAAGATGACATGTTTAAAATGTTTGAAGCATGAATTTGGCGATAAGTGTCATAAGTTATCAGAGTACGTTATACTTGTGATAGTTACGTTACGCACTCGGTGTTCCCCTATCGTATTGCGGTAATCGCCAACCCGACTTTTCAAAAGAGTTATCGATCCTAACATTTCCGTGCTAATGATGTTGTGTCAAGCCAATTTTATCGTGATTTTGATTATGTTCACCTGATAAAAGTTTTTCTGGATATACCTCTCAAGAAATGTATGGTAAGTGTGATTATCGATATTCGATAGTTTTGCATACGTAGTTATTCATGTCCGAAGCGTATTCGTTTTGATGAGATTTCGAGTGCAACAGGGGAGGAGGGTGGGTTTTTAAATTGTTTTTAACATGTTTCCCAACTTTCCTATTATTCTTACTCTAGGGCTACTACTTATATATAATGGCCAACAACTGTGGTTGGGACGTACCTTCACCAACGGCGAAGTTCATTAATAAGGAACAAATAATAACTATGAATATATATGTTCCCCGCATTATTTTTTGACTTTATAAGGTTCCCTGTCAAAACATCAAAAAGTTCCCAGTTTTTGTGCTGGTGGAATACAATCTCTATGGGCGTTAGCCAGAGTAGAGATTCATGGCATATGATCTAGTATTTTAGCATGTCAGACACATGTTCAAAACAAGCTATATGGTGCATTTAGTCCATGATAGCTCGTTTGATCTGTAAACAGTGTTGACAACTAAACCACAACATTTTGGGTTTTGCCTTGAACATTCTCATATAATGATGCTATTTTGTGGTTTTGTGTGCAGCAACTATATGTAACATTCGGGATAAGGGGTAAACGTGGTGATGTGGTTGCAGAAATTGTATGACGTTTCACGTACGTTAATTGGTTTTGGTGAATATAACCAAATAAAATTTCTAGCTATAAACACAGTTATGAGAGTATGATGTAAACAATGTTGGTCAAGTTTAGAATTTATTAAAGATAGTCTATGGTACTCCTTTGTATTCTGATAAATTGCGTTCACAATATACCACCATCGCATGCATTAACCCTTTACCCAACAGAACGGCCCTGTGCCAATGCATTCTCTTATATATGCGAGTCGACCATAGGTCGCCTCGCATATATAAGAGAATGCATTGGCTTAACACATATTAAAAATGATAAAAAAAATATTTTAGGCCAATGCATTCTCTTATATATGCGAGGCGACCTATGGTCGACTCGCATATATAAGAGAATGCATCGGCACAGGGCATAACTGTAACCATCACAATGTGGTCAATGAACCGGTTCCAATGATATCCATATTTTTATGGTGTTATTGAGACAGACCGAAGATATTTTAGGCTGTTGAAGCTTTATTTGGGCGTTTTTGGCCGGTTTGTTGGGTAAAGGGTTAATGTGATCAATGCGAAATATTTGTGTTTCATCAATTGATCAGAGGCAACTATTATTTTGACACATGGACAATAGGATCTTCACATTTTACCCAGTACTATATGAATATCTCTCATATTCTTCTACAGCAGCGAATTTTGAAAGCGGATTTTGGATTTATTATACACAAATGTCTCCTCTTTCCAATGATACCAAATTTAAGAATTTTTTCCTGGGTAGGCCCTATATTTCAGCCCCAACAGCCAGACTAAATGTGTCATTCCAATCAATACATGACCATTTCCATAAGAAATGAATTTTTTTTCATGTTCACTGAAGCAAGCACATTTGAAGCAATGATCGAACATTGTTGATAATTTTCAACTTTTATTAATATATTTATTTATTCCAGCTGACTAAAAACATACAACATGGAACACAAATTCTGGCTGCTGCTGTCTGCCAGTCTTCTGCTGATTACCAAAACTCTGGCAGGTGAGAATATACATCAAGCCTGAGTTCAGTGTGCCTGTCATATGCAGTGTGAGGTCCCCAGAGGGTGAATGTAGTGATGCTATCCTGCATAGTGGGCTAGCATCACCAAATTCACCCTCTGGGGACCTCATTCTGCATGGCCTCATCTGTTATGTGAGACATAGACTCAGATTGAAGTTCCCAAACGGTGAATATTGTGATGTACACCCATTGGAACCTCGATTATGCAATGTGCCGTCTGCCAATTTGGGGAAATAGAGAAACTAAACTAAAAAAGAAATAGAATCTTAAGTTTCTATAGAAATTTGATAATAAAGAAACTTTCCAGAGAAGATGAGACCAAAGCAGAATGAGGTCCACAGAGGGAGAATTTAGTGATGCTAGCCCGTTATGCAGGATAGCATCACTAAATTCACCCTCTGGAGACCTCATTCTGCAAATGACATCACATGCTATAATCTGGCATGGGTGAGAATATACATGTACATGAGTTTTTTAGTAAATAAAGGGTTAAGGAGGGACTTTGAATAAATTATCTGCAATCAACTGCCACTTTGTATAAGCAATCATATACATTTCAAGTCAAGCTTTAGCGAGGCTCAAATCAAATTTAGTGGACGAGGTTAATAAATTGTGTATAGAAATGTGACAAATTTGAGATCAATTTTATCACATACTCAAATTTTAGCAAGGCGAAAAAAGGATCTCAAAACATTGGGGGTTAACAAAAATTAACACTGATTTCCTTGTCACAACCAAAGAGGAAGTAAAGATGCCTTCAAGAAAAAATAATGTTCCATTTTAAATGTGTTTTTTCATGTTGACAAAATTGTTCAACCACCATTATCACCCATGTTTATCTCACAGTCAACAATAAATAGCCCAACAAATTGAATATCATAATTATATTCTAATTAACATAATAATAAAGTTCCGGCATTGACATCAATATCATTGTGCTAAGCTCTTAATTACGTCACTGCTCATTCTGATAATGCATGCGTGTGACACGCAGCGTGTCTTACTAAAAAATATGATGCCGGATTTAAGGGCTAATTATGTGTTAAATTACATGTATGTTAATATACAGGTGTGGTCTTTTTGTGACAAAATTTCCAACTCAGTTGCTATGACAAACCTTTTATTTTCAGTTTCGCGTCCTCCGATCATCTCAAAGCAAGGTGGAGAGGATGTTTATTATAAAGCTGGTGAGACTTGTAACATGACATGTGAAGCAGAAGGAATTCCTAGACCTAGGTAATTATATTATATTGTATTTATTCATTAAGGACTATGTAATCTCGATTTTCAAATGTGTCAACTGTGATTGAAAAGAATCAGCCCAGTCAGATGGCCACAGTCACAAGTGTGTATCATATTGTTGTAAATAGATCACTTCTTGTGGATAGGCATGTTTTCCTGGTCACCTAATCCAATCAGAGTGGTGGTCCTTTGCCTGTGTCAGACAGACTAATCTAATCAAGATAATCCCTGTGATCTGCCAGCGGTCTGGTCCCATTGAATATAGGTAGTACCCATCCACCACCCCATCCCGCCACTCATAGTATCTTATGCGCCGCAGGCGCTCGTATATAGGTAGTACCCACCCACCACCCCATCGAATTGAAGTATGAATTATGATGTTTCATCTAGCTTGTTTAGCAGGTAGGCACACTTGGATACAGCTAAAAGTTGTTTATTATTTGTATATATATTTTTGAAATTTGAGATTCCATATTCCATAAGGAAACCTGGAAACAATGCAGAATTTGTCAAGTTCGATTAATCCAAAATACATAGTATTAAAGGGGTACTCTACACTAAATCTGTCCATTTATGAGACCATCTCCTTTTTTATTACATGATCCTACCCTTATTCCATTCAATAAACCCATTCTATAAATTGTGATATTAAACGTTCGTTTAATAACAGGAAATAGTGCCAGGTGACCTTGGACTTCCGGTTTGTAGTCTGTTTACATTCCGTCTCAAATACTATGGCTTCCAATATGATTCCAACAAACTGTGATGAAAGAAGTGTTTGAAAGTTATGTCATTAAATATACGCAACTAAATACGCCAAAGAGTCTTGATTTATCTGGGACTATTTTTTTTACGCGGGCAAACAATGGTTCACCTGTGTCGGATTGTTGACACAGGTGAACCAAACTCGAACACGGATAATAGGAACGCAAAACGAAGGCGTGTCCTATCACATCCCGCCAAAAACACGATAAACCTCCACACATGAAAATCAATATATCCCCCTAGACAAAATTCCTTTACACAAGGCCACGACCCACCACCTATCTTTTTAAACTCTTACAACAAGAATCCAACAACACATTATAGGGATATATCAAATGCTCAAAAAAGCTAGTCAGTAAACACAACTACTACTCATATCGTGCCACACGTCTCACATACTGACTCAGACATCGAGAACCAAACACTTGACGTCGGCGAAACATAATAATTATAAAACTGGATGTTCCAACTAAGGACGAAATATCCAGAGGGCATGAACAGGTCATGCACCTTCGGGTGAATAATCTTAATCTCCCCATTGCTCCAATCAGATTGAAGGGCGAGTGCATTCAGTTTATTGCACACGGTGACAGTCAGCGCATTTCAAGACATACCGGTAGTGCCGCCTTTCTGACAAGTATAAATATACAATGAGGTCGCCATAAGTTCAAAGCTGCAGTGCCGCAAATTTGTAGAATATACAACGACCCGAAGAGTAACCATGTCGCGTCATCAAATGAACTGCCGACTGTTTGCAACATAAGTTGGTAGTACATATTGTAGGCCTACTCATGTTGTTGGAATCTCATTGATACACGATCAAAGGTTGTTAACCCTTCGGTTGTATATTAAACTGTGTAAAACAAACATGGTATACAATAATACCCGGCATTTTCAGATGTCCGAAATAAATAATGCAGATTAATCGACGATGGAAATGGTAGTCGATTATCAGCTTTATCAACGGTTCATCGATTATACGATTAATCGTGGCACCCCTAGATAATATAACCCATTCTTAATTTATTAATGACTATTGACTACCTACAAATGCAGCCGTGTTTGTGGTTATATTATTTTTTTGCTACAATACGACTCAAGAGGCATTACTCTAAATTCAAGTCGCCAAACTGAAACACATGGGATTGTCCCGTGTCTAATAATAGCGCTGCCGTGAAATTATACTACAATTTGTTTACCCCATGGCCCACGCAAATGATATTATAATTACAACTGTTCAATGACCTGACATACATTTTGATCATTCCAAATAAACAATGTTTTATGAATATTTTATCATTACTGATCCACTATAACTTTAATAATTCGACATCTTACTGTTTAGGTAATCCAAACACTTTAAAGTATTGGGTCAATTTGGGTGGTAAACACATTGCAGTCAAATACAGACTGGATCTTTCTTATCCCCATGGACCAAATGTCAATTCAATAAGGCAACAATAAGCGATGTCACCAAGTTGTGGCCATATTGGATTCATTCAGCCCCCTTTGCACGGTTTAAGTGCTACAGGTCAAAGTTCTTGGGGTACATTCCATGGATGGAACTTTTGAATAGTGATGATTCCATACATGTATATGGAGCTTTTGAATATCCGTATATGGAATCATGAATATTCGAAAGTTCCATGTATAGAAAGCACCTCTAGAACTTTGATCTGTAACACTTAAACTGCGGAACAAGGGCTCGATGAATCATGCAAATATGGCTGATTATCATACCAATTTGTGAATTAATTAGATGTACATTACACAGGGTAGATAGAGTCCTTCATTTTTGCCACCAGTTTTTACTAAAGTATCACATATTATACATGTATTACAATTAGTACATAACGCCTTACTTACCACCATACAAACTCACCCCGTATACGTGGACATAAGGATATTAATCACCACAATCAATCATTAGCTCAACTTTACTTTGTAAAGTTTGAGCTATTGCCGTGGGTTGGCGTCTGTCATGCGTGCATCCGTCCATCAGTCTGTCAACAATTTCCTTTGGCTCACCTTACAGGCCTCATCCGATCATCACCAAACTTCATATAGATCTTCGGGGTGACCCCTAGATGGGAGCTATTGATTTTTTCTGAAATTCGCTAAAAAACATGGCTGTCAGGATTTTTTCTGAAATTTTCTAAAAAACATGGCCGTCAGCAGCCATTTTGGATTTCAAATTTGAATCCATTGGCGCAGTCTGAATTTATTGGAAAATGTTTTGAAAATTTACAGGCATATTTAGGATAGCCTCCAGATGGGAGCTATCGATTTTTAGCGATTTGCAATGAAAACATGTTGGCTGGTAGCCATCTTGAATTTTACTCTTTGCATGACTAAGTTAGCACTCCAGTTTCGAATGATCAGTAGGGGTGATTTTATAGATATAAAGTGCTAGTGGTTTCTGACACCATTCATGTGGTATGTATATTGAGACTAGGTGTGATATGAATTTGTGTAATTTTAGAAGATGTTCTAGACTGATGAAAAAATTAAGTGCAAGTGACCTTGACCCCACCCATAGACAGCAGTAGCATATTCTGCAAAACAGTGGCTCTAGATACTGTGTCAAATTTTTAGCACCGAAAATTTATCATCTGCATTAAAAATTGATTTTCTGGAATTGTAAATGGCGAAAGTTCGAAATTTGTTCATGTTGATGTTGGAAGCCTGAGGCCTTTGAACCAACATAGGTGACCATGCTCGAAAAATTCTGGTATTCGTGCCCTTTGGGTATGAAAATGCAATATTTTGGTAATTTTTTGAATCAAAAGATCAAGGGCCATAACTCTCGATGCCCATATATTATGGGCATTATGTATCAAATTCTCAATGCCTATTCTGTACTAATTTCAGACATATATATATTGTCTACATGTATATGGTTTGGGATCATAATCCAGATAAATTTCAATGAATCTATTCCCCCCCCCCCCTATTGCTGGGCTCCTGCCTATTGAAACTGGAGTGTCACCTAAATCCTTGGCACACCCTCCCTACAGACCACATTCCTCTTCTAATCGCCACCAAAATTCATATGGATCTTTGGGGTGACGTCTAGATGGGAGCCATCAATTATTTCCAAAATTTGTTAAAAAAACATGGCCGGCAGCAGCCATCTTGGATTTTACTCATTGCATGACTAAATCCTTTGGCACTCCCTACAGGCCACATCTCTCATCTGATTGTCACCAAACTTCATACAGATCTGCGGGGTGACCTCTAGATGGGAGCCATCAATTATTTCTGAAATTTGTATAAAACATGGCTGCCAGCAGCCATCTTGGATTCAAAATTTGAAACTAAAACTGATGATTATTTTTTATAAATTCCAGATACAAATGGTACAGGAATGGCATTGAGTTTGATGTCAGTGGAAATGATGACAGAATGGTCCAGCTACCATTGGTTGGAACTCTCGTAATCAATCGCCCTGAAGACAAAGACGAGGGAATTTACCAGTGTTTTGCATACAATGACTTCGGTTCTGCCACAACCATAAAAGTGAATCTTCGAGAGGCAAAACTGGCGAATTTTGATATTAAGGATGACATTGTTAAGGAGCCAGAACTTGGCGATCCTTTGACCTTGCAGTGTACGCCACCAGAGAGTATTCCACCTGCCGTGATTTCATGGATCATCCGAAATCCTCAGTATGGAACGTATACAACTATAAACTATAATTCAAGAATTCTCAAAGATCCTGAAGGTATGGTATGCCTTAAATTAATCCTTTCTTTACAGAATAGAATCTCCCATCATCTATAAAAGTTTACATTTGAATGGTCTATTATTCATCTGGGGGGTGTTCATGAAATATGAGCAGATGACAGGTAAACGGAATCAGTTGATAATATCCTGTCTGATAATAATTGGACCTCGTGATGTACCAATGGGGGTACAAACTAAAAAAAAAAAAATTCTTTAAATGAGGGTATGCAGCATTTACGGCTATATGCATATTCAGTTAATAGCATAAAAAGTATGTGCACCAATAATGCAATGCTATGCAATCAACGAAATTTACTATATATGCAGTTACTTTCATAATTGGTGGAATCATCTCTCTTTCGTTTATCAGCTTGAAAACCTGCAATAGCCTTGAATTTGGCAAATACCATATAAAAACTGGAAAGGATAGAAATGCTGTGGGGCGCCTTAATTAGCCTTATCCCTGCTCGCCGAACCAGTAATAGATGCCATTCACATTTTTATATTAAAGCCATTTTGAGATATTTTTTCCTTGCTAAAATGTGATTATGTAATAAAAAGGTTCTCAAATTTGTTGCAATTCTATACAAATTTTGTTTAAGTCATCCATTAATTTGATTCAAGCCTTGATAAAGCTCGGCTCGAATCAAATTTAATACACTCAGTTAATCAATTTCGTATAGAATTTGCGACTCATTAGAGATCAATCAATATCTGGCCACAGTATCACATCGAGTTGAAAAGGTCGATTGCTGGACAAATGAGCCATCACAGGCAAAGGGTTTCATCCAGCGATCGGATCTGACTTCTTCAACGAGACGTGTTGTGATGACAAGATAAATTCACTGTAGTGATAATAGGTTTATTATATTTCATTACACACATAAAACCAAAAATATAAGTTGGATGACCTAAACCCATGTAATAAAACAGATACATGTACTATGAAAGTTGACTGCTTGAGTCTTGCATTCTATGAATGTTAACCCTTTGAGTGCCAGGGGTCGATCTCATCGGCCCTAAACCTGCAAAATAAGTCTGTTAAAGAATATAAGAATAAATTATTAAAATTGTAAAAAAAAAAATAAAAAAAAATAATAATTGTTAGGCCAATGCATTCTCTTATATATATGCGAGGCGACCTATGGTCGACTCGCATATATAAGAGAATGCATTGGCACAGGGTATATGGGTTGATACAAAAATCGACCTGGCACTCAAAGGGTTAATTGCTCTCATCCACCTAAAATTAGTAGTCGATGAATGACTTAGTCACATTGAAGAAAACAATATTTATATGGTATAAAATATTTACACCATTGCGTCACTACATATATTCTTTTCTGTGTGATTACTCTTGATTAATCGTGTTTCTTTCTCTAGATGTATAGGAATGTACAGTATGAGTTTAAATAGACCACAGCTAATCTATTTTTAGTTTGGCGCCTTCTGAAGCATTTCCTCATATGTCTAAATTACTATTATGTTCTGAGAACCTGAAATAGCGACAAACTGAAAATCGACCAACTGTGGTCTAACTAGCATTTTTTTAGATGTAGTATTAACCCTTTCAGTGCCAGGTCCGATTTTTGTATCGACCCATATACCCTGTGCCAATGCATTCTCTTTTATATGCGAGGCGACCTATGGTGACCCAAGGCCCCTGATATTCAGAAAATTTAATGTAATAGGAGTCAAATTTGGAATTTTCAATGGTTTACGACTAAACAAATTTAAATTTGTATTTCCATAACTCGTGTTCCAGCTGTCATTTAAAAAGATTAACAATTTGTTGTGTACTTATACTAGTAACTTCCGATCAACAATTTTCAATTAACACAATCAGTGCCAGGTCCGATTTTTGTATCAACCCATATACCCTGTGCTAATGCATTCTTTTATATATGCGAGTCGACAATATTTCGCCTCGCATATATAAGAGAATGCATTGGCCCAACAATTTTTCATCATTTGTTATTATTTTTTACAATTTTTTTACAATTTTAACAATTTTTTCTTATATTCTTTAACAGACTTATTTTGTAGGTTTAGTGCCAGGGAATCTTAGGTTTTTCATGGGCATCAAAATTATTACTATGAATACATGGTGATAGTTTTGAGTTAAAACATGCCCCTAAGGTTTTATCCAGTTTGTTTTTAAATTCACTATAGCATGCTTAAGGATTTTTGGGCCGATTTTACAGACCGTAAATTATCTTATGAGTGGCTACAAGGAAATACAGAATTTCCACAAGCGGCTGAAGCTTTCAGCTGCGAGTGGAAATCCTGTATTTCCTTGTAGCCATCCCAGATAGCACACGTACGTTGGGCCAAACGTTGGAATAATTACGTTGGCGCAACGTCGGCTTTTGTGGTTGGTACGACGATGGCCCGACGTCGACTTGCGTTGGAATAATTACGTTGGCCCCAACGTCAGCTTTTGTGGTTGGTACGACGATGGCCCAACGTCGACTTGCGTTGGAATAATTACGTTGGCCCAACGTCGGCTTTTGTGGTTGGTACGACGATGGCCCAACGTCGACTTGTTGGAATAATTACGTTGGCGCAACGTCGGATTTTGTGGTTGTACAACGATGGCGCAAACGTCGACTATGCGTCAGATTTTGCACGTTTCAAACATGGCTACGTTGGCCCGACGTTGGGACAACCAACGTTGGGGCAACGTTGGTTTTAACCGCTGGTTTAACGTTGGCCCGACGTTGAAAACGTAACGCACTAGGCCGATATGTGAGGTTAGTAGGTGCATTAGATGTTCGACGTTGGACCAACAATGGCCCAAGGTTGGTCATAGTGTGGAGAAATCGGTCGATTACGTCGTAGCGTCATTTTAACGTCATTCTTAACTGGTCGCGTGTTTCTTTTTCAAATAACGCTTTGGTTTATTGACTGAACTTGCATTTGTGTTCTGAGTGAGCTTCTCGGTTTAATGGATTATTATTTGGATAATGCACCATGGAACACCATCACCAGCTATAGGGACCCGAAGAAGTACCGGTAAGTAATTTAGTTGAGAATATCATGCGAATAACATGGATTTCAACGATAAGCGTGCGTCGTCGGATTCATTTCCTCCACAACCAACTTAAAGTTTGAATTTGAAGTTTAACCCTTCAATTGTCAGAAACGAATACATATAAATTTATGTCAGTTTCGTGTGATTGCATCCGACTGTATGAGGAAGAAAATGTCATTCTAATTACTATCTAAATTTCACGATCATGTGTGATAATGCATGGATTTAGGGACATGGCGGCAGGGGTGCTGCACGTGTGTCTCGCATCCCCCACCCCACCACAACTTTTGGTCAAAATTGTCAACTGTTGATATTTCATACATGACACAACATTAATTGGAACTTTCGCACGGTCAAACAAACAATATTATAGTTGAGATTGTTCTCGTTGTTTGATTTTGCAACAATTATTAATTGTTTATGGAACATTGACTGAAATGGCATCAGTTGGAAATTTTACGACCTTAGGGTGGGGGGGGGGGGGGTCTCAGGTGGAAATTTCCAACAATTGGAATTCTTGAGGCCAGTCTAGATGTTAGGAGTTTGCTATTTTCAGGTTCGATCTCAAAATGTTCTCAGTGTATTCCGTTCCTCTTCTGGTTGTGGCAACAATACTACTGATCCATTTAGAATAATGCTAACATCCAGCTGTGAGGGGCCAGTAACTTTTGGGGAAATCAAACCCCAACGGGGGGGGTGCAGTTGAAAATTCCAAGGTGGATGCACCCCTCCCCAACGCTGAAACCCATCTAGCCACGTCCCTGTCATGGATTTTCCATGGATAATTAAGTTCAGCCTATGACAGTGGATACCGTTCCACTTTCAGTTGTATACCCTATAATAGGCTATTATGCTTATAGCTGTTGGGGGGGTGTACTACCAGAATAGGAATTTACGATTGCACCACCCCCTTTCGTTGTATAAAATGCTCAAGCTGCAAACCAGAGTTCAGTCCCCTCGCTACGGTGTCTGACGCCCTGTTATGTAGGATTGATTTATGCATGGAGTTCGAACAACCTCCCCTTAATTCGGTATTTTCCAACCGGTACCTTAAATCCACTTGTCGGTTTGCGCTCCAAAATACACCTAATAATATTCTCTTGTGAATTGTTTCCCGTGTCGAAATAGGTCGATAAATACATGTCACAAAAAGAATGCATTGAAGTCATAACAAATACAAGTTGAACACGATGTTTGGGTCCCAACCAAAAAACAGCTATTTACACGGAGCGTTCTGTGTTAGTCTATATATTCCTGATATATGTTATAAATAAAGAGCGTTCGTTTCACTTTCTCTGCGAAAATTTAAAACAGCTGGAAAATGACAATGGAAAGTACTTACCAGAGCACATGGCGCCAATGTATCAATATTTTTGTCAACCAGGCCATTCTTGTGTGATTACCATGCAGTACATACTTAATCGGAAGGGGGCTTATATTGAGGTGTGAAAGGGTCTATCTGCTCATTCGAGTATGATTCCCAGGGAAGTTTTTAGTTTCTGAAATATGTACATGTTTACACCTATTTATGGTCTGCGAATCAGTGACGTGGCTACATGGTCTTTGTTATGGTGTGTCAACGTTGAATTTCCTCTTGAACCAGACACCAAACTCCTTCGCGAGTTTCAATTTGCACTCCCCCCCCCCCCCCCCCCCCCCCCCCCCCCCCCCCGCTTTGCATTGAAACTTTCCAACCGGCACCCAGGCTTTTCAACTGTTGGCATTCCAAACTGAATAAAACTGGAACATTTCCAAAATGGTGTTCATGTCAGACAACAATTTTTACTAAAGTCTAAAAGTTTTTAAAATATGATACCGGAGGTGTAAACAAAAATATTCCTACTGATTGTTGGAAAATCAGACAATGAAAACACGTACTTAAAGTTACCAAGTAATGATGTGTCAGACATGAAATTTTCAACTTTTTTCTACAATGACTCACGTCACAGGGGTTTGAAACGCGATCCGCTGCCCAGCAATTGGCATACACCCATAGTTGCAAAAAAATAATTTCATTTTACAAACTTTACATTACGTGCGTATCATTTTACGGTGTCAGACCGGTTTTCCGAAGACCTATTACTACGAAGGCCCACAACTCCGAAGACCCGATTCTCCGACGGCCCACAATTCCGAAGACCCGATTCTCCGATGGCCCATAACTCCGAAGACCCGATTCTCCAACGGCCCATAACTCCGAAGATCCGATTCTCCGAAAGCCCATAACTCCGAAGGGCCGATTCTCCAAAGACCTATAACTCCGAAGACCTATAACTCCGAAGGCCCGATTCTCCGACGGCCCATAACTCCGAAGGTCCGATTCTCCGAAGGTCCGATTCTCCGAAGATTTTGTTTTATCGGGGTATTATCGTTTACTAAATAGTGTACATTCCAGTGGCGAAGCCAAGGGGTCCCAAAATTCCCACTGCCCCCATTAAACCTCTACTTGCTAGTTCAGACAATATGGGCCCCTACCAAAACATGTCCAATGTCATCTAAACGCCCGGAAATCGTTCATGGGGCATCAAAATATTCAAACTTTCCTACTGCCCCCACCTAAATGGGAATCCTGGCCCGCCACTGACTATACACCAGATACTATAACGTTACGTTGGCCCATGAGATGCCAGAGTAAAATGTACAGGGGTGAACGGGGAAGAACTTGTCGCCCCTGTGCATGTTAGGCTACTCTGACATTCTTGCAGCGTTTCGTTATAATATACCCAGTGCACACCAGTGGCGGAGCCAGGGTTCCCCATTTAGGGGTGCACATTAATTAGTATATGTGGGGAATATGTGGGGGATATATCATGCATATGATATGCCGAAAGCATATCACGAAGGCCTGATTTGGGGAGCGCATACATGGGAGGGGTCGCCCCCAATTGTTGGTCCGGGGGCTCCCCTGGGCAGGAACACTGTGAATATTTGAATGCCTAGGAGGGATTTCCTGACATTTACATGACATTTGACACGTTTTTTGGGGGCGGTCTTCCCTAGGGCCCCATTGACCCCGCCACTGGACTGTACACTATTTAATAAGCGATAAAACATGATCTTCGGAGAATCGGACCTTCGGAGAATCGGACCTTCGGAGAATCGGCCCTTCGGAGTTATAGACTTTCGGAGTTATGGGCGTTCGGAGTTATGGGTCTTCGGAGTTATGGGATTTCGGAGAATCGGGACTTCGGAGTTATGGGCTTTCGGAGAATCGGGGCGTCAGAGAATCTGACCTTCGGAGAATCGGACCTTCGGAGTTATGGGTCTTCAGAAAAACGCTACGTAACCCATTTTACATTGTTTACGCCAAAGAATCACGTCATATTGATACGTTGTGTCAATGTTCACATGATTGGAGCTGTTGGAAGGAAGTTATTACGTTGTCACACTGTGTCACAATAATTATTTCAGCTGTAGTGTGGGCCTATAGTCGTAACGTTGAGTAATATTAGGATTTATGTATATTTGGTTGGGGTCAATTTGTGTATTGATGCATCACCCACAAACGACCAATGACTACATAATGGACGTTGTCACTGTATTAACTGCCGCGTGTCCCTAAAACATAAATTTGAACACCCCCCCCCCAATAATAGACATGATTAGATATTATTGGGCGGGTAATTTAACTTTTTGGGGATATGTGGGACGTGACGGCATGCAGGGGGTGGCGACATGCACAACTTTTGGAAATTTTTAATAATTTTGGCGATACATATGGGGCATTTTTTACCCATTATTATAATATTACCCATCCCATATTTTGTCTGAGGTATTCATATCAATAAATTACTTGGCTTGGGGCTCACCAAGCTACCAACTGAAATAGTTTGTTGTTCTAACCAGTAGGCCTACATTTAGAGCAGTTTGGCAGAAAGGTGGTCTGCTATCAACATGCTGTTGTCAAGCCCCTACCCCCGTTGTCCGCACGCCCCTGACAGTAAGAATTTAATATCTGTGACAATGTGGGTTGGAATAAATATGGTAATGTGTGCAAAAATGGATGTGGCGACAGGGGTTTGAACATTGAGGTGTTACCACCCCTCCCCAATTTTTGTCAAACTTTTCAACATTTTGGAATTTTCAATAACTTAAATTAATGTCGTGTCAGTCATGAAATGCCTAACTGTTGAACATTTTGGTCAAAGTTAATGGGGCGGGACAACCTTACCCGTATTGTCCCTGACCTGACAGTAAGATTGCCCACTCTAGGAGGTTGTGGGTTAGAACAAATAATTCGGGTGATCGCAACATGGATGTGGCGATAGAGGTCGAGGTATTACCTGCTGTTCTCAGAGATATTCATGAGTTGAGAAAAACTTCGCGCGCACATAACACCTCCGCCTACCGGCGTCATCAGCACGTGCTCAAGTCCTTCCAACTCACGAATTCCTCAAGACCAGTATATGTAACGATTACGTACCACGTGCAAAGGTATGGTACCTATATATACTATCGGGAACCGTTCGATTAATTAAAGTACCATATGCATACATATTTTATATATATTATTGGCAACCGGTCAAATAATTAAAGTACTCTCGTGCATGCAAATGCATGTAGGAATTTCCCGGATTGGTCTGGTTCTTATATATCAAGATGTGTACAGTGTGTGACAATGTCAAGCTGCACACAGAAAATGCATTGGGCTAACGTTAGTCTCTGTTTCTTTCAGGACTTATTTACTTGCTATCCTGTTTCTGGATCTGGATATTTTGTGTATAAGCTACGGTACTATACAAGCGGATTCGATCAAAGTTTACTCGTCTGTCGAAACCATCAACGGCTTGGGGATATGAACTTACATGTACCAGTATTCCAGCATGGTCTATATCGTGTTGCACATCGTTATATTGTGAATATTATTGCACGACTGACACCAGCGCGACCGACATAACACCATGTACGACATGAATTCGTCAGTTTATGGTTATTCACTTGGATGGAAATTCTTACTTGTCCTGTGTTGTGCATTCAATCAGATGCAAAAAAAAACTCGGCATTCATCGGTGTATCGATAATCGGCACTGAAAGGATGATGTGTGTTCATCTTGTTGTGGCAGTTATACATCTGATACATCAGTTATTAATAACGTAATGATAACCTATGAAAATGGTAAATTCCAGATATTCAAGGAGGTGAATATAAAATGGTTTCTCTCGCGATATGATTTCTTCAGAAGAATTGTCAATCAATGTCCTACAAAACAGTTGCTTCATACAAGCCAAGTTCCTGCATACATATATGCATGAGCCATGAGTACACTGAATCCAGTTCATGACAGATCATGGAATGATGAAAATATTATATTTCATATAATATGTTGGGTTTTGTATACATAAATTAATCTTTATGGATCCATGGGTTTAATTTCTCCCAGATAATTCATTCCAACATATGCAACAAGTGGCATACATATGTGCATAGATACAAATAAGCTTAGTAATTGCTCATTTCATAATATGTCAACAGATAAAATTAATTGCTGTACATGCATGTATTGAATTTATATAATCAGAATCTACGGTATCATGGACTAATTAGAAAACGGATTGCAAAACCGCGATATTCTTTCTTATGTGACATTGTATATCACCATGCACAGAGTTCCCTCTATATAATAGCACTGGTACGTAAATGAGCAATTACTAGGTTTAATTTAATCATATGTACTTTGAGCCGTTTCAAATTTTGCACATCTACATCAGATCACCCTCCAGAATAATGATGTTCGAAGAAGATGTAACCTGACCAAAGTTTAAAGCCACATAATGTTTGAATATTTTGTTCCCAACATTATCGAGAGCACAAAATCGCAAATTAAGCTGAAATAAAGACATTTCTTTTGTATGGTAAAGGGATATATAAGCTAACAAAAATATGTAGCATTTTCGATAACTTTATTCAGGAGACCAATAAAAAATATATTTCTTTAGAGTGAGTAGATGGTCAAGATTCTTAAAATCAACAATTAATGACATGTCATTTTGTCTTTATTTAAATCGGCATACACTTTTGTTTCTATATGTTTCATTTTATTCTGGTTTCATATTTGTGAAATTGAATGTTGTTTCCAATTATAATACTTTGAAGTTGCAAACATTATGTGGGACTTTAAATTTATTGGTATGTTGTATCTCATCGGATGTTAATTTTATAAGGACACCCTAATGTGAGGGGAATCGACCCTACGAATGGAGCCTCGATCCGTCCCTGTCAATGCCCAAACACAACGTTGGCCCAACGTTGCCCCAACGTCGTATTCTTAGTGGAATTCACCGTTGATTCGACGTCGTTTCAACGTCGGGTGCCCGACGGCGCACCAACGTCGGCTCGACGTCGAACCACCGTCGAGTCGACGACGGGATCAGACGTCAAGCCGACGCCGAGCCAGCGGCAACAGCCATAGTTGGCCCAACGTTGGATTCCAACGTTGATAAAAATGACGTTGGCCCAACGTCGTATCATTAGTGGAATTCACTGTTGGTTCGACGTCGTTTCAACGTCGGTGCCCGACGGCGCACCACCGTCGGATCGACGTCGAACCACCGTCGAGTCGACGACGGGATCCGACGCCGAGCCAGCGGCAACAGCCATAGTTGGCCCAACGTTGGATTCCAACGCTGATAGAAATGACGTTGGCCCAACGTCGTATTATTAGTGTAATTCACCGTTGGTTCGACGTCGTTTCAACGTCGGGTGCAACAACGTCGGGCGCACCAACGTCGGCTCGACGTCGAACCACCGTCGAGTCGACGACGGGATCTGACGCCGAGCCAGCGGCAACAGCCATAGTTGGGCCAACGTTGGATTCCAATGTTGGCCCAACGATAGAAATGACATTGGCCCAACGTTGGCCCAACGTGGGTGTGCTATCTGGGATGAATGAGATAATCCGGATATTCAACAAAAACCTGTAGGTGTTATTTTTATTATATGCGCTACGTTTTACAATCCCCCAAAACAGCTATTTTGTCCTACAGTTCACTTCCAATTGTTAGAAATCTTCGACATCTGCATTTTGTTTACATTCCATCAATTGATTTGCTCACCACTGAATGACAAATATCGAGCATATAGACCGGAAGTAATCTCTGAGAAGGTAATACTATTGTTTTATCCATCGTCTTCGGTCAGTGTTATCCAACGCCTCGGTCCAGTCGATGGATATATAACGCTTTACGCCACGGCAATTTTCCACTATTTAACGGGGAAGCATATAATAAAGGAGATTATCTTTCAGGTCGATTGAGGATAACCAATGTTCTTGAAGAAGATAGAGCTCATGGCAATGCATATGCTTGCATGGCAACTAATGAAATCATGAGGGTTAGCACGCAGTCACAACAATACTTCATCCGGCCCACAGGTAGGTTTGTTTGTTATTGATGTGGACAGGTAAATTAAAGGGACATAACCAAGCCTGGAAATAGTGTGTCTGACATTTGCAGATTGAGGTCCACAGAGGGTGAATTTAGTAATGCTACCCTGAACAGCAGGCTAGCATCACCAAATTCACCTTCTGGGGACCTCATTCTGCTTAGGCCTCATCTGGGAAGTATCTATAGTCTTAAATTAACATTGTTTTAAGTTACTTTTTTCCCTCTGTTCAGTTTCTTTATCCCCTAATTTGCAGAAGATAAAATGCATAATCAAGGTGACTAATGGGTGAACATCACCAACTTCAACTGCGGGAACTTAAATCTGATCCTACACATATTCTCAAAATAAGTATCCCTGTCAACCGCGTTGGAACTGCTGTGAGACCGTGTTGAAAAATTACCATCAACACGGTTCTACTGTTAACGCAACACAGTCGTAATGTTACTCCAACGCGGTTGTAGTTTTCAACACAGTCAAGGTAACCGTCAACTAGGGTCCTGCGGATATTCGATTCGAAAGTCAAATTCGATTCAAATTTGAGTCGAAATTTCAAATATACACTGACGAAAAAGTAGGCTGATTACAGACAAGTACACACGTCCATCTTAGATGTTTTCTGTGCCATATAATTCCCGAAAATTATGAATATATGCACCTTATAATTCTTATTGTACATCACGCTGATGAACCGACGACCCCCGTAAATTATAATAGCTATGAGACTGAGCAACCACTAGCACTATCTGCCGATTATCCATCTCAGATTCCGCATAATGTAATATCGCTGACAATGTAAACAACACGTGTTTCCGGCATTGAAAAGTAAATGTGGGCAGTGTTTTGAAGATTGACTTTCAGTTTCGGAAAGTTCCTTGACACTTGACTAACTTATGTCTGTGAATTGCATTTTAGCCCTGTCTTGTTTTGCGACTGTTGTTGCATATTCAAGTTTATAACAATGGGTGTTTCCAAATGCCGATTTGCAATTTGGCATGTACATGCAAACTCTACAAATTTCACGTGATTTCAGTTCCGATAATCCGTTTAATTGTTATATATTAATCGTAGTGACGGCCGCATGACATTTTGATCTGTTCTTTTTCCCTCGACAATTACCAATTGAAGTTAATAGTATCGCGAACGATGGCTGATCGCCACATAAGTTATGATGGAACTTCATAGAACGTTTCACAAATCGTCTAATCGTTGACAAAGCTTACCTAATTTGCAACACATGAGATAATGATTCGATTCGATTTTGTAAATTTGATTCGATCAAAATTCTCCGATTCGCAGGATCCTACCATCAACACAATATAACGCGGTCGGTTTATAACCATCAACGGAACAAAACACGGTCGTGATAACCTCCGACGCAACATAACATGGTGTATGTGGTCGTAAACAAAACGGAACTGTGCCTTGGATTCCACCAGAGATACGTCGGGACATCTTTATGACGGCCTCTCAGGCATGTTTTGTCTGCCGATCGATATATGATGGCCAGATATATTGTCATATAACAGAATTTTTAGCTCAACTTACTTTGTAAGTTTGAGCTATTGCCATGGGTTGGCGTCCGTGTGTCCATCAACAATTTGCTTTGGCGCGGGCTACAAGGTCGTATCTTTGGTCTGATATTTATGAAATTTGTCGTGAATGTTGACATGTAGATGGGAACGAGTCATATTGGGGTCATTCGGCCAAAAAACATGGCCACTGGTGGCCATCATGGATTTCAAAATTAAATCCATTGGCGCGGGCTACAGGCCGTACTGTTTGTCATGAATGTTGACATTTACATGTAGATGGGAACGAGTCATTTTAGGATCATTCGGCCAAAAAACATGGCCGCTGGTAGCCATCTTGGATTTTACTATTTGCATCACTAAATCCTTTGACACATCCTACAGACCACATCTCTGATCCGATCATCACCAAACTTCATATGGATCATCTGGGCGACCTCTAGATGGGAACGAGTCATCTTGGGGTCATTTGGCCAAAAAACATGGCCGACATCAGCCATCTTGGATTTTACTCTTTACATCACTAAATACTTTCATGCGGGCTACAGGTCGTATCTTTGGTCGGATCTTTATGAAATTTGTCATGAATGTTGAAATTGACATGTAGATGGGAATGAGTCATTTTGGGGTCATTCGGCCAAAAAACATGGCCGCTGGTGGCCATCTTGGATTTCAAATCATTCGGCCAAAAAACGTGGCCGCTGGTGGCCATCTTGGATTTTACTCTTTGCATCACTAAATCCTTTGACACATCCTACAGACCACATCTCTGATCCGATCATCACCAAACTTCATATGGATCATCGGGGCGACCTCTAGATGAATTAGCACCCTTCCTAATTCCTCCATTTACTGTCAACCATTAAATTATTCCCCTACCTAAGTTGAGCTACAGTGTCATTGACACTTTCATTTTTTATCTGTCTTGTTGGCTTATAAAATGTATTAGTTTACTAAGAAACTGGCCATAGTTTCATTTTAGTTCTGAGTAAGATCGTCAGAGGTCCTACTGTAATTTCAAGTTGGTCAAGTAGCTTATGTATATCGTACTGACAATATACATCAATATTTAAGACATTTGCTTTGTCTTATTCATGTACAAATATCATTGTGATTATAAAACAATTAAACAGTGATTTATTCGGGACCTATTTTCTGTGCCCGGCTCTTTTATTTGATCAAGCAACAAGCACGTGTTCATTGTCACTTGAGTCAAAGGCCGTGAAATGTGTGGAAAGGAAGATTACATGTACAATGTAGCAACCAATAATTGTCAATAGTTTTCACCCACGTACATGCATATAACATTGTCATTTCTGCATGTTCAGTCATGTATAGGTACAAATTGAGTAATTGTTTCCTTTTACCGTGTTCCGGTGTCTGCCAAAACTGTTTTCTATAGCTTGTCACAATAAAGAGCGTTCATATACTTTACAAACAAACATCATACAAAACAGATCTTTTTTCAAATGTTTTAAAATTTGTGCACACATGCTCATTATCCATACCACTCATACCATATATAGAGGATATACAATGAGTCCCCAGTTTATAGCGGAATTTACAAAACAAGTCCAGTAAATTAGGTTTGGACCAACCCTTTGGCGAGGTCCAGACCTAATTTACTGGACGAATTTTGTAAATTACGCTATAAACTGGGGACTCATTGTAGATTCTATTTATTACATGATCCATAACCTCGACAAAACACACTTAAATCAACAAATGGGACGCGAAACTAATGTCGGCTTCTATAAGGCATACAGTGACGTTTCAATTAACTATGCGATGTTTCCCCGCGTAAAGAAATAGTCCCAGATAAATAAAGACTTTTTGGCGTATTTAATGGCGTATATTTAATGACATAACTTTTCAAACACTTTATTCATTATAGTTTGTTGGAAAAATATTGGAAGTCATAGTATTTTGACACGTAACATACGAAATGTAAACAGATGACAGACCGGAAGTCAAAGGTCACCTGGCACTATTTACTGTTATTAAACGAACGTTTAATATATCACAGTTTTTTTTTACTAAAACGACGTTAAACCCCAATCAATCAATCAATATCACAATTTATAGAATGGGTTTATTGAATGGAATAAGGGTAGGATCGTGTAATATATTAAATAAACCAACAATAAACACTATTTGTTGTTCATTCTGAAGAATACCAGGACTTGATTCTTCTGACTTTAATTAGTCTTTCATTTGCATAATTATATACATGCATGAAGTTCGTAAGAATATTATTCAGAGATCGCCCCTGTTGACTTTGCATGAAAAACAATAACTTCCCCATCGTGAACCTCTGTTTGATTACGCGCTTGTGTTGCTACATTGTCGGGTCTTTTGAAGTTATTACTACTGAAAGTTAGTTCAAAGGTCGTTCTGCATTCGTAGCTTTCTGGGGCAAAATATTATATTACAATTTAGCAATTTGATGAAGATGGCTCCCCCTATCGGCATGTCTTCTATATTGATTGACAGCAGTGTGGTTGAAATGTTCAAACTCTGTTGCATACAGCGCACACGTGGGCATCTCTCAAGTAGATTGACGTTCCGAATTTCTTCCTAACAATGCACAGGTGTGTCTTCCTTTGATGTGTGTCATGCATTTAATTAGGGCAGTGATGCTTGTATGTAGTTGATTCTATGTCAAGTGTGGGCATTCTTATTCTTATTTTGAGAATATGTGTAGGACTCCCATAGCAGTTGAGGCCCAAGCAGATTGAGGTTTACAGAGGGTGAGTTAATTTGGCGATGCAAGCCCACTGTGCAGGATAGCGTTACTAAATTCTCCCACTGGGGACCTCATTCTACAGATGTCAGACACACCAGATCCAGGCTTTGTGTTGATGTTTATGTTTTGCTTGGTCTTCGGTACCTACGTTATACAGTAATGCCCTAATTAATTGACCCCCTTAACCACAGCAGAATTATGGGTAACTTTTCAGGATTTAGTCAGAAATATGGCTTTAATATCGGTATTAAAATCCGGATACCGTAAAGCCCTATTTGGAAGGAGGTATAACATACAGTAATGCTCTAATTAATCGACCCCTTAACCACGGAAATATGGCTTGTTGCCATTCATCGGAAAGCTCTCGGGGAGAGCTTTCCTATGAATGGCAACAAGCCATATTTCCGACTAAATCCTGAAAAGTTACCCATAATTCTGCTGTGGTTAAGGGGTTGATTAATTAGGGCATTACTGTATTATTGGACTAATTTTAGACTTGATCTGTATTGCAGCTGTACAAGCCTGCAAATAGCGTGTCCGTCATTTGCAGAATGAGGTCCCCAGAGGGTGAATTTAGTGATGCTATCCCGCACAGCGGGCTAACATCACCAAATTCACCCTCTGGAGACCTCATTCTGCTTAGGCCTCATCTTCTGGGAAGTATTTATAGTATCAAATTAACATTGTTTTTAGTTACATTTACCTTCTATTTGCAGAAAATAAAATTCATAATTGAGGTGCCCAATGGGTGAACATCACCAACTTCAACTGGGGAACTTCAATCTGATCCTAGGTCTGCAATAGCAGTTGAGGGCTTTAGCAGAATGAGGTCCCCAGAGGGTGAATTTAGTGATGCTAGCCCGCTATGCGGGATAGCGTCACTAACTTCACCCTCTGGGGACCTCATTCTGCAAATGACAGACACGCTATTTGCAGGCTTACAGCTGTAACAGTAATGTTTGCGTAGCACTGGTGTTAACATGTGAAATCTTGTTATTGGAGATCAAATTATTGATAATGCATGGTTTCTGCTATGCTAAGGCCTCTTTTAGTGAACCATTTGGCAGGAAATGAATGCTTTTCTGGGCTACACACATTGACAATTATTATTTCCGTATTGAGAAATATCGGAGCAGACATCACTAAAAGCCACATGGTTGATTCTATCTGGATACATCATGATTACGTTATCCTAAAGTTTGGCCAAATGAAATCTTTTTTTTACCATTTTTGAAAAAAATTGCCTATTACATAGTGAACCCTGGCTGGAAGAGGTGTCTACTTAAGAATTTTTTACTGTACTTCTCTCCTTGAAGCAGACACAAATTTCCAAGTCCAAGAAATTCCATTTGGATTGGAATTTGTCAACTCGTACCTCAAACTTTTCAACTGTTGGAAATTTCCAACCTAACACTTCCCTATGATTGGAAAGTTCTGGAATTTCCAACCTAACACTTGCCTATGATTGGCAAGTTCTAACTAATTGCCATTTAATACAATATGACCAAAAGTAAAAAAAAATACTTTTGGTCTAAATGCAACAGATTTCATACTAAATACTGAAGGAATATCCAGTTATTAGAAAACCGTCTTACCTACTAGTTCCAACTAATGTTGTGTCAGGCATGACACTCAAGCCTTGAAATAGCGTGCCTGTCATTTGCAGAATGAGGTCCCCAGAGGGTGAATTTAGTGATGCTACCCCGCATAGCGGGCTAGCATAACCAAATTCACCCTCTGGGGACCTCATTCTGCCTACACCTCAGCAGAATGAGGTTCCCAGAGGGTGAATTTGGTTATGCTAGCCCATTATACGGGGTAGCATCACTAAATTCACCCTCTGGGGACCTCATTCTGCAAATGACAGACACCTTATTTCAAGGCTTGATGACACTTCCAACTGTTTATACCCTTCTGTGATGGGAGCTTCATGATATTTTGCGAAAATCCTGTACCAATGCATTCTCTTACATATGTGAATCTCCCGTAGGGAGCCTCGCATATTTACTAAAATACATTGGCCTAACAATATTTACCTTGACCTTGTAAGACAGTGGATTCTTTTATATATGGGAGTCTCCCTATGGGAGACTTGTATATATAAGAGAATGCGCTGACACAGGATATTTAATGCTGCACCAGTACAGTGGTCCAAAAGTGTTTTAAAGTGTTAAAAAGTTTGGGCAAAGTTGGGAGGGTGAGGCTCCCCTCATTCCCCACTTGTCGCCACACCCCTGGCCAAACAATTCACCATTTCAACAGCTTGTTGTTTTATTTGACAGGTATCAGACAGTCCAGAGAGGTGAAATACATGTGGGCAACACCCACAGATACCATCGCAGTTGTAGGAAGAAGTATTACTCTAAAGTGTATCTTCTCTGGAGAGTAAGTTCTATATAATATATATACCATTTCTTTATTAACCCTTTACCCAACAAACCGGCCAAAACGGCCAAATAAAGCTTCAACAGCCTAAAATATCTTCGGTCTGTCTCAATAAAACCATACAAATATGGATATCATTGGAACCGGCTCATTGACCACATTGTGATAGTTACAGTTATACCGTGTGCCAATGCATTCTCTTATATATGCGAGTCGACCATAGGTCGCCTCGCATATATAAGAGAATGCATTGGCCTAAAAAAAATCTTTTTTTAACACTTTTTACCATTTTTTCTTACATTCTTTAACAATTTTATAATTTTTAATGTGTTAAGCCAATGCATTCTCTTATATATGCGAGGCGACCTATGGTCGACTCGCATATATAAGAGAATGCATTGGCACAGGGCCCTTCTGTTGGGTAAAGGGTTAATGGACTCTCCCACTCAGTTATAAAAGTACATTGGAATGGTCTGTTAATCATTTGGAGGGGTGTTCAAGAAAAATAAGCAGATAATAAAAGTGCAGAGGGAGTCCTATTTATTGGAGGAAAATGTTCAGATAATAAGTTCAACAAATGACCTATCTTATTATCTGAACATTTCCTAAGGGATAACTACTCATAAATGAGTATTTAATATAGAATGGGTTAATATGTACCCATTGTTTTTTATTATTTCTTTATTTACTCAGTTATAAAAGTAATATACCTGTACATTGGAATGTACTATTAAAAATGCATAATCTGAATTAACATTCCCAAATTACTATTTCCTTGGCTTTGGGGATACAAAATATTTGATTCGAGTGATCAGATACGGATGAAGATGGAGAACTGTAAAATCAAGTGGCTTTTTTGTGTCAGATATGTGACAAACCAGCAAAATTTCGTTGAACAAAATGTTGATAAATAACAGGTTTTGGGAAATTTTATACTAGAGTTGACTGTGGTTGATATTATTTTTGGGCAATTAATCGATTCTGATAACTGGAGTGGCATTTAAAAAAAAATTGATTGTTGGAATCTGATGGCACCATCGAATTGGATTGAGTACCTTTAATAATTTTGGATGGGTGTTCAGGTAGTATATAAGCAGACGACAGACATAGTTAATACTAGAATTTATATTCAAGCCTTGAAATAGCGTGTCTGTCATTTGCAGAATGAGGTCCCCAGAGGGTGAATTTAGTGATGCTACCCCACATAGCGGGCTAGCATAACCAAATTCACCCTCTGGGAACCTCATTCTGCTGAGGTGTAAGCAGAATGACGTCCCCAGAGGGTGAATTTGGTGATGCTAGCCCGCTATACGGGGTAGCATCACTAAATTCACCCTCTGGGGACCTCATTCTGCAAATGACAGACACGCTATTTCAAGGCTTGTTTATATTCATCATCGGTGAGAAATGTTTAACCCTTTCAGTGCCAAGTCCGATTTTTGTGTCAATGTATCACATTATTATAATCAATAAATTTGAAAAATTATCAAGGAAATATGGGTTGATACAAAATCGGACTTGGCACTGAAAGGGTTAAATAATAAGTTCAATAAGCGCCCTCATCCGAAGTTGCTTCAGATTTTTCGGCCGATCATTTAAATATTTATCTGTAAAATGAAGGCTTGAAAACATTTTGTCAAAAGTTCGGCCCAGTAAATTTTTTTGGGCCATTTTCATGAAACTTTGGCAATTAAGTTCCCACACTTGTGGTGTTCTAACTATTTTGGAGATAACCGTTATTGAGTTGGATATTTGGGGGATTGAGCATGAAAACAGTTTGTGAACAAGCCAGCAAGTCCGCAAAATCACAAGAAACCGGGTACGATTATCTCCATTGTAATTCAGTGTACCAAAAAATGCCTGAAAACGCTTTCTAATAACATTACATGGTACCAGATGAGGTATCCTTTCCCGGTAATCAAATCACAGGTACCGATACATTCCATGGAGTTTAATACTTAAAAACACCGCCAAAATAATTTTATCTATAGTAATAATGCAGATTTGCGGACATGCTCGATTATGCATTTCCAGACTGCATCATAATTGTTTGACATTCATTGTCGATCGCAAGTTAGCACTAGTTCTCAACCAATCAGAATCAAGTCTGGATATGTGTTTGAAAATTGCATAATGAGGTCCCCAGAGGGTGAACTTAGCATCGCTATCCCCCACGGTGAGCTAGTTTCACCAAAGTTACCCTCTGGGAACCTCATTCTGCTATAGGAGATCCAAGATCAGATTGAAGATTCCCCAGTTGAAGTTTTATCTGCTGCAAGTTAGGGGATACATGTATAAATACAATTGTACAATGAATCTTGACCGCCTATCGTAACATCTTTTCATCTTTAACCCTTTACCCAACAAACCGGCCAAAAACGCCCAAATAAAGCTTCAACAGCATAAAATATCTTCGGTCTGTCTCAATAACACCATACAAATATGGATATCATTGGAACCGGTTCATTGACCACATTGTGATGGTTACAGTTATGCCCTGTGCCAATGCATTCTCTTATATATGCGAGTCGACCATAGGTCGCCTCGCATATATCAAAGAATGCATTGGCCTAAAAAAAAAAATGTTACCATTTTTTCTTACATTCTTTTAACAATTTTATAATTTTTTCTTACATTTTTTAACAATTTTTATAATATTTTTCTACATTCTTTGACAATTTTATCATTTTTAATATGTGTTAAGCCAATGCATTCTCTTATATATGCGAGGCAACCTATGGTCGACTCGCATATATAAGAGAATGCATTGGCACAGGGCCGTTCTGTTGGGTAAAGGGTTAAGGGGGCGGCAGTAAGACAGTCTAGTCTGACTATGCCACCCCCTCGAATATACAATGTAATATTTGTCAAATATATCATGCATTAATATGTGTATATTTAAATAAAATATCCTATTCTATCCTATCCTAAATACTGAACAGAAGGGAAAAAGTAACTAAATCAATGTTAATTTGAGAATATAGATACTTCCCAGAAGATGATGCCTAAGCAGAATGAGGTCCTCAGAGGGTGAATTTGGTGATGCTAGCCATCACTAAACTCACCCTCGTGGACCTCATTCTTCAAATATCAGACACTCTACTTCCAGACTTGATCAGAATGTGTCTTGGTTCCAAATATTCAAACTGATTACTAGTATCAATAATTTTCCAGTCCGACGCCAGAATATTACTGGCAGAAGTTCGATGGTGAATTGCCAGATGATCGTGTACATGGTGGTTACACAACAGAATTGACGCTGAGAAATGTGCAGCAAAAAGACGCTGGGGAGTATCAGTGTTACGCCCTCAACACATTCTCACCCAAGAGGATATACCGGTCAATCAGAGTCAGTGTAGAGTGTGAGTACAGTTCTACCCAAAATAAGTGTAACCTTACATCATTCTCCTTTATGCCTTCCAGTCAGTCGGCATGGAGTGTGAGTACATTTCTACCCAAAATAAGTGTCACCTTACATAATTCTCCTGTATGCTTTCCAATCAGTTGTATAGAGTGTGAGTACAGTTCTACCCAAAATAATTTTCGCCCAACATCAATCATTCTCTCATATGCCATCCAATCAGAGTCAGTGTGAGTTCAATTCTATTCTAAACACTGTGAATGGCTTTGGTTTCATCAGCAAAAATTTTGGAGGTTTCTCATAAAAAGGCCATTTCAAAACTAAGTAATGGCGGTGAAAATTGACCAGAGAACCAGTGAAGCATATGGTTGAAAATGGTGCTTTCTCACTCCTATATGTGGAACAGGGTCAGGGAACCCTCCGGAATGACAGTTACAGTAATGCTCTAATTAATCGACTCCTTAAACACAGCAGAATTATGGGTAACTTTTCAGGATTTAGTCGGAAATATGGCTTGTTGCCATTCATCGGAAAGCTCTCGGGGAGAGCTTTCCGATGAATGGCAACAAGCCATATTTCCGACTAAATCCTGAAAAGTTACCCATAATTCTGCTGTGTTTAAGGAGTCGATTAATTAGAGCATTACTGTACAAGTCAGAACTGGCTGACAGACTATAAAGCCTTTCCGTTTGTCAAAGGTTACAACCTATCCATCAGGTGGTACATAAATATATGGAGGACAAGAGAAAGGGGTGGATATCTGCTATGAATATTAAAGGTACTCAATCCAATCAGACGATCCCGATATCGTCAAGATACAACAACAACATTTCTTCAAAATACGCTTTAGTTATCAGAATCGATTAATTGCAACAAAATAATGCTAACCACTGTCTACTATGGTATCAAATTTCCCAAAACGTGTTATTATTTATCAACATTTTGTTCAATGAAATAAGGTCGTATTATCACTTGAGTATCCATCTTCATCCGCAATTTTGTCCGAGACCGTCCGTTTGATGATGTTTTTCTGGGCCAGAAATAATTGCACATCTTGAGAAATAACAAACTTAAAAAATTAATATCTGATCACTCTTGAGCTTTGATGGGTGGGTTCCTCGACTCGAATCAAATATATTTTACCTCCAAAGCCAAATAAATAGTAATTTAGGATCGTTAATTTGGATAATGCTTCTTTAAAGAGGAGGCTAAATACAATCAAGCCTTGAAATAGGGTGTCTGTCATTTGCAGAATGAAGTCCCCAGAGGGTGAATTTAGTGATGCTACCCCGCATAGCAGACTAGCAGCACCAAATTCACCCTCTGGGAATCTCATTCTGTTGAGGTGTAAGTGGGATGAGGTCCCCAGAGGGTGAATTTGGTGATGCTAGCATCACTAAATTCACCCTCTGGGCTGCTCTGGGGACCTCATTTTGCAAATGACAGGCATGCTATTTCAAGGCTTGAATACAATAATGACCAAGGTCCCAATTTATTGCAGACAAATTGCTCCTCGTTCACATGACATGAATTTTGAAATGTATCAGGATCCTGGAGCGATTTAATGGAATTTTGAAAAGAGTTTTAGAACGTACCCCCCCCCCCCAAAAAAAATTAAAAAAGCCAATTTTATTCCACGACTGGAGCTTCCTGAAATTTTGCGATAACCCTGTGCAATGCATTCTCTTTTATATGTATGAGTTTCCCATAGGGAGCCTCGCATATATAAGACAATACATTGGCCTAGCTATATTTACCATGACATTGTAAGCCAGTTCATTGTCTTATGTATGCGAGGCTCCCTATGGGAGACTCGCATTTATAACAGAATGCACTGGCACAGACTCTTTGATGTAGAATTTAGACATTTTTTTTTAATTTGACTAATGAGTTGAAAAGATACCAAAATGTTTCGATATCATCATCAGTTGCAGATTTCTGACTCTGTGCCATACTAAGTGTATGTCACGTTACGTTTCAGCTCGTTACTGAAATGGTCTATTATAGATTTGGAGGGTGTAATAAAAGACGACGATGGACCAGCAAAATGATAATACGAGTGCAGAAGAATTCTTATTTATTGGTCGGAAATGTTTAGATAATAAGTTACAGTAATGCCCTAAATAATCGACTCCTTAACCACAGCAGAATAATGGGTAACTTTTCAGGATTTAGTCGGAAATATGACTTGTTGCCATTCATCAGAAAGCTCTCACTGAGAGCTTTCTGATGAATGGCAACAAGCCATATTTTTGACTAAATCCTGAAAAATTACCCAAAATTCTGCTCCGGTTAAGTAGTCGATTAATTAGGGCATTACTGTAGTTCAACAAATATTTGTGGAACTTATTGTCTGAACATTTCCTAAAGGATAACTACTCGTCAATGAGTATTTAGTAAATTAAGTGTTAACCCTTTCATGACGGGAGCTTCGCTGGTGCAGCATTAAAGATCCTGTGCCAGTGCATTCCCTTATATATATGCGAGTTTCCCATAGGGAACTTCGCATATATTAGAGAATACACTGGCTTAAAAAGTCAGGGTATATATTGTTAGGCCAATGTATTCTCTTATATATGCAAGGCTCCCTATGGAAGACTCGCATATATAAGAGAAGGCATTGGCTTAAGGTTTTTGCAAAATTTCAGGAAGCTCCAATCATGGAAGGGTTAAACTACCCTTATGGAGCCCCTCACAGACGTGAGCAGACGACACTCGGCAATACAAGCTGCCACCTGTATGGGGCTCCCTACAGGGAAGCTCCAATCATGACTGGGCTAAAGACATATTGTGGACTTATTTTGTTGAATAAAACCGATAAGTTAGTATCCAAACACCATCCCCATTGAAAGAATGTAGCAAGGATCTAAGATTATAAAAAAAACGGTTGAACTACTGTAATGCTCTAATTAATCGACTACTTAACCACATCAGAATTATGGGTAACTTTTCAGGATTTAGTCGGAAATATGGCTTGTTGCCATTCATCGGAAAGCTCTCTCCGAGAGCTTTCCGATGAATGGCAACAAGCCATATTTCCGTTACACCTCAGCGGAGTGTTTCACATCAGGCCTGAGAAAAAGGTGCCTGTCATAATTTTACAGAATGAGGTCCCCAGAGGATGAATTTAGTGATGATATCTCGCATAGCAGGATAGCATCACTAAATTCACCCACTGGGGACCTCATTCTGCTTAGGCCTCATCTTCTCTGGAAAGTTTCTTTATTACCAAATTTATATAGAAACTTTTTCATAGATTTAATTTCTTTTTTAGTTTAGTTTCTCTATATCCCCAAATTGGCAGACGACACATTGCATAATGGAGGTTCCCAATGGGTGTACATCACAATATTCACCATTTGGGAACTTCAATCTGAGTCTATGTTTCCCATATGAGATGAGGCCATGCAGAATGAGGTCCCAAGAGGGTGAATTTGGTGATGCTGGTCTCCTGTGGGGGATAGCATCATTAAATTCACCCTCTGGGGACCTCATTCTGCAAATGACAGACAGACTATACTCAGGCATGCTTCACATCACTTTAATTTTTTTGTTTTTCAGCTGTGCCGGAATGGGTGGAAGATTACAAACCGATCAGTCAGGAGTTGACAATCAATGAGAAAGTATCGTTTTTTTGTGATGGAACTGGGAAACCTAAACCAGAAATTTTGTGGTATATAAACGGCATTCTTATTGATGGTAAGCATAACAATCCTTGATTTACCTAATGTATTCTCTCACCTAGTTACAAAAGTATATAGAGAATACCTACAGTTTTTGTTTGAATGCCGAAATATCTCATGAGTGTCTGGAAAGAAATATCAAATTTTCATGACCGTGAGTGAAAATTCAATATTTCTCTCCAGACACGAATGAAATGTTTCTAGTATTCAAACAAAAAGTTGGAGGTATTCTTTTTATTATATGCACTTTATGTGTTAATGCCCAAAGTTGCTAAATTAATTCTAATTTAATTAAATTATTAAATCTACTTAATTAAAGAGTGTGTGTCAGTGTTTACAAACAGGAAAGAGCCTAGGCCTAATATAAAGTTGAAGTTAACATGTATGCTTTCACCCAAACATAGAATTATCGATTGATCAAGTACACGTGGCGTCATAAATTTGTCACTTTTGATTGGATAGCGGACAGTTTGCATGCACTGATCAACCTTTGCGGCATGTGTTCCTGCTAGTGAAATAACGGAACCTAGAGTGAGATAACAAAACAATATTTCACTGTGCTCTGAAGAGATAGATAGAGAATACCTACGGGTTTTGGTTGAATACCCGGATTATAGCCGCGAGTTTGGAGCCGCGAGTGGAAATTCTGTATTTCCTTGTACCCACGAATGAGATAATCCGGGTATTCAACCAAAACCAGTAGGTGTTCTTTTTATTATATGCGCTATAAACCGCACCAAAACTGCTAGTTTTGTCCTACAGTTCACTTCAAATTGTTAGAAAGCTTCGACATTTGCATTTTGTTTACATTCCATCAATTGATTTGCTCACCACTGAATGACAAATATCGAGCATAGCCGCCATAAGAAATAGTCCCCATTGTTTTATTCTGAAATGATGCGAGAAAATTAATGTATACATAATTTAGTGATAAGAATATATTAAAACAAATGAGTTAACATTATAACAATTAAATAACAGTGTATGAACCGTGAAAATCAATAATTAAAACTATAGTCCGGCTGTTATTGATACACTTTGAAACTTAATGTGATTCGCCGCTATAAACCGGAAGTAATCTCTGAAAAAGTAATACTATTGTGTTATCCATCGAGTCGGTCAGTGTTATCCATCGAGTCGGTCCAGGCGATGGATATAACGCTCTACGCCACGGCAATTTCCCACTATTTAATGGGGAAGCATATAATAAATAACATGATCTACATTTCGGTAAATTTCTGCTATTTTATATAATAAATATAGAATATGTAGCTAGTGCCGTTGCTTAAATGGTTTATGCAAAATGTTCTATAAAAACCTACTCAATCGCAATGAGGTCATTTAGGTCGGTTGACATCCCCAGTTACCTGTGCAATTTGCAATTATACTTATGTCATGAAAGTAGTACTAACCTAATAAAGCTATGTTGACCTAATAAAGCTACATTGACGTAATAAACGTAACGTTTATTAGGCATGCTTATGTAGTCAGTAGAGGTAGTGAGCAGTGAATAAATATCGGTATCATTCTGGATTTAACCACTTGATGTCGGACATTGTCTAGTGCAAAACCGTGAATGCCCAATGGCTTTTTTTTTAGCTCGAAAACAACATAATAAAAGTTTATTTTATTGGAGGGAAATGTCGGATAATAAGTATTTTGAAGAGAGTTCAATGCCTTCTAGAGGAACTGGCATGTTGGCTGTTAAATGGTTTGGAAAACCTGCAAAGAGCAACTACCAGTACATGTTACTTGATCGAGATCATTAAAGGTACACAATCTGAATCGATGGTCCCCATATCAGATTCCAATAACAATAACATTTGAAGTGCCGCTTTAGTTATCAGAATTTATTAATTGACATAAAATAATACTAACCACCGTCATCTATAGTATAAAATGTCCCAAAAAGTGTTATATCAACATTTTGTTCAACGCAATTTGGTATCAAGAGTATGTCAGTTGGCATTAGTCGAATATTTGCCAGGACTCCAAATATTCCAGGTGGTGAAAAATAACATATTTCAAAAATTGATAACTGATAACTCTGAGCTTTGGTTGATGGGTTCCTTGACTCTAATCAAATATTTATTTACCTCCGAAGCCAAAGAAAAAGTAATTTGGGAGCGTTAATTTGGATTATGCATCTTTAATTATAACCCTTTCGTGACGGGAGTTTCCTGAATTTTTGCGAAAACCCTGTGCCAATGCATTCTCTTATATATGAGAGTCGACCATAGGTTGCCTCGCATATATAAGAGAATGCATTGGCCTAACAAATTTTATATTATTTTTTATAATTGTTAAACAATGTAAGAAAAAATGAAAAAAATGATAATTTTTTTTAAAGAATGTAAGAAAAATTGATAAAAAATGACAAAATTGTTAAAGAATATAAGAAAACAATGATACAATTTTTTTTTTTATAGTATGAAAAAATTATAAAATATTATAAAATTTGTTAAAGAATGTAAGAAAAAATGATAAAACTATAAAGTTAGTAGTGACATGCTATAGTAAATATTAAAGATACTCAAGATCCTCGAAGTCGGTACATCATGCACAGGCCTGAGAACATGGAGAATGAGGTCCCCAGAGGGTGAATTTAATGATGCTATTCTGCTCAGCGGGCTAGCATCAATAAATTCACCCTCTAGGGTCCTCCTTCTGCTTAGGCCTCTACTCTTGAAATTAATATATCAATTACATGTAAAATGAAAGTAATCAAACATTATGAAATTTGTCATGGATGTTGACTTTGACATGTAGATGGGAATGATATGTTGTGTGCTCCCTCTCCAAGTTGAGCTAAAGTGTCGTTGACACTTTCATTTCAAATTCTTCTTGATAAGGATGATTTTATAGAGTGTTATGTTTTCTCATATGTATACCTACTGCGAAGGCCTAGTTTCCACATAAATTGTATAGCATTTTCCATTATTTGTTATATTTGAAAGTACTGGCTTGTACCAATTACATTTACTCCCTCGTCCACAGATAACCGCCAGGACCACCCGATTCTGACGTCTGGCCGATTTATCAAGACGGGAGACACTAATATTACTATAGTCAACCTACAGAAAGAAGATACATTGGTGTTTCAGTGCAACGTCACCAACAGACAGGGATATATATTTACCAATGCCTTCCTCAATGTCTTATGTGAGTTATCTCTCATCCCTTTCTGTGTTCACGCTGTCTGTGGTCAAATTGGCCAATGACCGGATTTTTTTTCTCGGCAAAGTCAATTTAATTTGGCGGAAAGTCTCAGTCTGTAGTCACCTCTCCGTATAATGCCAGATCTCACTGAAACACTTAGTTGTAAACAAATAATCAGTATAACGGGCTAGCATCACCAAATTCACCCTCTGGGAACCTCATTCTGCTGAGGTGTAAGCAGAATGAGGTCCCCAGAGGGTGAATTTGGTGATGCTAGCCCGCTATCATCACTAAATTCACCCTCTGGGGACCTCATTCTGCAAATGACAGGCACACTATTTCAAGGCTTGTCGAGTGGTTAGCATGCTTGACTCATGCAAGCCTGAGTTTAGTGTGCCTGTCATTTGCAGAATGAGGTCCCCAGAGGTTGAATTTAGTGACGCTATCCCGCATAGCGGGATGGCATCACCAAATTCACCCTCTGGGGACCTCATTCTGCATGGCCTCATCTGTTATGTGAGACATAGACTCAGATTGAAGTTCCCAAATGGTGAATAATGTGATGTACACCCATTGAGAACCTCGATTATGCAATGTTTTGTCTGTCAATTTGGGGATATAGATAAATTAACTAAAAAAGAAATAGAATCTAAGTTTCTATAGAAATTTGATAATAAAGAAACTTTCCAGAGAAGATGAGGCCTAAGCGGAATGAGGTCCCCAGAGGGTGAATTTAGTGATGTTAATAGACATGTTATAATCAGGCTTGGACTCATGGTGTGAAAATGTCATGTGTTCGAATTCCGCTCTCTGCCATTGAATTTCAAATGCTGTGTTTCGGTGAACGATATCATACTACAGTTGTCATAGGAGACTCACCTCTTAACTGAGTACTCAGTCAGGAGTCGATGGATATTGTCAGTATGATAATCCTGAATCGCTCATTAGCTAATGGGTAGTCAATGTCCTATGACCAGGGTACTAATCGTGCAAAGACCACTGAAACTAATTTACAGTGGAATGCGCTTTAAAAATGCAAATTATTATTTTAATTAAAGCTTTGGATGCAAGCCTGCAAATAGTACGTGTGTCTGTCATTTTAAGAATGAGGTCCCCAGAAGGTGAATTTAGTGATGCTATCCTGCACAGTGGTCTAGAATCGCCAAATTAACCCTCTGAGAACCTCATTCTGCTTAGGCCTCATTTTCTGGGAAGTATCTATAGTCTCAAATTAACATTGTTTATAGTTCCTTTTCCCTTCTGTTCAGTTTCTATATCCCCTAATTTGCAGAGAATAAAATGCATAATTGAGGTGACAAATGGGTGAACATCACCATCTTCAAAAGGGGAACTTCAAATGATCATAGGTTTCCCATAGCAGTTGAGACCTAAGCAGAATGATTTCCCAGAGGGTGAATTTGCTGACACTAGCCCGCCTTGCAGGATAGCATCACTAAATTCACCGTCTGGGGACCTTATTCTGCAAATGACAGACACACTATTTGCAGGCTTGTTTAAATGAAGAGTGACTTTATATTCTGCCCCTTAATATACAGAGAATTACCTACAGTTTTTGTTTGAATACCAAAATATCTCATGAGTGTCTGGAAAGAAATATAGAATTTTCACGAGCGGTGCAGCCATGAGTGAAAATACGATATTTCTTTCCATACACCAATGAGATGTTTCAGGTATTCAAACATAAACTGTAGGTGTTCTTTTTATTATATGTGTCTTACTAATTCTTAAAGTTGCTTAATTATGCAGCATTCTCACTTTTAATAGCACAACAAATTAAACAATACACGAAAAGCAGCTGATAGGTAGCAAACCGCTATCACATGACAACTTCATTACGTCATTCGCCAAGCTACAGTGAAATAACAAAAAGCTACAATGAAATAAAAAAATCGTATTTCACTGTAGCTTCTAAGAGATACATCGACGATATACTTTTTGGTAATTTTCCGCTATCTTATGGGCAAGCATGTAATAAACTGTTTTGTTTACAGCGGAGGCACCAACTTTCATAACTCCACCTGAAAATGACAAGAAAGCAGCGGAGGGGCAGAATGTTTTTCTGTCATGCTACACGACTGGTAAACCTAACCCGTCGATCACATGGTTCAAAGAAGGAACTCAGATCACTGGGGGTCGATACAGGATCTTAACTAATGGAAATATGAATATACAGGTGAGTTAATGCTACTAAGGGTCCTGTGAAGTTTCGAAGATTCAACTGGGTGTGGACAGCGGCGATCAGAATCGGGATCGATACCGAATCAGCACTCCAATTCATATATTTTCGATATCGGCCTATTCTTTCCCATTTATGGGACAAACAACTAATTTGTCTATTTATCGAGCTCTATTGATGGATCAATTTCCGCATTTTACTGTGTTTTCCCATCTGGAAGCCTCGTCGGTACTGCATATGATTAATTTAGAGTTTACACTAGTTTACGTCCAATTGCAGACCGTCGCCCCTTATGCGGATGTCAGTATGTGTAACACTGGTGGTTCTTGGACAATGTTGTGGTAAATTATAGTAGATATATGTACAGGTCAAAAGTCAAGACATGTAGGCTCAAAATAATTATATATAGTTAGTGTTAGCTTTAGTTTCTTCTAATCGATGAATTCTCATTCATACCTACATTTCCTTGCCAAGCGTATATTGTGTCATAACTATGCTAGTTGCATATTAATACATTTTAATTCCCCCACAATGCTAATATTCAACGATCCACCTATATTAACATGCTATGATGGTCCCTTACATAAATACATTCTGTTCAACAAGAAAGCTGGGTAATGCCATCCAAGCCTGCAAATTGTGTGTCTGTCATTTGCAGAATGAGGTCCCCGGAGGGTGAATTTAGTGAAGCTACCCTGCACAGCAGGCTATCATCTCTAAATTCACACTCTGGGAACTTCATTCTGCTTAGGCCTCATATTCTGGGAAGTATCTCTAGTCTCAATTAACATTGTTTTTAGTTACCCTTATGTTCAGTTTCTATATCCCCTAATTTGCAGAAGATAAAATGCATAATCCTGGTGACCAATGGGTGAACATCACCAAATTCAACTGGGAAACTTCAATCTAATCCTAGGTCTCTGATAGCAGTTGAGGTCTAAGTAGAATGATGTTCATGGAGGGTGAATTTGCATTCGAGATAGCATCAATAAATTCACCCCCCTCTGGGGACCTCATTCTTCAAATGACAGGTGCACTATTTGCAAGCTTGATGCCATCTTATATTATATTCAGGGATAAAATGATGATTATATAGAGTTACATCCCATGAAACTGAATGCATTATTACAGTAGCCATTCGGGTACTGATGCGGTGGGTCATGATCATCGATATACATGCCATTGTTTATGATACAGCATACATCAGTCCTGAAATTCTTAGAATACAGTCATTGGCGACTATCAAATTAATAAACTCTGTTATATATATACACTACTAGAGTAGTCTATATTCATTAATAATTATTATACCCCCCCACAACGAAGTTAGGGGGGGTATACTGGAATCAGCTCGTCCGTCCGTCCGTCCATTCGTCTTTCCATCTGTCCGTGGACACAAATTTGTCTGGATATTTTCTCAGTCGTTTTTTTATCAATTTCCGTGAAACTTGGCACAGACATCAACCACCATGGGAACCTGTGCACCTGCGATTATGACGTCTGTCGGACTTTTTTTGATGGAGTTATCCCCCCTTTTTCGACTTAGAATTTTTTCGCAACATGTATAATTTTGTCCGAGCTTTTATCCCTACATTTTTAAGTAAATTTTTGTTTAACTTGGCACAGATATTTAGTAACATGGGAACCTGTGCACCTGCAATTATGACGTCTGTCTGACATTTTTTGGTGGAGTTATCCCCCTTTTTCGACTTAGAATTTTTTTTGCAACATGCATAATTTTGTCCGAGCTTTTATTCCTACATTTTTTGGTCAATGTTTTTTAATCTTGGCACTGATATTTAGTACCATAGGAACCTGTGCACCTGTGATTATTATGTCTGTCCGACTTTTTTTGTGGAGTTATTCCCCTTTTTCGACTTAGAACATTTTCGCAACATGCATAATTTTGTCCGAGCTTTTATTCCTACATTTTTCGGTAATAGGATTAAGATTAGGGTTAGGGTTGTGCACCTGCAATGGGATTCAATTTCGATGTCGACATGGGACACCTATAGTTCGATTCGGTTTTCAAATTTCTGATTGGCAGGGCTCTAATTTATGCTGTTTATGTTGTTGCATCAGATTAATTTTGTGAGATAAGTACAGCAAAACCGAACCCTCTATAAACGAAATCCCTCTCCATACCGAACAATTTGCCTGGTCCCGAATTCACCCAAATACATTCTCACTAGTGTTTTATTTATGTTATTTATATTTTATTCTATACACCATTGAATAAAGTTAAATTCAATAATGAGTTGGTTGTGCTTTGACAACGCTTAGTAACGTCGTCAATACATTCCGATCGTAGTGCGATTTTCTATAAACCGAAGACACCTCTCTAAACCGATCAGAAGGGCCGGTCCAAAGGGTATTCGGTTTGGAGAGGTTTTACTGTACACAATCCATTTCAAGCCTTGAAATAATTTGCAGAATGAGGTCCCCAGAGGGTGATATTAGTGATGCTACTCTGCACAGTGGGCCAGCATCACTAATATCACCCTCTGGGGACCTCATTCTGCACAAGCCTCATCGTCTGGGGAGTATCTTTTGTCTCAAATTAACATTGTTTGATAATTTCAGAGAGCCGTCTTAGCAGATGCTGGCAATTATACATGTACGGCAGAAAATAAGTGGGGGAAGACAACCGATTGGGGATCTTTGGTGATCAGAAGTAAGTAGAATTTAACCTTTTCATTATGGGAGCAGCGCTGGTGCAGCATTAAAGAGCCTGTGCCAATGCATTGTCCCATATATGCGAGTCTTCCATAGGGAGCCTCGGATATATAAGAGAATACATTGGCCTAACAAAATTTACCTTGACCTTGTAAGCCAGTGCATTCTCTTAATTATATAGGCTCCCTATGGAAGACTTGCATATATAAGAGAATGCACTGGTAGATGATCTTTAATGCTGCACCAGCGCAGCTCCCATCATGAAAGGGTTAATAAAAATCAACTTTATAAGTTACATATGAAATAACATATTGATTGATCACTTTGTGTTTGACCACAGTAGATATTCACGATTTCATCACACATGTAGTTCTATTAAAATTATGGAGTACACATCAGTTTAAAATTACATTCATGAACCACTAACCATTACTTCAAGGCAATTCAGAAATTCTTGTTACATCGGACCACCAAATCCCCAGATTGACATATATGTTTGATGTAAACATTGCGCTTTGCTTGGTGATGTCACAACTGTTATCAACTTAGTTTAGTTGGTTATCAGCCGAGCTTGGGGGTTATCAGCCTTGTTTGGGGGGTTATCAGCCTTGTTTGGGGGGTTATTAGCTGAGTTTGGGGTTATCAGCCTAGTTTTGGGTGTTATCAGCTGAGTTCAGGGGGGTTATCAGCAAAGTTTTGGGGTTATCAGCAGAGTTTTTAGGGTTATTGTCCTAGTTTGGGGGGGGGGGGTGGTTATCATCTGAGTTTTGTGGTTATCAGCCTAGTTTGGGGTGTTATCAGCTAAGTTCAGGGGGGGTTATCAGCGAAGATTGGGGGTTATCAACCAAGTTTGTGTGGAGTGTTATGAGCCAAGTTTGGGGGATTATCAGCCAAATTTGGGACAATATCATCCATGTCGATATTATAGGTTTCCCCCAAAAAAAGACCAATATATAATAAGTTTCAATATTTCAGGGAAAACAATTGTTGTGCAGAAGCCTGGAGATTTGGAGATTACTGCGGGATCGGACGGAAAATTCACCTGTTCTGGCACAACTGACCCAGAAGAGATGGACAATCTGGTAGTAGATTGGGTCAAAGATGGCAAAACAATTACAACCAATGAACAGCGAATGACACAAAATTTCCAAGACAGTTCCCTTACCATCAGTGGAACAATAGCCAGAGATTCGGGAACTTACACATGCATAGTCTCAAATGGCCTTGACCAAGCAACTGCCTCGGCTATATTAAACGTGAAAGGTGAGCTTCGATTAGGCCAAATAAATTAAAATACTGTGTCTCAGGCACCTCCCTCATCAACAACAGCCATCTGGGATTTCAATTTTAATCCATTGGCACACGTACCCCAATAGCTCGCGTTTATTGGAATTTTTTTTTTAAATATTTACATGTGTGTTGAGGATCACCTCTTGATAAGAGATATAAAATCTTTCCGATTTTCGATAAATAGCCGCCAGCAGCCATCTTGGATTTCACATGTGAATCCATCATCATACCCAACAGCCCACATTTATTGGTGAAAGATTTGTGTTGGATTATTTACTGTTGACTGTCAAGCCTTGAAATAGTGTGCCTGTCATTTGCAGAATGAGGTCCCCCAGAGGGTGAATTTAGTGATGCTACCCCGCATAGTGGGCTAGCATCACCAAATTCACCCTCTGGGAACCTCATTCTGCAAATGACAGGCACACTATTTCAAGGCTTGTTGACTGTTGATAAACATGGGTGGTTGTCAACATGAAAAGACACATTTAAAATTGAAGTATATTTTTTCTTGAAGGTGTCTTTACTTCCTCTTTGGTTGTGACAAGGAAATCAAGATATAATTTTTTTTTAACCCCAGCCATTTTGAGATTGTTTTTCTTTGCTGAAATGTGATTATGTTATAAAATGGATCTCAAATTCGTCGCAATTCTATACGAAATTTATTAACCTCGTCCAGTAAATTTGATTCAAGCCGAGCTTGAGCAAATTTAGTGTATTCTGTTAATAAATTTTGTATAGTATTGCGACTCATTAGAGATCCTATCATTTATTAAGAATTAAATCAGTGTTATACAACTTGTGCTCTGACTGATCTCTTTAACCCTTTCAGTGCCAAGTCCGATTTTTGTAAGAGCTCTTTCCATCAATGTATCACATTATTATAATCAATAAATTTTAGAAATGATCAAGGAAATATGGGTTGATACAAAAATCGGACTTGGCACTGAAAGGGTTTTAAGGCCCATGGCAGTGTGTGCTCCAAAATACACATGAACAGCACTTTTTATTGGTAGTGCCATGAAGTGAGAAATCCTTTTTTATGGGTACGTTCCATGGTGTTACTCTGGACAGTGCCCGAACAACTTCCTGTCACAGGTATCTATACAGTGTATTTAACATCTGTGAGTGGTTGACACTGATAAGGGGACTCCTCGCTTCAACTTGATTTATAATATATTCTTTAATTCAGCCACATTTTACTTATTTACAGCAATACCTGATGCGCCCACCAATGCCCATGTTGTGGGTAACAAATGTGTTAACAACACTGTCGAGGTCAAATGGACGGGCGGTATCGACAACAATGCTCCGATTCAATACTACACAATAGAGTATAGCACATTATACACCCCAGACAAATGGGTGTTCATCCGGAAGGTCTCGTCCAATCAGAACATTGCTGTACTTTCGCTCTCGCCATATGCAACGTACCACTTCCGAGTGATCGCCACCAACAAGATTGGTAATAGTAACCCGAGCGTAATGACCGAGGAACCCTGTAAGACTAACGTGACCGTCCCGTACAGCAATCCACAGAATGCCAGAACACTCGGTGACTTGCCACTCCATCTTCATATTGAGTGGACAGTAAGTAATCAAAAGTTTAACTCTTTCTATAATATTGACGAGCAGTTCCCTTAGGAAATGTTCAGATAATAAGTTCAACAAATGACCAATTAACCCTTTCATGACTGGAGCTTCCTGAAATTTTGTGAAAATCCTGTGCCAATTCATTCTCTTATATATGCGAGTCGCCCATAGGGTGCCTCGCATATATGAGAGAATGCATTGGCCTAACAATATTTACCTTGACCTTGTAAGCCAGTGCATTCTAATATATATGCGAGGCTTCCTATGGGAGACTCGCATATATAAGAGAATGCACTGGCACAGGGTCTTTAATGCTGCACCTCCCGTCAAGAAAGGGTTAATAGAAATTATTCTGCACTTGTATTGTCTGATGTCTGCTTTTATTACCTGAACACCCCTCCAGATGAATAATAGACCATTCCAATGTATACTTTTATAACTGATGGGAGAATCAATTTAGTAAAGAAAGGGTTAAATTGACATAGCTCATAGCTAATTATGTCAACGTAATTTTAAAGAAGCGATATTATAGGTCGATAAATACACAAAATACCTATCTACAGCCTTCATATCATTGAATAACTCTACAAAAACTTTTCTGCACAAAAGGGAGACACAAGCCTGCAAATAGTGTGTCTGTCATTTGCAGAATGAGGTTCCCAGAGGGTTAAGTAGTGATGCTATCACTCGTAGCACGCTAATATCACCAAATTCACCCTCTGGGGACCTCATTCTGCTTTGACCTCATCTTCTGGGAAGTATCTATAGTCTCAAGTTAACACTATTTAGTTACTTTTTCCCTTTTGTTCAGTTTCTATATCCCCTATTAAATTTGCAGAAGATGGCCTAACAATATTTACCTTGACTTTGTGAGCCAGTGCATTCTCTTATATATGTGAGATTCCTTATGGGAGACTTGCGCATATAAGAGAATGCATTGCATAGGATCTATAATGCTGCACCAGTGCAGCTCCCATCATGAAATGGTTAAGTTTTGACACATGAGTACAAAAATTAGATTCATCACAAATATAATTGTTGCGCAATTTACATTTCTATTTTTCCAGCCCATGCCCGAGATACAGCACAATGCTAAAGGATTTCACTATCAGATTAAATGGCAGAAAAAAGGAGAAATAGCGACGGACAGCACTACTGAATCGAACTGGACGATTGCGATGTTAGTAGTGGAAACCAAAGACACATTCATGCAGTACGATATCTGGATAAAAGCTATCAACCATGAAGGAGACGCAAGAGCTGGAGCCACACATATTTTAGGCTATTCTGGAGAGGGTGGTGAGTGCTGTATTTACTGCACACCTTAGGGTCCTGTTAAGGGCAACCTGCGATGATCCCAGCGATGTAAATTAAACCCTTCTACTTGACAAAGTTTAGATGACCTCACTCGGGATTCCAAGACAGTATACCTTTTTCGTAGGAAGTTCGCGTTAGCTGATTATTTTCGGAATTCGACTGGCATCCCCTTAAAATTTAAAGAACCAAGTGAGGATATTGATGAAGCAATACCTTTAATTTGCAAAGAGGTTGAAGAAGAAGTTGGCAAAGTCAACTTCCCACCCAACCCTCACAACTTAGATATGAACCAACAACGAGCAATTAAGGAATTACATAACATGTCAAATTTAGTAATCAAAAAGGCAGACAAAGGCAGTTGCGTAGTTTTAATGTCGAAGGACAAATACATTCAGAGGCATTGCGTCAACTGCATAACGCTGATCACTATAAGAAATTACCAAAACCACATTGGCCGAGTAATATTTCAAAGTATAACCTAATTTTGCGAGATCTTAAAGAGCGAAAATTTATCAATAAGGACCAGCTTGATTATCTTGAAGCCAGCCCATTGGCCAAGAATAGATTATTTTTTAGCTTCCCAAAATCCATAAACCTATCGCAACCTGGCCGGACCCTTTAATGCCTAAAGGATGACCAGTAGTTTCAGATTGTGGATCAAAGAGTTATCATATATCGGAATACATTGATTCTTATCTTAAACCTTTAGCATGTGGACATCTGTCATATATCAAAGACACTGGTGATTTTCTATTACGTTTGAGTAAATTTTCAGTCCCCAAGGATGCAATTTTAGTCACTTGGGATATCGCTTGTATGTACACATCCATACCAGTAGAAGCAGGCATGCAATCAAATAAGGAAGCATTTGACAAATATCCGGATCCGTACAGACCACCTCGGAAGTATTGCAACTGTTGGAAATTTCGCTCAAAAGCAATGATTTTGAATTTAATAATGAATTTTGGCTTCAGATCCAGGGTGTCGCAATGGGCAAAAAGTTTGCTCCTAGATTCGCGACAATTTTTGCAGCGAAATGGGAGAGAGAATTTCCCAGTGTGACCAAAAACCATTGATCTATTTCCGTTTACTTGATGACATATTTTTTATATGGACTCATTCCCGAGCAGAATTAGATATTTTCTTTCAGATTTTCAACTCTTACGATGACAACATTAAATTAGAACCTACAATCTCATATTCATCAGTCAATTTTCTAGATGTTACTATTTTTAAGAGCCGCCATTTCCGTGAACAAGGTTTATTAGACACAACGGTCTTCTTCAAGGAAACTGATACTCATGCCTTATTACATAAAAGCTCATTTCATCCTCCTTGAATTTTTAATTATCCGCATTCTCAGAATTTTTTCAGATCAACATGATCTTAATAAAGCTTGTAACATTCTCTTTCAATCTCTTATTCATCGAGGCTACTCAATACACCAACTCAGAAAAATTAAATCTGAAACTATTTTTGAATTTCGTCAGTTTAAATCACCTTCACCTTTCAAACTGCATCCGAATGGCTGCTACTTCTTGAGCGGAGAGGTCACTTACTGCAAAAAGAAGCATTGTGCCATGAACACCAGACAATATATTCAGATAGGGAATTTCTTTCAGAGCGAAACCACTCACGTTCAATATTGGATCACTCATCAAATGGATTGCTACTCTGCAAATTTAATTTATCTTATAACCTGTCAGTTTTGCAGATTCCAATATGTAGGCCAGACCAACTCATAGTCCGCATGAAGTTAAATCTCTCAAGCATCAAACAGAAGTTGGACAAGCCAGTTGCCAACCATTTCTGTTCACCGGGACATAACGTTATCACTGACTTTCGTTTCATGCCCATAGAGATAGTGCCTCTCCGTGAAACAGAAGAGGACTCTAAATCAATGAGACTGCAGCGAGAAGAAGTTTGGATATTCACATTCAAAACCACAACTCCTTATGGAATTAATATTTATCAACCAGCTCCAGTCAACAGCTTGATATGTCTTCCTCTTGTATATAGTTGCCGCAACACAGAAATTGTGCGAATATACAAGGAGAAGGCGATCAAGTTGGAAGGAGAATTGGCTGAACCACTCAACAAAAAAGTGATAATCGCATTTAAGAAAAATCAGAATCTTAAAGATAAGCTAGTCAGAGCTAAACTTGGTTAACCCTTTACCCAACAGAACGGCCCTGTGCCAATGCATTCTCTTATATATGCGAGTCGACCATAGGTCGCCTCGCATATATAAGAGAATGCATTGGCTTAACACATTAAAAATTATAAAATTGTTAAAGAATGTAAGAAAAAATGGTAAAAAGTGTTAAAAAAAGTTTTTTTTTAGGCCAATGCATTCTCTTATATATGCGAGGCGACCTATGGTCGACTCGCATATATAAGAGAATGCATTGGCACAGGGTATAACTGTAACTATCACAATGTGGTCAAGGAGCCGGTTCCAATGATATCCATATTTGTATGGTTTTATTGAGACAGACCGAAGATATTTTAGGCTGTTGAAGCTTTATTTGGCCGGTTATGGCCGGTTTGTTGGGTAAAGGGTTAATTCAGTAGCTAATGTTCATCTGTTCTCTTTTTTTCTATCTCCCACATTTCCCACGATGGTTACGTTGTCGTGTGGACATCTCAGTTTTCATGGTGAATGCCCCATTAATTATATTTGGGGGTGCATATACTGTACTAGTTTCTCTTTAAAGCAGTTTTTATTTTAAACCTTTCGGACGTCGAATCAGTTTAAGAGAGATGTCAGATAACTAATTATCTGCATAATATAACATATAACTTTTTACAAGGTGTTTGTGTTGGATAGAGTTTTTGGCTTGGATTGTCAATGGCTTCAAAGCATTGTGCATGGAGTTATTGATCTACAATGGAGAGTAACTTCTGTACTGTGCAGATAGCTTATACTGTCAATTAGGCTAAAAACAGGAGAAAATACTTACCACCTTTTTGAAAGAAATATGTTTGTTTAACCTTTGTTTATTTATTTAATGGCAATTTCTTAATTTATTTACCAGCATCGGTATGCTTAAATGACTCTTCGGCGGAGCATATCAGCCCTCATGGCAAGCACGCAGGGGTGACAAAAATTTAATATTCACCAACTTGAAGGACAGTGAAAGAAAGTTTTTATTTTAAACCTTTCTAACATTGAATCGGTTTAAGAGAGATGTCTGACAACTAATTATCCGCATAATATAACGTATAACTTTTTACAAGGTGCCTGTGTTTGATAGTGTTTTGGCTCGGATTGTCAGTGGCTTCAAAGCACTGTGCATGGAGTTATGGATCTACAATGGAGAGTAACTTCTGTATTGTGCAGATAGCTTATACTGTCAAGTAGGCTCAAAACAGGAGAAAACACTAGCCACCTTTTTGAAAGAAATATGTTTGTGTAACCTTTGTTTATTTATTAATGGCAATTACTTAATTTATTTACCAGCATCAGTATGCTTAAATGACTCCTCAGCGTAGCATTTCAATCAGCCCTCAAGGCAAGCACGGAGGGGTGACTCACATTTACACTAGGCTATTTATATATATCAAGTCGAACTTGAACAATAAAATTATGTTTTTTTATTTTGTATTTTGCGAAAACCCTGTGCCAATATATTCTCTTATATATGCAAGTCTGCCATAGGGAATCTCGCATATATAAGAGAATGCATTGGCCTAACAATATTTACCTTCACAGCCAGAATAGTTTCTTATATATGCAAGGCTCCCTATGGGAGACTCACATATATAAGAGAATGCACTGGCATTGGATTTTTAATGCTGCACCAGCGCAGCTCTCGTCATGAAAGAATTAAAGGGATACTGTACCCAAATGTTGTTGTTGGTTTCTTTAGTCTCTGAGTTGTAGAATAAGGTGACCAGATTTCCATTATTTGAAAGTCTGTTGAGTACGAAGTAATGTTACAGATGGCAGATTGGCCGGAATGCCAATTTTTGACAGTTTTCAAGCAAATGTATCAAATAAATGTTATATTATATGCATACTAGACCCATATACTCGTTAAGTCATTGTATAGTCACTAGTCAGTGAGTGGCTTGAGTTTACCCCTCGTATCAACATAATTTTTTAAACGATCATGTGTGCCACGCTTTGTCCAATCCAATATCCGTGAATTATTTTGATTACGTCTTGTACACGGAAATTCGTAATTTAATTTATGACTCCAGACATAAATTAAATTTATATCAAATTACTAACTTTGATTTTAAGATAACCTATTAGCCTGATCGTTTACAGAATACATCTTCGACTCAAATTACTTATTTTTCTATATAATAACGATATTAGATCGTTGTTATTACCGGGAATTTATTGAAAATGGCGCACAGTACCCCTTTAAGTAACCATGATTTATCAAATTTCTATTGCAGTGCCTTTAACTGCAATAAACAACTTCGAGTTTCTTCAAGACAGGCAAACAGAAAAAACTGCTACGTTCAATTGGCAGTGGGATCTAAATATGGGCTATGATACTATGAGACAGTCAATTCAAGGTCAAGTTATGGGCTTCAAGGTTAGTATAATTTAAAGGCACAGATGGCCTTTGTTGTAGGTTATTTAGAAATAAAAGTTACAAAATTATGTCAATTTCCTCAATAATATACAAATAGTTTAGTATGGTGATAGTATGGATGCAATATAATCATCAGACACACTTTGTGTAGGAAAACATTCAGTTTGTTTATGTTATGTTTTCGCGAAAAGCATATGTGGCCAAGAATTTGATCTCCACCTTCCACAGCGCCCCCTATAAACAACACAGTGAAATTGGAAAATCTTTGTCAGTCTACGGCAGGTTCCGAGTGTTTGTTTGTATACAAAGTTCCTGTAACGTTTTGGCTTTTATTTACATAACACAGCATACAAATTTGACAATAGCACATACTATTTACACGTTTTATATGATTGGTATAAGAAGAACAATGTATGTCTATATTTTAATTTTCTTTCTATTAATGGCGAAATTAATGGATATGACTATTTTAACAGCAATACCCATCGCGAAGGCCATCCGTGTCTTTAACCCTTTGCGTGCCGCTGAAATGGTCACTGTCACCCCCTTTCCTTCAGTTTTTGTAAAATTTACATTTGGGTACCCAGCTTTATGAAATCTCAAACAGAGCATGATTTAATTAGTGATTGCCGTCTGTTGATTGCGAAATGAACATGTTAAAGTGTTTATATATGAATTATGATGTCTATTCGTCACGATGCTTGAAAATAATAGCGGAGAAGAATTGTATGCAAATGACATAGGTGCTGCAGATTGACTGCTCATAAAGCTGGGTATACCCAAATGTAAATTTTATAAAAGCTGGGTACCCAACTGAAAGTTTTAAAAAGCTGGGTACCCAACTGAACGAAACAGGGTGACAATGACCATTTCAGCTTCAGTGCTCTAAGAGCTCTTTCCATCAATGTATCACATTATTATAATCAATAAATTTGAAAAATTATCAAGGAAATATCGGTTGATACAAAAATCAGACTTGGCACTGAAAGGGTTAGAGATGTTTCCTGTGTTACAAAATAATTTTCAATGAACCTATTTTTCTGATGAGTTTTATACCAGATCAAACTAGTTCCACCAGCGCCATTGGGCTCCTTGTTGTGTATATACAACTACAGAACAGGGTTCATGTTGTCTGGTCAAATTGGCCACTTTTTTTCGAAAATTTCATTTGGGTGAACTTTTTGACCAAACATTATCAAGTCGGCAATCACTTCTCTGATTATCATCAGATCTATCTGAAACCCATATATTTGTTAACAGTTAACTCTGAGTGCCAAGTCCAATTAGATCAGCCCTAAAACCATCGGTAAAAAAAAAGTATGAATTTGTTTGGTCATAAATAAACATGTTCAAGCCTTGAAATAGCGGGCTAGCATCACCAAATTCACCCTCTGGGAACCTCATTCTGCTGAGGTGTAAGCAGAATGAGGTCCCCAGCGGGTGAATTTGGTGATGCTAGCCCGCTATGCGGGGTAGCATCACTAAATTCCCCCTCTGGGGACCTCATTCTGCAAATGACAGGCACACTATTTCAAGGCTTGAACATGTCATAGAGGATATAAAAACCACCTGGATTATACTCCTTTTGGGTATTTTTTAGACCAGAACCATATTTGGAATTCATAGTCATAATTTAAGAAATGTGAAAAACATAGGATTTTCTGGCACCGAAAGATTTAATCAGTAGTTATTCAACCATGTACAGTAATGCCCTAAATAATCTACTCCTTAACCACAGCAGAATTATGGGTGATTTTTCAGGATTTAGTCAGAAATATGGCTTGTTGCCGTTCATCGGAAGAGCTTTCCGATGAATGGCAACAAGCCATATTTCCGACTAAATCCTGAAAAAATAACCATAATTCTGCTGTGGTTAACTGTTAAGGAGTCGATTATTGAGGGCATTACTTTAGATATGCCTGAACAACTCCATGTTAATCAATAACAACTGTATCTATAGCAAACAACATGCCGGTTGCACAAGATTACCCTATTCTTGGTGGCATGATGATGATTTTGATGCTCGTTGTCAATCGCAATATGTTCCATTCAAATTTGTAATTCACACATCAATGGGCAATGCTGCTGAATCAAAAACTAAAGTGTGCCACTCTCGAAGGATCAGAATGCGTGTTTGAGTTACAAATATTCAACTTAAATTACAATTATTTTAGATCCAATACAAGAATATCTATTATGATCATATACAAGAGGTGGATATAAACATCGACGATGTGAAGGATATTGGTGGAGGACGTGTAGAAGCAACTATAGAGAATCTGCAGCCACACACAGAGTTCCAGGCACAAATTATGGTTGTAAACCACTTTTATGTTGGACCGCCAAATATTGGAGGGCCAATAAGGTTTCTTACCAGACAGGGAGGTTAGTATTACTTTCAGGCCTGCCGGCGAGTTTACAAACTGTTTTCATGCTCGAATCCCAGAATGTACAATGAAACAGGGTACGTTTATCTCCATTGTAATTCAATATAGCAAGGAATTTGCAAAAGAAACTGTATAAAAAGTATCATTTAGTCATTTTCATGACACGAATCGAGACTTTCATTTTCCCGTTGTCACCGTGCACAAATCGTTGGGTTTGTTCATTGATTACTCAGAACACTGCTCGGTAAAAAATTTCCTGTGGGGTGGGTTGGCTCGTTTCGCTACTCCGTTCTGCGCCGATGAAATTTTACTGTGCTACATTCAGATTTGATGCACGCTGAAGCGGCCGATGTCGGTGAATCGAAACTAAAGTTAGCCGCTCTCGGCCAATCAGAATGCTTGTTTTGAGTGACAAATACTCAATTGAAATACAATTAGTAATGGCTGTACTGTTGTTTGCAAAACAACATGAATAGCCATCATTTAATTTTCCATATATATGCCCCGAGTGTCCCGTATATTATTTTTTTTCGCACTTGGCCCCAACAGTGGCTACCGACTACAACTCAGAAGAGAAGCTACATTCACATTAAACAAACTGACCACCGACGAGAATGCCATCCCAATAAAAACGTCAACTCCCGTAAAGAATATAAATTTTCCAGAGTGTCCAGTAGTGAGCTAAAAAGCGATTGCATATGCCAAATAAAGAGCGTTTAATTTTACGAGTCAGGCATAGATACGAATACATAACATTGTAGTTAAAGTGGGGATTATATTGATATGGTTAGTAAATATTCACGATGACAACTATTCTAAGTCGAGTCCCAACTTTCCTTCATCATGACTCAATAAAGAGCGTTCCCTGTCAAGCATATTCCTAATATGGTGTGAATAAAGAATTTTTAATAAACCGGAAATTGCTATGACTTTGACGAGTATATAAAGCATATATATCGAAAGTTTATGTACATGTATTTACATATATTGATGTAATTAGTAAATATTCACGATGACAACTATTCTTTAAGTCGTGTCCCCACTTTCCTTCACCAATACTCAATAAAGAGCTTTCCCTGTAATGTGTATTCCTGATATGGTGCGAATAAAGAGTGCTTGTATATGTGATTACTTCTTTAAACCTGAAATTGCTGTGACTTTGATGGATATATAAAGCATGTATATCAAAAGTTTAGAGGCAGGTTCACCATATACATTTCAAAGGTATTAACAAGGGACATTGCTAAAGATAAATGTATTTAACCCTTTCAGTGCCATTTCAGAGAAAATTTGATTCACTTTAATTTCAGAGCTCTTTCCATCAATGTATCACATTATTATAATCAATAAATTTTAAAAATGATCAAGGAAATATGTGTTGATACAAAAATAGGACTCGGCACTGAAAGGGTTAAATAAAACATAATGAATGTCATCTCTAACAGATATTTTCAGATTGTTAAGAAAAATGAATACACAGTATAATTATCAAGATTATAAGAATGTCGCCATGACAATGATTACATTCTCTATTGTTTTTTTTTTCAGTTCCTGGTCCATGCTGGGATTTCGTAGCTCAAGAGATTGGTGATAATTACGTTGGTTTGACCTGGGCTGAACCAAAGGATAAGAATGGAATACTTACGGGATACGATTTGGCTTATCAAACAGGTAAATACTGACTGCTGTGATTTTTCTCGCTATGAATGCATTCAAGCTTGGATATAGCATGTCTGACATTCGCAGAATGAGGGCCCCAGAGGGTGAGTTTACTGATGCTATCCTGCACAGTGGGCTGGCATCACCATATTCACCCTCTGGGACCTCATTCTGCTTAGGCCTCATCTACATACACAATCTATAAACCCTTGCATGATGGGAGCTGCACTGGTGCAGCGTTAAAGATCCTGTGCCACTGCATTCTCTTATATATGTGAGTCTCAAATAGGGAGCCTTGCATATTTAAGAGAATGCACTCGCTTACAAGTTATATTGTTGGGCCAATGTATTTTCTTATATATGTGAGGCTCCCTATGGGAGACTCGCATATATAAGAGAATGCATTGGCACAGGATTTTCACAAAATTTCAGGAAGTTCCAGTCATGGAAGGCTATAGACCTGCAAGGTGGTCGTAACAATCATGAAATGTTATTGGGAATTCGCTTTTGAACCAACAAATAATAGATGGTATGAAGTTATTGAACGCCGGTATATCACCTGAAATCATACATGATTCTTGTGGTGTCCAAAATTTACTAATAACTAGAATACCTAGGCAAAGTGCTACTACTTATGTTTTCATGTGTTTTAACCCTTCCATGACTGGAGCTTCCTGAAATTTTGTGAAAACCCTTTGCCAATGCATTCTCTTAAAGGATTACTATGCTCATGAAACAACAAAACTCTATCGGAAAGCCACCCCTATTGTGATCACAATAATCCAAGTCCCATAAAAATCGCGTAATAAATAAGCCGAGAAATAACTAAATAATACCGTCACCGGTTGTCGGCTATCTCCGTCGCAAAACCTCGCATGACGTCAAGCGAGGTAAACTAATTAAAAACACGGAGTCGGAGGTAATTATGTCTACCTATATGACGATGCAAAATCCGGAATAAACATCAGCCTGTGAGCGTGATGGAATCACTGCGGGGAATATCAATAGCATTGTGTACACATGGTTAATTGTCATGGCTTGGTGAGTTATATTCACTTGTGATTTGTCTTAAGCGCTGTTTGGAAAGTTATTGTTTTGACAAAAAACTATAGAAGGCCGATTGAGCAGGGTAGGTAACACTTTCGTGTCAAAAATAAAGCTTATAAAAACACGAGCAGGCATGTGAACTCTATTCAGGTGCGTGTTCACGATTTTGTTTTAATTTTCCGTATATATGCCCCGAGTGTCCCGTATTTACAATTATTCATTCGTAACAATGCCATATAAATGCAGTGTTTTCGACTGTGGCCGGTCTAGTGACTCTCAGTTAGGTATAATGCTGTATTCATTTCCAAACGATGTTCGTTTACGTGCCAGTTGGTGGGATTTATGTGGGGAAACCCGTTGCGCAAAATCAGAAACCGATTACATATACCAAATAAAGAGCGTTTATTTTGACAATGACAGTCATGGTTACGAATACATACAATTGCATTTAAAGTGGAGAGTATGTTGAATAATTCACGATAACAACTATTCTAAGGGAGCGTCTCAAAAGTCTTTGCGGAATCCGCAAATATTTTCCGAAACGTCGAGATTTCCGCAACGCTATCGTCTGAATTTTTCCGCAAATGTTCCGAAAAACGCCATGAGTTTTCCGCAAAATTACCGAAACGTTACATAAAGATTTCCGCAAACGCCATGAATTTTCCGCAAAAATTACCGAAACGTTAAATTGAGTTTTCCGCAAAAATTACCGAAACGTTAAATAAAGAATTCCGCAAACATTCCGCAAAGTCCGTAACGTCGACATTGCGAAAAGTAACTTTCCGAAAACGTTGAAAATTCATGATTGGGGACTGGACTCCTCGTCGGAAGTAAATTTCGCCGGAATGGACATTTCGCCGAAAGTCATTTTCGACGGAGTGACAGTTCGCCGGAATATTATAATCCCGTAATTAGTCATTAGTGAAGACTGATTGACACAGGTATTATAATCCTGCGAACTGCTAATTAGTCATTAGTGAAGACTGTTTGACATAGGTACTATGAACACAAACTTCGGGCTTCCTTCCTGGCACGTGTGATTATTACCATCATTTGTGTTTTACCGACAATACTGTTACCTGAGGTGTGTTCATATTACAATTCACCCGAAGCCATTCTTCCTTCCTAGCACGTGTGATTATTACCATCATTTGTGTTTTACCGACAATACTGTTACCTGAGGTGTGTTCATATTACAATTCACCCGAAGCCATTGGTGATCCGAAAAGTAAGTATAGCCTATAGGCCTATGTTGTTTTAGCGGTGGTGATCCGTATAGTAACTAGGTTGTTTTAGCGACTTTCATATGGTATATATATCACTGGCTTTACAACATTTACCATATCCACCCAAGATGGATAGAACTACGAATGTTGAGTTGTGTAGGCTATTGCTTGTCATAAAACTGTGTATGCGCACAATAATGCAATAACTTGCGATAAATGTCAGAAATTTTCAATTGTCCCACAATACACCCACATATAAGTAAATTTATTTCGGCGATTTTTTTTAACAGTCGTCTATTCCGGCGAAAAGTCGTATATCTCGGCGAAATGTCTTAAATTACGGCGAATAGTCCCGACCTTCGGTGAAGTTATCGTCAGTTTCCGGCGAACTGTCCCAAATCTCGGCGAAGTGTCCGGAAAATTGTTGCGGCGAAATATACTTCCGCAAATCGTCACGTCGCAATTAAATCTCGAGACAAGACGCATCACAAACGGGAACCTGACACACAGGGCATTAAAGGGATTGTTAATCAGCACTGTAAATATAATTGCTCGAATCAACAAACAAACGTGCTATATTTTAATATGATCATTCAACACACTGTATCCACAGTTTTATTATAAACTCTTCTATCATTACGATAGTTTTATCAGAATAGTTTTACTATTATCGTTTATATACCCGATATACTGGTGTGCTTCTCACCTAAATGAGGGATTTCCATAACAAGCAATTAGCTACCACGCTGGACAAAACAAGTGTCCACTTAACCGCGGTGCGGTTTGTGTTTCCACCGCGGCCGAACTGCAACAACATCGCGGCCACACCGGCTAACTGCAGTTAATGGTCCGCGGTCTAATTGCCGTTCGGCCGCGATGTAGGCCTATACTTGCCGTCCGGCCGCGGTATACTTGCCGTTCGACCGCGGTATACTTGCCGTTCGACCGCGGTATACTTGCCGTTCGACCGCGGTATACTTGCCTTTCGGTCACAGTGTACTTGCCGTTTTTAGAATGTGTTGAAAAACACAAAGAGGGCACTATAAATGTGGTTTGATTGAGCCCATTGTTTAGCCAGACGATCTATTCAGTGTGTTGGCGATCTGCTACGTCAGGCTACGTCAGGCGACAAGGTGTGATAATCTTATAAGTATATAGTCGACGTCCTACCGGTATACTAAATTAAATTACACTAATTTAAACTATAATTATTTGGTTTGAAATTACATTGACTACATCCGTCCATATGGGCCTCCTTTTGGAATTTACTGCCAGCCAGAATTTTCTTCACAATAACAAATAAAGAGCGTTTGTGCGTGGTAAGGTATGTTTCGCCCGCGAACATTTTATGAACCAAAGGGGCTTGTTACATGAGCCGGGACAACTCGGCTAGCCGAGTCAACTCGGTCTGCCAGGACAACTCGGTCTGCCAGGACAACTCGGTCGCGCTGTTAAATGAGTCGAGACAACTCGGTCAACCCATCGACGTATATTTTTAATATAGATCGATGGTCAACCGGGACAACTCGGTTGACGTGCACAAAACTAGCTGTCAATCACCGAGTCACGGCGTAATGTGGGTGGTCATTAGACGTCACTCACATGACGCGAACATTCTATTGGCTGACGTCATGAAAGTAACAACGAATCGTGTAACGTTCCATATCTAGATGGGATGACTCGCTGTTAGCATAGACTAAAAATCCTTCCTTCATCTATGCTGTTACATGGACCAAGTTGTCCCGGCTAACAGAGTTGTCCCGGCTATTCAATTCAATTAAGTTTATTCTGGTCGTCAATTATAGACATTACAGAAGAGTTGTATACATAAATACAATATATATGATTTCGGGAGTTAAATAGAGCGGCTAATTATAAGTGTTTGGTCTCTGATAGAAGTCGGGTTTCAGATATTTTATTCTTAGTTTGCCAAGTTCCCTACAATTCAGTACCATGTGGTATTCATCGCCGATTTCGAGATTACAGAGAGTGCAGATTCTGTCCGAATAATCCGTAGGCCTATTCGTCCAAGCGCCGAGTTCTTTTTGGCAGTTTGTGGTTTCTAGTGCGGAAAGCTAAATTATTGAATTTATTGTGAACTGCTCTATTATCATCAGGGGATATAGGTAATTCTCTCGTTCAAATTTGACTTTATAATCCTGCAAAATGCGAATCTGCTTGTACAGCGTAAACCGGAACCCGGCACCCAGCGCGCGGTGTATTATGGGAATTGGTGAAATCGAGCATTGTTGACCACCATTCTTGAATGTGTGTTCAAATCTTTTCAATAGTTACTATAAAGACAAAGTCGCGGGGCATCGTGCCAGTGGACTTTTGATTAAACTTGAATGAGAATATCGCCGAGAAAGTGACATACAATCATGTTCACTCAACCAACGGTATACGATGTAGCAAATCATGTTCATTGCTACACAGTCCTCGTGCTGACGTAATTCGCCGCACCTGGCATTTGAGAGATACAGATGCGCGCAAAAATAACGGCGATTAACAAGTTCCCAATCAGGGGTTTTATTCACTTTTTTTGTGGCAATGTTCGTAAGATTACTACTGTAAATGGGCATATAATAGGTTTACCTCTTAATGATATAAATATATGAATAATATGATATAGGTCATCAACTGACCACATTGGTAATATTTATTGTCTTGTGAAAGTTACCCAAGTGTGTCAGTGTATGACCTGCTTATACTGAGATTTGTACTGAATTTCTACCCATGCCGTTTCTGACGGAATTATTAATTGAAGGTCACATTAATTTTCGCAGTTGAATTCACACAACATGTCCAGAAAAAAAGTGGTCGGATTAATTTGAATGGACATGTCTTCCAATGCAAATCGCCTGAGTAAACGTTACAGTTGCAAATATAGTTGGGTGTGACTTAATAATGCAGTATTGGGAACAATACGTATTTATCTGGCTGAAGATACATTTATAGAATGTTGGTCTATTTTTCAATTTAAAAAAAATCAAGTGTAGCCGTATTAAAGAAAACAACATTCATTTCCAGCTACTTATAACTAGTAGCCCATATAGGCCTATGCACGTGTACACTTGTCAGTTAAATATGACTGCTTCGCGTATAACCTTTGCACTGGAGATTTGTATCGAAATTTCCTGCGCTCTTTTAATTTTTACTATCCATCAGGATTCATGAAAAAACTACGGAACGCTCTTTATTAAATTGTTAGGAGTAAAGACGAATTAAAGCCGGGACCTAATGTATCTAAAATGTAATATGCAAATAAGTGTTTCGGAAGATAAAAATATATGTCATTCTATGGCGATAACTAGATTCGAAAATTGGCAGTATTAACTGTATTATATAGTATTACGACTGTATTAGGTTCCCCTACTTGCGAAAAGTTGGGGGGGGGGTCCACAATAGGCAACATATATCATATATTTAAGTGAAATATAAAGGATGCATGCAGTCACGCCTCATCGCATATTCTGGTCGTTAGCTAACGAAAACGGAATCCACAAAAGACATGCACTTTGCATGGGCAGAGGTAACTCCATTCAGACTGAGATAGAGGCCGGGTGGGAACAATACCTGAAATACTATGATTGACGTCGGTGTTTGTTTGTTGTCTAACCAATCGCAATGCGACTATTAATGAAAGAAGTCAGTAGGCACGGACTTCAATGCATGGGGAGGACAGTGTTGACATTGCAAACAGTGTCAAACTGACATCATTGCTATAATTAACTAGGTCAGCCGTGAACTTTTCCAGTGTCATGGAACTTGTTATACATGTAGCGATAATTGCGCACTCTCGTGTCAAATATATATGAGTACATGTCAGGAGGTTTATATAGGGTACCGGTACTCACTCCCTGCATGCCATATATATACATGATTCGTGCTTGTGAATTAAAACACGTTTTGACTATATAGCTGTGGCAATGAATGCTTGATGAAGCCATACCAAGATTCGTCAAGGAAAGGTGTTTTAATTGCTGTATTGTTTTTATTAAGTTAATAAACACTGTAAACCTAATAAATAAACGAACCCAATAGCAATAGACCTATATACTCTACAGTATGCGGTGATGTTTACGATTTTACCGGCCCGACACCCATGAATATATTCCGCAAATTTTCCGGAACGAGGTCCGCATGCATTCAAATTCCGATAACGTTGGGGTGAATTCCGCAATTATTTCCGCAAATTCCGAAAGAGGAAACTAAAATTCCGATAACGTTGGGGTGAATTCCGCAATTATTTCCGCAAATTCCGAAAGAGGAAACTAAAATTCCGATAACGTTGGGTTGAATTCCGCAATTATTTTCGCAAATTCCGAAAACGTCGGACGTATTCCGAAAAAAATCCGCAAACGTCGTCTTCTTTTCCGCAAACCTTAGCGCTATTTTCCGAAAGAAGGAACGTAATTACCGAAAAATTTCCGCAAACAGTTTTCCGCAAAGTGTTCATAACGTCATTTGTTTTCGGAAAATACTTTCGGAATTCCGCAAAGACTTTTGAGACGCTCCCTAAGTCGAGTCCCAATTTCCTTCACCATGGCTCAATAAAGAGCGTTCCATGTTAAGAGTTTTCCTAATATGGTACGAATAAAAAGAGTTTAATAAAGCGGAAATTGCTATGACTTGGGAGGATATATAAAGCATGCATATCGGAAGTTCGTGTATATGTATTGACATGTATTGGTGTAATCATTAAACAATCACGATGACAACTGTTCTAAGTCCAGTCCCTTTACCTTGACGCAATAAAGAGCGTTCACTATTACGATATATTGCGAATAAAGAACGCTTGTATATGTGATTACATATTAAACCAGATTATTACCCCTCCTTCAAAAAGTGTTGGTTCAACGAACCACGACAAACGTTTATATATTTTATAATCCTATTGTTATGCGTAATTGACACATAGAGGTCGAGTTATGACCTGCATATTAAATAGACCGCATCGCTAGAGTGCTAATTTTATAGACCAATAACCATGCATAGACGCAGTGATTTCATCAGTGACAGTCGGCAGGATTGTTTGGGGGTAGGGGAAGCAATATTCCGAAATATATATAAACACCATATTGCCCTAAAATATACATGATTCATAACCAAGAAAAATGAACGTATCATATCATATTGGTAATGAATGACTTGATTATAATTGATTAAATCGGACAGCAATAAACCATTTTTTTGTTTTACCGCGTTACGATAAATTAAAGCGAAACGCTCTTTATTGACCATCTGGAATGTTTACGAGATGATAATTGCCTAATAACTGTGCAAGTCTTCGCATATATATGCAATCTTTATATGAATATATACTATATAATATAACTTGGACTATTCCGGTAACGTAAAAAATATATATAAACACGAGCACGTGTTTATATAGATAAATGCGCGCAAAACTGAATACGGGCATGGCTTTTTAGTAACAACACATCGCAATACATATAATAATAATAATAACACGATAAAGACATTTAATTACGAGAACGGCGATGTTTTCGGCAAAGTTTAGCATTCGCAGTGTGATAACCCGACAATCTTCAAAGGCCGCGATCGACTACATGCAAACTTAAAATACTGCCCTAGCGTACCTATGCGTTGTCGATGGGTTACCACGTGATCGATCACATGCTATGCTTCTGTTTACATGTGACAATCACGTGATCGGGCCGATGATCACGTGACTTCGTCTACAACAAAGTCTTCGGCTAACTTCGGAATTTTTTATAATCGTTATAAAAATAACGAATGGCGGTCGAATATTAGATTATATGCGCCCAATGGACATTATATATATATATTATCGGTTTATTGAAAGAAAATATTGTTTTTTCAGCACCATATTCCTTTAAATATGCATTCGCCTAACAATATTTGCTTTGACCTTGTAAGACAGTGCATTTTCTCATATATGCGAGGCTCACACATATGAGAAATTGCTCTGGCACAGGATCTTTAATGCTGTACCAGCGCAGCACCCATCATTAAAGGGTTAATACCAAAGAATAAATTTCAGGCGACTTGAGTACGGTACCACACTTGCTGGTAATTATATTTATTGAAGAAATATACAACACGAATCAACCTGTTCACAGTAATCGTTATCTGTATTTTAAAATTATATTCTTTCCTGAAAATATCAACAAAAAACGTCTGTTACAGCTTTTGTGTAAAAAAAACTAGGATTTCGACATGCTGTATCAAACTCCATGCATGGTTTACCTCCCTTGATGACTTGGTAAGACCGCTGCTATCAGCGACAGTTTACCCACATTTGGTGGACTTCAGTGATATTAAGATATATTATATCTCATGTAACTTTCTCGCGTTCTGATTGGCTGCCTACTGCCATACTATTTTACGATAGTACCCTAGTAGCTCACCTACTATTCTTTTTCTATTTATAGTAACATAATTTGTGTTTGCACAATCGTATTGCCACCTGAACACACGGTCAATCTGAAACTGTCCTGTGCGTTTCCTGTGTTACTTGTAGTTTTTGCTGTATCGGTATATCATTAGACTTAGAGAAAGACCGATTTCCCGGTAGATAATCACATTCGGTCCGGTTCAGTTTGACGACGGGCGATCCTCGATTTCAAATATGCATGATAATTGTAGACACTTCCGTGTTGAAATCCAGAAATCACGCTTCGATGCAAGATCAAATTTTCTCGATTATATACTGTAAATTTGTTATGGTGAGTTATTAAACGTACATGTATATACATGTGTAATATAATCGTCACTTTATTTATCTCTGGCTTAATTGGGTGTTAACGCAAGATTTTGCTCATGTCTCCTCGAATTTAATTTGTTTATTCGATATTTTCGTAACTCAATTCTTTCAAGACTGATTTCGTACCCGGAATTAACTATGTGCATAATGAGACACTGTTTACTTTACTTACCGTCTGCTATCAGCTACTTCAATTATTGAGTTTGCCTGTCAAAATGAGTGATCATAGATTTGCAGAAGATAATCCAAATGACTTTTTAGATTTTTTAGATGAAAATCTTACATCTAAAAAAAACAAAGACGCCACAAAATTTACTGTGAACATCTTGGAAACATTTTGCCGTGAGAAGCGATTTGATTTAAACATGATGTCCATGTCTGCTGCTGAGTTAGATGGAATTTTGACAAACTTCTTATTTAATATCCATATGCAGAGTGGAGATTTTTATTCAAGATCGAGTTTCCTCGTCATCAGACAAGGTATCAGTAGATTCTTGAAGGATAATAGAAACATGGACATTTTAATAAATGCTGAAAAAATGCCGGTCAGAAGGAAAGGGACAGATTGTACATAAATCGCCTATTTCAGTCACAGATTTGGATCTGATGTACAGTAATGCCATATTTGACACATCTACACCCACAGGACTTGTGTCCAAAACATTTTTTGAGATCGTCTTATTCTTCTGTAGGCGAGGAAGAGAAAATCTTCATGATTTAAGACCAGATCACTTCGAAATCCGATGTAACGATGAAAATAAAATGTATTTGGTCAAAACAAAATCAGAGCAAACAAAGAACTATCAAGGAGACATGAGCATATCTGACGAGGCTTCAGGGGGTCGCATGTGTGAAACAGGAGGGCCTGTCTGTCCTGTCCAAAAGTATCTTAGTAAGACCCCATGCTAAATATAGAAACAGACTAGTTCTCAGCCGGTGACAGAGTCAGAAAAGAAGTATGACTGGTGCGCTCTGGTAGAGATTAATGCTGTATCTCGTCCAAGCCTTGAAATAGTGTGTCTGTCATTTGAAGAATGAGGTTCCCAGAGGGTGAATTTAGTGATGCTACCCCGCTATCATCACTAAATTCACCCTCTGGGGACCTCATTCTGCAAATGACAGACACACTATTTCAAGGCTTGGTCTGTTCTTCTATCTTTGTGATAACGGTTTTGCAAGCAAGTCTGAGTTTAGTGTGCCTGTCATTTGCAGAATGAGGTCTCCATAGGGTGAATTTAGTGACGTTATCCCGCATAGTGGGCTATCATCACTAAATTGACCCTCTGGAGACCTCATTCTTCTTAGGCCTCATCTTCTCTGGAAAGTTTCTTTATTACTAAATTTCTATAGAAACTTCTTCACATAGATTCTATTTCTTTTTTAGTTTAGTTTCTCTTTTTCCCCAAATTGGCAGACGACACATTGCATAATCGAGGTTCCCAATGGGTGTACATCACAATATTCACAATTTGGGAACTTCAATCTGAGTCTGTCTCCCATAGCAGATGAGGCCATGCAGAATGAGGTCCCCAGAGGGTGAATTTGGTGATGCTAGGCCACTGTGCAGGATATCATCACTAAATTCACCCTCTGGGGACCTCATTCTGCAAATAATTCTTATATCTATAACTGTCACTATCTTTTATAACAGTTAAGGGATTAGATCTGGGCAAGCTACAAGATCGTGAGCCACAGATTGACAACAGGACAGCTGCCGCAACATTCCTCAATGGATTGATGCCATCAACGACTTACAGGATACACATTTGGGCCAGAACGATAAATGGACGTGGAGAGGACCACTTCATCGAACTGAAAACGGTGGCCCAGTCTAGTATGTATTAAATTCTTGTTAATCCTTTCTATACTAAATGTTCATTGATGAGTAGTTACATATGAAATGTTCAGACAATAAGTTCAACATATGACCATTTGTTGAACTTATTATCTGAACTTTTCCCTCAATAAATAGGACTCCTTTTGTACTTGAATAGTTTTATAGAATATTGAATAATTTTCATGTACATATTTAGGCACTCGGTATATACACGGTGGGGAATCACGTGGTTTCGAGTTGATGAGTATCACGCATTCAAAATGATTGAGGCGATTTAACCCTTTAACCAACAGAAGGGCCCTGTGCCAATGCATTCTCTTATATATGCGAGTCGACCATAGGTCGCCTCGCATATATAAGAGAATGCATTGGCTTAACACATTAAAAATTATAAAATTGTTAAAGAATGTAAGAAAAAATGGTAAAAAGTGTTAAAAAAAGATTTTTTTTAGGCCAATGCATTCTCTTATATATGCGAGGCGACCTATGGTCGACTCGCATATATAAGAGAATGCATTGGCACAGGGTATAACTGTAACTATCACAATGTGGTCAAGGAGCCGGTTCCAATGATATCCATATGTGTATGGTTCTATTGAGACAGACCGAAGATATTTTAGGCTGTTGAAGCTTTATTTGGCCGGTTTTGGCCGGTTTGTTGGGTAAAGGGTTAAAACGTGACCAGAAACGAGGAAAACAGATAATAAACTAAGATATGACATATTACATATTATTTTGACAGCTACGAGCAGATGCTATACAATCTTTCAAACAAGCTGATACCTCATTTATGTCCAAATTCATATTTGTTTGCTCAAACATTCTGACCAAAGTTGTCAGCCGAAGGATTCTCCAAGATGTATGGACTGGTGTATTCCACGCACCTCCGACTGGCAACTTTGGTCAGAATGATACAGAGAGTATTTCCGAACAAATAAGGTATCAACTTGTTTAAAAAAATAAACTAGCATATGCTCGTAACAGTCAAACTACTATGTTTTGTGTAAGTTCCTCGTATATTATGTTTTTATGCGTTTGCAAATTTTGAATGCGTGGTACTCACTAATCTCGAAACCACATGATTCCCACCGTGATATAGGCATGGTCATATCACTCGATGCTGCAGTCATTTCTGTAGCGGAAAGTGGCAAAATGTGTGACAAACAATTGTCTTATAGTTTTACATGGATTGACAGATTATGATTAAATTATTAATATTTAACCCTTTCATGACTGGAGCTTTGCTGGTGCAGCATTAAAGATCCTGTGCCAGTGCATAATCTTATATATGCGAGTCTCCCATAGGGTTCCTTGCATATATAAGAGAATGCACTGGCTTACAAAGTAAATATTATTAGGCCAATGCATGCTCTTATATATGCAAAGCTCCCTATGGGATACTTTGCGAGTCTCCCATTGAGACCCGCATATATAAGAGAATGCATTTGGCACAGGTTTTCAAAAAAATTCTGGAAGCTCCAATCATGGAAGGGTTAAGTTTCAGTGACATGGATTATTTTAAGTATTAATAAAATGTTTTGTTTTTTTTACACTCACTAGGTAGTGGAGGCCCAGAAATGCATGTTGCAAATGTTGGTGACTCATTCATTAATGTCACCTGGACATACAATACTGGTGTATTCTTTGTTGAGTACAGGAAGGAAGGTAAGAATCAATGTTGGGCTGAATCCATTCATTATGCTATTGTGGAATGGGTAGTTTACCCAGGGCAAAAAAGAATGGAATGATTTTTGGTGACCGGAGTAATTTTAACTCTTTCAGTGCCAAGTCAGATTTTTGTATTGACCCATATTTCCTTGATCATTTTTCAAATTAGTTGATTATAATAATGTGATACATTAGAGCTTTTCCATCAATGTATCACATTATTATAATCAATAAATTTGAAAAATGATCAAGCAAATATGGGTTGATACAAAAATTGGACTTGGCACTGAAAGGGTTAAAATAGCATAGTTACAAATGCAAATAAAACAATTTCTATTGAGGAAATATGAAAAATCCCACATTGGGCATGTCGAACAGACAAAGACTTGGGCAAATGAGCAAAAATATCTGATATTCACAATGGAACTAACATGAATTTTGAATTTAATCGAACAAGCAATTATACGTAATTTTAGAACAACCTTTTTAGTATCTAAAACTTTGGATAAATAATTTTGACTGTCATCCAATTGAATTATATATTTCTGAATTAAATGTTAAAATAAAATTTATTTAATCCATTACATAAATATTTTCCATGTGCTTTCTCTGTTGACTACCGATCTTCGTGTGGGAAAGTGACGCCACTTTACAATATTCCCGCAGTTACACCACCTCGGCTGTAGGTGTAGCGAGCATAGCCCAGCGTACCAGCATATTTATTCCATTCATTGCCCATTCAAATTTCATTACCTGTTGTAGCCCAGCGTAGTGAATGGAATCTTCCCTTTGTGTCTGCTAAGCAGAAACCCCTATGATATGTATCATGATTTTTGCTCACGATACTATATGCATATCACAATTCACTTAATTTAAAAAATATTAATCCACAATGGCAAATGGTGGCCTGGTATAATGACAATTCCATTTCTCATTTCTGATAACAAACTATTCCATGCCTAAGCTTACAGTAATGCCCTATGTAATCGACTCCTTAAACACAGCAGAATTAGGGGTAACTTTTCAGGATTTAGTTGGAAATATGGCTTGTTGCCATATTTCTGACTAAATCCTGAAAAGTTACCCATAATTCTGCTGTGTTTAAGGAGTCGATTACTTAGGGCATTACTGTATGTAGTCAAACTTGAACAATTGAATTTATCGTTTAGCTTTAGTTGGACACTAATGTGTTGAATGTTAGATTTACCACTCACAGTTACTAAGGAACTGTACAAAAATTATCATAATGTTATAATAGCGCATTTCCATCATACCTAAAAATTAGTGCTGGCCATTTGCAGAGTGAGGTCCCCAGGGGGGTGAATTTAGTGATGCCATCCTGCACAGCTGACTAGCTTCACAAGTTCACCCTCTGGGTACCTCAAAATGGCCACTTTTGAAAAAATTCAGATGATCGGCCAATTCTCCCAGTGACACTACGATCCCTATTGTTTATTTAACTCTTTCATGACTGGAGCTTCCTGAAATTTTGCGAAACCCTGTGGCAATGCATTCTCTTATATATGTGAGTCTCACATGGGAGCCTCTCATACAGAAGAGAATACATTGGCCTGACAATATTTATCTTGACCATGTAAGCCAGTGCATGCTCTTGTATATGTGAGGCTCCCTATGGGATACTTACATATATTTGAGAAAATCAATGGCACAGGATCTTTAACCCTTCCATATCATCCCGTCCATGACTGGAGCTTCCTGAAATTTTGCGAAATTCTGTGCAATTAATGCATTCTCTTATATATTGAGTCTCACATAGGGAGCCTTGCATATTTAAGAGAATACATTGTCCTAACAATATTTACCTTGACTATGTAAGCCAGTGTATTCTCTTTTATATGCGAGGCTCCCTATGGGAGACTTGCATATATATGATAAAATCACTGGCACAGGATCTTTAACTCTGCCATAACCATTCCATGACTGGAGCTTGCTGAAAGTTTTCGAAAACCCTGTGTCAATGCATTCTCACATAGGGAGCCTCGCATAAATAAGAGAATACATTGGCCTAACAATATTTACCTTGACCTTGTAAGCCAATGTATTCTCTTATATATGCAAGGCTCTCTATGGGAGACTTGCATATATATGAGAATGCACTGGCACGTGGTCTTTAATGCTGCACCAGTGCAGCTCTTGTCATGAAAGGGTTAACACGCAATCAAGCCTTGAAATAGTGTACCTGTCATTTTCAGAATGAGGTCCCCAGAGGGTGAATTTAGTGATGTTACCCTGCATAGCGGGTTAGCATCACCAAATTCACCCTCTGGGAGCCTCATTCTGCTCAGTTGTAAATGACTAGACACACTTTTTCAAGGCTTGCACGCAATGTTTATCACAGGTGCATCTGAATGGTTGAGGACCACCGATGAGATAGTCCAAAAATACAAGAACTTCACTGGCCTGGAATCTGGGACGTCATACGAGGTTAGATTGGTCCGAGTTAGTGGAAACAACAAATTTGACAAAGGCGGTCTCAAGATTGTTACTACTGACGGCGTTGGTGAGTAGAATTATTAGTACACTGACATCCACCAACTAAATTAACCCTTTACCCAACAGAACGGCCCTGTGCCAATGCATTCTCTTATATATGCGAGTCGACCATAGGTCGCCTCGCATATATAAGAGAATGCATTGGCTTAACACATTAAAAATTATAAAATTGTTAAAGAATGTAAGAAAAAATGGTAAAAAGTGTTAAAAAAAGATTTTTTTTAGGCCAATGCATTCTCTTATATATGCGAGGCGACCTATGGTCGACTCGCATATATAAGAGAATGCATTGGCACAGGGCTTACTGTAACTATCACAATGTGGTCAAGGAGCCGGTTCCAATGATATCCATATTTGTATGGTTCTATTGAGACAGACCGGAGATATTTTAGGCTGTTGAAGCTTTATTTGGCCGGTTTTGGCCGGTTTGTTGGGTAAAGGGTTAACTGCCACGAATGAATACAGAATACCTGAATCCTTTTCCCAAATGTTCACTAAACGTATTGCCGGACCGGATACTAGACAACAGCACAATTATTCCTCAAAACCCCCGAGAACCTCCTTTTCGGAACAGCTACCATTTCATGCATTCCCAACCTCATGGAACAACTTAGATAATACTATGACTAAAAATCAAAGTAGGCACGTATTCAAAAAACACATCACAGAGAAAACAATAAGCGCATATTCTAACAATATAAAATGCAAGAATCGAGGATGCCCAGACTGCCCTCATAACGTACCCCGTTAAGTGTACATATAACACGTTCAACGTCAACCCATACGAATCAGTAGTCCCTGTAACCTCATCCGCCAAAAATACTACCCGATCATCTGAACTTGAACCATATACATTAGGGACCAACGAAGCTTCGAGATTCGATTCGATTTCGAATCTTACGTTCCGTTTCGATTCGATTCGAAAGCGGTCGTGTGATTCGGGATATTTCGAATCGTTGTATACAAGTCCTTTATCGCAGGGAATAGACTGCATTATATATACAAAACATTAATTATATCCCCAATACTTAAATTGAGGCTCCTTCCGCGACCAACTGGGAACTTCGTGGTCCAATGTGTACAGGGTAATTTGTCCAATAGCCCACTGCTCATATATATATTGGCCTCCCAGTCCCAGAGAGGGTTACTCGTGGCAGGTCGGTGGGTTACTCGTGCGACCTGCTGGTATGTCTGTGATGGTTCGCGTGTTCGTCACGGTTGTAACAAAATCGCAGGGCACACATGTTTCCTCCACCACATAAAACCAGCAATATGGCGATTTTGCCCGGCCACAGCTGCAGAAGCGAGTGAATTTCTTGTGAGACATATTTGTATATCGGTATTTGATATTCTTATACCAGAAAAACCTATATTGTGTTACTCAGCTCAATCAAATAATATATATTATTTTTTTAATTTTAAAACTTAACACGATATAAATATATTAAATAAACATTCTGGGCTCCAACGTGTCGTGTCTAAATTCGATCAACATCTTTATACAGAATATGTTATCCGGTAAATGGAATATGGATGACCATTTAGCTTTCATGACAACTCAATTGATCCGATGGACAGGCCCAAGTTGGGATACTATACATTACATAGTTCCTGTAATCCCGTTTGCCAAGTCACGATGCACAATTTTGATATCGCGTATGCCTGCTGTGCGCGACAGGGTGAAGTGTACATGCGAAGAGTTGCCGTTTGCAAAGACTCGAATCAGACTCCATTGACTCCAAAATTCCAAACTGCTTACTTTCACGAACTTCACGCATAGTGGCAGTGTCAAAAATATGAAATGATGGCGTGCCATTCTCATATATTAAACTGTTTAAACCCTGATTAAATATTGTTCATATCATGTCATAGAAATTAAGTTTAATGAACCTCCTTCGTAATCTGAGTTATCTCACTGATGTTATAAAATCCCCCCCACTGATCGGTACCGCCAATCTACTAAAGTGTTTGAAAAAGATTTGATTCGAGATTCGATTCCGAATCATTATCGTGATTCGATTCGAGATTCGATTCGATGTTGAAATTGCCGATTCGTCGGTCTCTAATATACATGATATTGAACATCGCTCGGGTAGTATCCATTTTCACACACTCTTGAACTAAGCCCTAAACTCATAAATTACATATACACAATATGTGCATGGCTCAACAGAGGCCATCTTACTATAAGTTATTACTTTCTATATTTACCATACTGGGGATGGCAGGAAGACAGTCTTGCCAGATTATGCCATCCCCCACAATATACGACAGAATTATCCATAATTGTCATCATTATATTATGTAATATGTATGTGTATTGAAATAAAATATCCTATCGTATCCTATCCTATCCAGAAATGTCGACCAGAGCACATAATAAATTATTTTACATTGTATGCCTAAAATCTCTAAAAATTTCATGAGCACATATATATTTCCAGGCTTCGAAATTGTCCAATATATACTAGACGGCATTGACTGAAAATCATATTCGTAGTTTATACTCTATATTTAGCAAATCATTGACATGTAAGTCAATTTCGGCATATCTCCCTGACAGGATACCCAGGTTTGTGAATGTGGCCTCAGTCGGGACTGTGTGTAAGCCATGTATGGAAGCTAGTATGCCTGTAGAGAGCGCAAGACAGAGCGATAGGAGTGTGTCTGCTTATTAATGCATTCTTTAGATGTAACTTGTATTCGCTATGTTCGTATGTTCAAGTGTTATTCAATAAAAATATTAAAAAAAAAAAAATTCCTAATTAACTGCAATGTACTTTACACTCTCCCATGTGAACATTTATAAAATGTGCTCTCGAGATTGTTACCACTGACTGTCTTTTAAGAAGAAATGTTTACATAGCCGGTCTGTGTTACACTAAATCCTGTTCGGTGATTGGTCAATTGCCAATTGGGTCACCCGATTCATACCCTGATAACACACAGACCGTAACACGAACACGATGTCACAAATTGTTGACCTAATCTGTAAAAGCGGTCAGCAGAATAATTGGGCATGCTTTTCAAAGTTTAGTCAAATTGCATCTGAAGCCAGTTATTTATATCGATAATGTTATAGTTGCTAAGTGCTTGTAAATCTTATATTGGGTGACTTAACCCTTTGAACCCTGGCTCCCCACAAAGATCGACACCATGACCCTGAGCTCCCAGTGTTATTTTTTGATTTATTGTAGACTTTGTTTAGGCGCAATGTGTGGGTTCTGTTTAAGTGGTGCCACAGATCTGAAACTTTACATGTATGTTCCCCATGGACCACTGAGTATTTTAAGACTGGGACACATTGCCACACGATAACTCCCTGGCAACGGTTGCTATGCAGCTACCCGAAATTGAATGTAAAATGCAAGTATAGCTTTTATCGACGTACTTCAGCCCTAGGAAATGGCATTTTCGATGCAGCCCATGCCCCATTGTGAAATTTGTTATATATCTGGCCGGATGAGTGAATCAAACTTTTATTTAAGGGTAGCAACGGTTGCTAACCCCAAATGATCCAATGACACCATTGCCCTGAGCATTCAATCGTATTATGCCCCATTTTAGACATTTCCTAGGCGCATGTTACGTTTTTATGTTTACCCATACCATAGTATGGTAAACATAGTTTCTTTGTCCGGATTGACCACTCGTCGTCCGTCTGTCTGTCTGTCTGTCTGTAGACACTTTACGCATGGTGCGATAACTGAAATATTTTCTATCTGATCGGAACAATATTTGGTATGTAAGTTTCTCCGCCCAAAATACAGATCGAGTTCGAATATGGATTTGATCGGAGTTTTATTTACGTAGTTATGGCCCTTTTTTTTTACCTAGAATTCACAAATTCTATGATAACTAAAAAAAAAATGATCTGATCAGAACTGATCAGAACCAAATTTGGTATGTCAGTTTCTCCACCTAACATACAGTTCGAGATCGAATATGGGTTTGATCAGATTATTTTTAATGGAGTTATGGCCCTTTGACATAGAATTCATGCATGCTTCAATAAATCTACTAGTTTTCATCTGATAGGAACCAAATTTGGTATGTGTGTTTGTCAACTCAAAATACAGATCGAGTTTGAATATGGGTCAGATCCTGTTTTTTATACCAGAGTTATGGCCCCGTTTTAACTTAGAATTGAACAGATTTGAGATTTGCTGACAATATATAACCAGAAGCAGCTTATAATTAACTGTGGTATCTGTGAGAAAGAGACTAGAGTTAAACTCTATTATTGATAATGAAATATGATACTCACTGCTGCTAGCCATCTGTTGTTTATTGCGTTTCCATAGTGTGTGGACCCTGTTGGCTCAGGACTCCCAGGCAGCTCTCTGTCAGATTTAGCCTATCAATGCATTGTTCAAGTGACACACAGTCCCCTAATTTTAAATTGTTAACCCTGGTCATCAATTTTATGCTTTTGTATATTTTTCATGTAGTCATTCTCCTATTATATCCCATTCACTTGTACAGAATGGACTTTTGTAGTTAAAATGACCCCCTCTCAACATTCCTTAATAGAAATACCTTTCATCTGATATATCTCATTTTATTGAGATGTATGTAAATTTGGTATGTTAGTACATAATGCGATAACTCAAACATTTTCTATCCGATCGGAACCAAATATTGTATATGAGTTTCATCGAGTTTGAATTTGGTTTGATCCAAGATTTTGTTACAGAGTTATGGCCCTTTTTCCACTTAGAATTAACACATTCTGCCATAACTCAAACATTTTTATCTGATTGGAACCAAATTTGGTATGTGAGTTTCACAAAATACTGAGCGAGTTCAAATATGGGTTTGATCCGATTTATTTTGAAGGAGTTATGACCCTTTTTCAAAAGAAAAAAATTGAAGAAAAAAAAATATCTTTTTGACTTTTATAATAATAACTAGCAGGTTAGCCCGCCACTGGCGGCATTCGTCCCATGGCTTTGTTTCAGAAACATGACATTTTTGTAATTATTTTGTTTTTATTTATTTTTGTTTTTTATTTTTTAATATGAATTTAATGTTTTTTAAATTTAATATATTTTGTTTCTGAATTGTTTTTTTATTGTTAATTTTTTTTAATTTTAAATTGTTTTAATTAAATTGTAAATTGTTTTAATTAATTTTTTTGTTTATGGCGGAAAAATTTACCCGTAGAAATCCCCCCTTCCTAGGAACGACAGACAACGCATTCTTTGTTTCGTGAAATCTCTCTACGATAACATTGCATTGAATTTAAAACAAACGCTTCCTGTCGGGAAATCTGTCTTCGGGTCGTTGTTGTTGGCATCACGGCTCCCCGAAAACTCTCACATTGCCGAAAACGTGTATTTAGTAATATAGTTGTTGTTGATATTTACGGCTTGAGGGCCATTTTCTTATTTAGCAAGTTTGAGCTCAATCGGTTCGAGTCTATAAAGGACACACTCATATATATGACACTTCCCGTAGGTAGCAAGTTTGAGCTCAATCGGCATTCCCTGGAATTTCCCGTAGATTGGCAGATTCCAGTAGCTTTATAACGGTATATCTGGAAATCTGATGCTATATTCGTGATTATCTGGGATGATTTCGGTATATACCAAAGGTATATACTGTAAAAACAAAGCGCGCCATCCGTGCTCGCAGGGAATAAATTTCGAGCGATAACGTTTGTGTAAATACGAAATTGTGAGTGTTGGTTTGTAACCGGGATTTCTGAGAAGCATTATGCCTATAACTACCCCCCCTAAGCCCTGACCTAAGTGTCATACATACTATAACAATGATGTTGTAAGAGCTCCAATAAATCTCCCCGCATAGGCAAGCACTCAATGTTCCCGTATAACTCTGCAGATGCCAATAACGTTGAATGGGAAACAGACGCTCTTTATAGAGATGCGTGAAAAACAAACGCTCATTAAATAATCACTTGATTAACCCACGCCGTGCCTTTGCGGTGATTTGAGATTGGAGAACGGGTGCTCTGAGCTTCTCTAAACCGCGACCACGGTCGTGTCGGTGGGATTTGACACTTACATAGGAAGTTTGAGCTCAATCTGTACACGCGTTTTGGATTCTATGAAGTACACACACACGGAAGTCTCAAAATATATACATGTAGTATAGATTAAAAAAAATGTCATTGACTCTTTCATTTGTTTTCATTTAGATATTGATAATTATGATACAAGTTGAGAAAAAGGTTCCCAATGTGTCCCTTTAATTTTTTTAAATAATTAAAAAAAAAAAATTTAAGTTAATTTTTTTTGAAAAACTAACATCATTATATTTCTGCCAAGGGTACCCCGAATCACCACACTAAATTTGTTTAAATCTGTCCAAAATCTTGTGTTATGTACTGGTACATCTGTTTGGAGCAACATTAAATCCAATTAACCAATTCCATCCCATGCAGGGCTGGCGATCTAGAAAATCCAGGAGGGCTATTAATAGCCCTCCTAGATATGCCTAGGAGGGCTATAGCCCTCCTCAACTTTTAAAGTTATGATTTATTTTATCTGAGTTACTACTGCCGTTAGTTTGTCTATTTTTGATGTTGTATAACTCCATTTAAATTAATTTTCTTCATTTGGAAACAAAGTGTCCACAGAGTTGTGAATGTCAAAATCCCCCACAGTAATTATGGTATGGTGAATATTTAACTATGTTTTATATGTTGTGATAATCTATATGTACAAGAAACAAAATGTAAGAGTATTTGTACTCAACAATTTGTCAGTCGGTGTCCAACCCATGCAACGGAATTGGGTGAGTTTGTCCACATTAAAAGCATTCTCCATGAAAGTGTAATTTTACGTAAAATACACAATCAAGAACAATATTAAATCCAGTATATTTGCACTTGAATATTGACTGCTTTTTCTCTCAAAGTAATCCATATTCCATTGTCGATCGCAGACTGCTGCTTGCAGCGGTCAAGTCACTATCTATAGATTTACTGGGTGTTTGCAATTGGGGACATAGAAAATAGTTTCTGAACTTTAATAATTGAATAACAGTGTAAACTAGAATACGTGGATACATTTAGCTAATTATATTAAAATATTGTCAATCGAAGCGATAAAAGACGGCTGCAAGCTAAATACAATTTTCACTGATAGGAACCGGAAACGGAACGAAAGGTTGAACTTAATTGGGACAGTGACATTTGGTTCTCACTATCCACAAACATGTGTCATTTTATCCAGTGAAATATATTGTAAGCTCAATCTTATGAAGAGAAATTATTTATTTTGGTCATAAAATGTGTGAGAATCGATCAAAAGATCAGATTTACGAAACAGTTCGTTCCGGAATTTACTGATTCCGCTATAATTCCCATTTGACATTACCGTCAAGTCACGCAGTGCACACAGTCCCCACACTGTACAATATAATTACAATTTCGATGCAGTATTTTACTCATTAAACACAATAAAATAACTAAATAATAAATGTCCTATCGTAGACGAGGCGGGCTATAAAAAGCCCGCCTTGGAAAATTCTAGGCGGGCTGTAGGCGGGCAGCCCGCCAGCCCGCCTTGAGATTTCCAGGCCTGCCCATGCCTTTTGAGTATTATTTTCTGATGTCTCTATCTTCAGACGGTCTGAGGTCATTATAATTGTTATTGGTTTAATAGAGAGGTCAGTGTTCAACATAAACAATTCCTGTGACTTGTTGACAGCTCTGCTATATGATTGATATTAATGGGTCAACAGTGAGGTGGCTTATCTGTATACTATATTGTTGGTAGAATTTGACACATTATTATTGTAAACTTAACATAAGTATTCCATGTCCAGGTCACACCTTTCACATTTAACCCAAGGCTGTGGTGACTTAGCATTACAGATCCTGTACTAGTGCATTCTCTTTTATAAATGCCAGTGACCCATAAATTCCAATAGTTTTTGTTATGTACATTTGTTTATAATAGTACATAACAGTATACTCTATAATTCAACACCAAAACTCTCATTTATGATTCCAAGCATAGTAAATTTTTATCGCCAAGGAATGGGTTAACATCTGCCGATCGTGATCGGCCTCTCGTTCCGAAATCACGTGACGAGCGTTTCGGTTGGTCTCGTCGACAATCAAATGCCAGAGTTCATTATCCCTTGGGGTGTACTGTCCATACTTATTGAAGTTGGTACATGCTTTGGTCACGTCTTCTCTTTCGGTGTAAAGGTACGTATAACAAACGAATTTGCGTCCCTTTTCAACGTATGGACATTATGATCACCGTGACTAATTGCAGGTATGAAGCCACGCCCCCAGCCACGCCTCTACCTCGACATAAGCTCCGCCCACTTTCACAACACCTCAACTACCCCATACATTGATCTGTTGTCGTATCTCTACTTGAAATAGCGCCACCGCTCCTGGAGCGACTGACGTCTGAATCTCTCCCAGTGTCACTGTGCTTTCGTTCTCCCATTCTAACTCACATATGGCGTAGTCATCATCATCTAAATCTTCCGCGTCCGATTCCAAAATTTGCCGGACCACCTCGTCTACAGACACTGTTTTAGGCTTCATAATTCATGATGTTGTGTGCTTAAACACAATAGCAACTAGATACAAACAAAAACATAATTATTGGAGAAGCAGACGACCGCGACGATGTATGTAAACAACAAACACGTGGCGGTCGATATGGCCGGTCCGGCTGGGGTATTTGGAGGTTCACGCTGTGGCCGGTATACCGGCCGCTCGGGTTCAAAGGGTTAATGTGCTGCGTGGGCTATTTACTGTTTCATGCTGAAGAAAAGTCAGGACATAATATTTCTAGATTATATGACTTGAATAAGTTTTTCTGTGACATATAAAGTCTGTATGGAAGTATTACACATATATCTCAACCAATTTTTATCAATTAAGCAGGCAGTAATATGAAATAAGCAAAGTGCACAATATCTGGTTTAGTTTGGAGCTCCATACCACCATGGTTTTAAATGATAAATGGCCCTTTACTATTTTTCAGCTGCCGCGAGCTCGCTGAGTGCAAACTTCAAATGGTTTATCGGAATGTTGTTGTCATTGATTATCATCATAGCGATTGCCGTTTATATATGGTTCCAATACAGAACACGGAAGGATGTTCCGCAAAGGACTATACGCAAGTCAAGTGAGTTTTTACTTAATATTATCACAGTGTCAGTCTTAACCTTACTTAAAATAAAACTCAAGTTATTAGCTAGTCAAAAGTGCATGGAATTTGTTGTAACTTAATTTCCAATATTATCTTCTATCCAAAGAAGTTGAAAACTTCAACCCTTTTATGACGGGAGCTGTGCTGGTGCAGCATTAAAGACCCTGTGCGAGTGCATTCTCTTAAATATGAGAGTCTCCCATAGGGAGTCTCGCATACATAAGAGAATGCACTGGTTTACAAGATCAAGGTAAATATTTTTAGGCCAATGCATTCTCTTATATATGCGAGGCAACCTATTGGCGACTCGCATATATAAGAGAATGCATTGGCACAGGGTTTTCGCTAAATTTCAGGAAGCTCCAGTCATGAAAGTAACTATTTTATTTTAAACATTTTTATTTGCAATAATTGAATCCATTACTTTGTTTAAAGTTATTTTATATAGAATAAATAATTTTCAGTTGAAATTTTACTTGTTGTCATGTTTTTTGAATGCTCGACATTAACCGTGTTTTATGTAATTATTATGAAATTGTTTGTGTTCGAGATATTTTATGAGCATGCAGTAGAGTAATACAACTAACTGCTTTGAGAATTTGTGAAGTAAGTCCATATTTTATATGATTTGCTTTGATTTACAAATAATCTAGCATAACATTGTGCAGATGATGAATACAATGAAAAAATATCATAAGTTTTTCAAGAATCAACTATTCATAATCTAGTATTTTCACTTTCCACACATGTAGAAATATTGCTATTTAACAGAAGCATCGTCTTCCAAATGGCTATTCTCCATTCAATCATATTATTCATTATACACTGGAGTCTTAGTAGAAAGCATCAAAGTGTGTGTTATAGTGTCAATGGTTGAGTTTAGTGTGCCTGTCATTTGCAGGATGAGATCCCCAGAGGGTGAATTTAGTGATGCTATCCCGCATAGCGGGCTTAAGCATCACAAAATTCACACTCTGGGGACTTGCATGGCCTCATCTGCTATGGGAGACACAGACTCAGATTGAAGTTCCCAAATGGTGAACATTGTGATGTACACCATTTGGGAACCTCGATTATGCAATGTGTCATCTGCCAATTTGTGGATATAGAGAAACTAAACAAAAAAAGAAATAGAATCTAGAAGGTTCCATATAAATTTGATAATAAAGAAACTTTCCAGAGAAGATGAGGCCCAAGCTGAATGAGGTCGCCAGAGGGTGATGCTAGCCCACTATTTGGGATAGTGTCACTAAATTCAACCTCTGGTGACCTCATTCTGCAAATGACAGGCACACTAAACTCAGGCTTGGTGTCAAGGGATGAGTAGGGCTTCTTTATTCTCTAAATTACCCCATTATCACATTTGGTATAATTGCCTGAAAACTGATTATTATTAATTGGTAATAGTCCTAGACAGTATTTCATAGAGATATGTAGTGCATGTAGCTAAAAAGGCGTCTCTCTGATATCTTTCAGGGAAACGGTCAAATGGTGCGTTCATTTTGCTTGTTGTTCCTTCGTTGTGTGTTTTCTTCCCTAAGATATTTGCTATTTTCTCTTCATGCTTGTATCACCCACAATGCACATTTATATTATCTGTCTATTAACCCTTTGAGTGCCATGGGCCGATCTCATCGGCCCTAAACCTACAAAATAAGTCTGATAAAGAATATAAGAATAAATTATTAAAATTGTAAAAAAAAAAAAAAAAAAATGTTATGGTCGACTCGCATATATAAGAGAATGCATTGGCACAGGGTATATGGGTTGATACAAAAATCGACCTGGCACTCAAAGGTTTTAGTATATTCAGTGATCTCTCATAATTATAATCAAGAATTATATATTTATTTATATATGTTATAGCTTGTAGGTGCTTGATTTGCACAAATGTTAGGTAATGTAACTGTAGACAATTTCCTGCAATTTTGGCCTAACAGGGAGGGAGGCTGTGTATATATTTCAAATCTATGTTGAGTAATTTTCCTTCACATTGCAATTGGCCCATCAATCATTTGTTTATTTCAGACAGGAATGGTTGGACAAAACCACAGCACATATCATTAGTCCCTGACAAGCCTTGAAATAGTGTGTCTGTCATTTGCAGAATGAGGTCCCCAGAGGGTGAATTTAGTGATGCTACCGCATAACAGGCTAGCATCACCAAATTCACCCTCTGGGGACCTCATTCTGCTCATTCTGATTTTAAAAACAATTTTGGCGAAAATGGACCATTTCAGCCCCATATCGACATGACCGAGAGCTATGGTAGAACTAAGAAATTTTGAAAATAGAACAAAAGTCAATTAAAAAGTATGACCATGGTAGCACAGATGGCAAAATCTAGATGAGAAAATCAGGCTTATTTTCATTGAGAAAGATGCAGATTTGGCCTAGCTACACTGAACGTTAAAAACATTTACTTTTCTATTAAATTTCACAATTTTATAAAAATAATTAAATCATTAAACCAGTAATGTGCTTTACACTGGCTGTTATGTCCCCCACATACTTAATTTTGTATCTCATATTTTTCAGCCCTCAAAATTTTGTACTGCTACCCTAACCCTTTCTATACTAAATGAACTCTCCCATTCAGTTATAAAAATATACATTGGAATAGTCCATTATTCATTTGGAGGGATGTTCAGGAAAAATGAGCAGATGACAGACAAGTGAAAAAATAATAGAATTGCAAAAGGATTCATTTCATTGGAGGGAAGTGTTTAGATAATAATTTCAACAAACAACCAATGGCCATTTTTTTTAAATTATTTGACCATTACAAAGAATAACTACTCATCAATGAGTATTTAGTACAGAAAGGGTTAACGTATATAACTGCTGTTCACACATACATATATGACACCATTTCATCTGTGACTATGCACCCCCACCCAGGGACACCCCACCAAATGCTGTGTTGCAATCTGTATCTTGACTATCATTATTCCACACAGTAGCATATGTGATTAGATAACGTTTGTCTGTTGAATAACAAAGGAACATAACAATTAAAGATGGTCTGTCTCTTCTAGGCCACATTTACAACAACAACATAATTTTTATAAAACCCAATTTCAAGACTACAAATAAAACGATGACAACTAAATATTGGGATTAATATTTGTCTATATAGCCATAATAATGTAATTTATTCCTGAGGTTGCAGAACAAAATATCCGACACTTTGCCTTGGTGGAACGTGTTAACAAAATAGAGATCTCCTGCTTGTTATGCTCCAAACTTTTCCGTGAGCCTTGCGGAAACGTACGTGTGTTGCAAGCAGGAGAACCAGGGTTGGCACTGGACCAAAATTTTCTCTTGCCAAAATTTTTGCCAAATAAAATTATTTTTTTCCAAATTAAAAACATAATTGCCAAATTTAATTGCGCGTATAATTGTGGAAATTATCATGTTTTTATCTTTGTTAAAAAAACTAACCACAGACTGGTAAAATGAGCTACTAGAAACGCAAGTTAGTATTATTAATAAATATCAAACTACCAATAAATATCTAAGCGACACCTGCCTGGAAACAACGTTTAATATTGCTACACAGTCATCAAGCATACATATTGTTTCGCCTTGTTTTACTGCTGAAATCAACGAGCCATAAATTAATCCTTCGTCATTCACAATTGGCTGATTAACATATTATCTTATACTCGCTAGCAATAGAACGCTGACATCATAAATATGTGCTTTATAATGTTGCCATTAATATGCATTGTTACAATGACTACATGCATCCATAATCTAAACGAACAAATGGATGATTAACTGTCAAAACAAATTAATAATTACCTTTTTCTGTATCTGCATTGATATCTTGTTACAAAGTACTTGAAACAGCCTCAATGAAAAATTTACAGAACATCACTTTTTTCCGACTCACATTTTAAACACGATCGATTAGCTGTTTGATGAAAGTTTGATTATGACAGAAAGATGGGATTACCATTTAGTGAAGACTAAAGAAGATTACATATAACTGTCGACATAACACTGCTGACTGCGCTACATGTAAATTGATAGATTTAGTTTTGGTTTCCCATTGTATTGTCTGTAGTTCGGTACTCGTAACAAATAACCCACGTTCAATGATGTTTTATGACTAAATAGTTCACATCTCATAATTCAAAACTCTCTTGTCAAAATTTTTGCTAAATTAAAATATTTTTTGCCATTGGCAAATTTGGCAAGCGGCAGCGCGAACCCTGAGGAGAACTCTATCTCCTTCTGAGAACACCTGAAGTTTCATGACCAATCTATTCTAAAAATATCCCGTAAAACTGTCTCAATTAATAGTTGTATGTATTAACCCTTTACCCAACAGAAGGGCCCTGTGCCAATGCATTCTCTTATATATGCGAGTCGACCATAGGTCGCCTCGCATATATAAGAGAATGCATTGGCTTAACACATTAAAAATAAAAAAATTGTTAAAGAATGTAAGAATTTTTTTTTTTAGGCCAATGCATTCTCTTATATATGCGAGGCGACCTATGGTCGACTCGCATATATAAGAGAATGCATTGGCACAGGGCATAACTGTAACTATCACAATGTGGTCAAGGAGCCGGTTCCAATGATATCCATATTTGTATGGTTCTATTGAGACAGACCGAAGATATTTTAGGCTGTTGAAGCTTTATTTGGCCGGTTTGTTGGGTAAAGGGTTATACCAGAAATATAAAAATAAAATCAAGATTAATTTATAGAATTGTTTCCGGACAGGGGTCTTAGATTCTTAGTTTTTATTTTATAAGAAACTATACAAAACTTGTTAGGAAGAGATAGACCATCTTGTAAATCTGTTTTGTATTTAGATTGTCTGTGATAATTAACCCTTTACCCAACAAACCGGCCAAAACCGGCCAAATAAAGCTTCAACAGCCTAAACTATCTTCGGTCTGTCTCAATAGAACCATACAAATATGGATATCGTTGGAACCGGCTCCTTGACCACATTGTGATGGTTACAGTTATGCATTGGCCTAAAAAAAATCTTTTTTTACCATTTTTTCTTACATTCTTTAACAATTTTATAATTTTTAATATGTTAAGCCAATGCATTCTCTTATATATGCGAGGCGACCTATGGTCGACTCGCATATATAAGAGAATGCATTGGCACAGGGCCCTTCTGTTGGGTAAAGGGTTAACAAATAACTAATCGTAAATAAGAAATAGCCATTAACCCTTTCAGTGCCAATTCCGATTTTTGTATCAACCCGTATTTCCTTGATTATTTTTCAAATTTATTCTGAGGGTTCAAAAGGCTGAGGGTTCATTAGTCCGAGGGTTCAATATTCTGAGGGTTCAATAGTCCGAGGGTTCATTAATCCGAGGGTTTATTAGTCCGAGGGTTCAATATTCTGAGGGTTCGATAGTCCGAGGGTTCAATAGTCCGAAGGTTCGTTAGTCTGAGGGTTCAATAGTCTGACAGTTCAATAGTCTGAAGGTTCAATAGTCCGAGGGTTCGATAGTCTGAGGGTTCAATAATACAAGGGTTCAATAGTCCGAGGGTTCAATAGTCCGAGGGTTCAATGGTTCAATGGTTCGATAGTCAACCGTACACCTATAGGGCCTATAGGCCCCAATGTTCCTGTTAAAATTCGCCACAGTTTTCCATGACAAGTTATGTCAGTTATGCATGACAAGGGAGGCAAAATGACGTTGACTATAGTAATCTGTGATATGCCTCTTTTGCTTTATGTCTGAATTAATGGAGGAGCTACTGGACATTCGGAAACTAGGTGGTTGCGAACGAAGAGACCATTTATTTTTTTAATGTCCAGTCGCAAGTCCATTACCATTATAAAGCGACATGTTTTAACAGCTTGAAATGCCATAAGTGGTTATGTTGAAAATGCTGACCAAAGTTGGGATTGTGACACAAAACCCTGCTGCCCCTTCTATAGGACCCTCGGATTATCGAACACTCGGACTATTGAACCCTTGGATTATCGAACCTTCAGACTATCGAACCCACTCACTATTGAACCCTCGGTCTGTGCCGCTTTAGACTAACTCTCAGACTATCGAACCCTCGGACTATTGAACCCTTGGACTATTGAACCCTCAGACTAATGCACTGTCCCAGCTTCCCAAAGCGTGAATTTAGTGACTCATCACCAAATTCTCCCTCTGGGATCCTCATTCAATAAATGCACTGCGTGACAAATATAACACATAACTAATCGTTCATAATTCTCCCATAAATTAGTTTTTCAGGTATTAACCCTTTCAGTGCTAGAGGCCGATCTCATCGGCCCTAATTTACTGTCTGTATTTATTCTCCCATGAATTAGTCTTTCAGGTGTTAATTATGGATTTTGTGCTGTTTTTCTTTGTTTAGTTTGCTAGTTTATTCTACCGTGAATTAATCTTTCAGGTGATAAATATGGTGAATACTCTGGGGATCCCGATTCCCAAAAACGATTCATTCCACCAGGCAAGTTTGTCATGGATATAGAGACTGGCGGTTTTTATGTTATATTCGGTTATTTCAACTAATCGATGAATTGAAACGATGCCGCCATGGACTAACCATATTTTCGCTGCTGACTTGGTGGCTATCATTTAAGCACTGCTTGCACTGACACAGCCTTCTGTGACTCTAACAATAGGCCCTTGATATAATTTAGATAATTTTTCTGATTATAGCAGCCTCATTGGTGTAAGCCTTGGCTATAATAAGGAGAATCTGTTGCAAATTATATAAAACATAGCAGAAATTGTTTAACTCACATTTCCCTGTCACACGACATGTGGTTAACACAGATAACACATGCATAATTAACCCTTTCAGTGCCAAGTCCGATTTTTGTATCAACCCATATTTCCTTGATCATTTTCCAAATTTATTGATTATAATAATGTGATACATTGATGGAAAGAACTCTTAGAGCTCTTTCCATCAATGTATCACATTATTATAATCAATAAATTTGAAAAATGATCAAGGAAATATGGGTTGATACAAAAATCGGACTTGGCACTGAAAGGGTTAAGCAGTCGTTAATATTTATGCTCAACACATTATGAGATTTCAATATGCATGAGCTGCTGCATGATAAGTGACATTCTCGCATTTTACATAACTGTGTGAGATTTAAAAATTATAGTTTAGTACTGCAAATACTTACTGCATTAAACCCCTTTTTATGTGGTTCGTGTATTTTTGGGGAAAATATGCATCTTTTAGGTTGATCTTTTAGGTTGATTGTAAAACTTAAATTAGAGTGAAAATGAAACCAAAGCCATAGTGATTTTGTGCAAATAAATAAAACTGAAACCAAAGATAAAGGTACAAAATAAAAATCGCCAGTCTCTACTTGGACAATTCTGTTAGATCCTCTATTTATTACGCATCTTTAAGCTTGGAATTAATTGTCCACTTGTAGCCACTTGTAAAATCCTGCACTCATAGGTAGTTGTTTTTTTACTATTTTAATTTCCCAGTTTTCAAGCACAAATGCACACTAATCTGTGTGTTTTGACTAAATTTATTATTAATTGGCACTTTGAAAATAAGGTCACACAGAATTAAAGGACTGAAATAAGAAAGTTGTTTCATTAACCTTTTCATGACGGGAGCTGCATTAAAGATCCTGTGCCAGTGCATTATCTTATATATGTGAATCTCCCATAGGGAGCCTAGCATATATACGAGATAGGACTGGCTTACAAGGTCAAGGTAAATATTTTTAGACCAATATATTCTCGTATATATGAGGCTCCCTATGGGAGACTCGCATATATATAAGAGAATGCATTGGCACAGGGTTTTCGCAAAATTTCTGGAAGCTCCAGTCATGGAAGGGTCAAATACCTGTAAAAAAGTTTCAAATAAAATAATATATGTCTGATCCCAAGTTATGACATTTAACCTGTAGCAGCATTTGTTTTGGGTGTTGAGCTAGATCAACCATGAATCTGTGCTCTGGCTATACCCGTCGAGTTCATATTCCACCAAGCCTTGAAATAGTGTGTGTCATTTGCAGAATGAGGTCCCCAGAGGGTGAATTTAGTGATGCTACCCCGCATAGCGGGCTAGCATCACCAAATTCACCCTCTGGGGACCTCATTCTGCTGAGGTGTAAGCAGAATGAGCTCCCCAGAGGGTGAATTTGGTGATGCTAGCCCGCTATGCGGGGTAGCATCACTAAATTCACCCTCTGTGGACCTCATTCTGCAAATGACAGGCTCACTATTTCAAGGCTTGTATTCCACCCATTCAAAACATTGGAACTTTTTTTATCTTCTGACCTGTTCAAATGGGGAACTTTATATAACATTGAAAGAGCAATGCAGAGAATATGTTTCTTAGTTAATACCTGTTCCTTTAAGGAATAATAATGCATTTCACAGTAGGAGATGGTCCCAGCTCGAGGTTACATGATTGTGTTGACTTTTGTGAGCCAATTTCGCAATAAACATTGAATTCATTCCCCGTTTAAATGCCATGATACCTGGGGAATTTCAAAGCAAAATCTACTCACAAAATGTGCTTAAATCATGGGACCTTCCACTACTGTGAAACACATTTTTATTCAGGAACATGTATTCACTAATAAATATATTTCCCACGCTGTCTTTTCAATGTTATAAAGTTCTCTGTCAGAACATTAAAAAGTTCCCAGGTTTTGAACTGGTGGAGTATGATCTCTATGGGCGTACAGTAATGCCCTATAAAGTAATCGACTCTTTAACTATAGCAGAATTATGGGTAACTTTTCAGGATTTAGTCGGAAATATGGCTTGTTGCCATTCATTGGAAAGCTCTCCCCGAGAGCTTTCCAATGAATGGCAACAAACCATATTTCCGACTAAATCCTGAAAAGTTACCCATAATTCTGCTGTGGTTAGGGGAGAGCTTTCCGATGAATGGCAACAAGCCATATTTCCGACTAAATCCTGAAAAGTTACCCATAATTCTGCTGTGGTTAAAAAGTCGATTAATTAGAGCATTACTGTACATATTATGTGAGGAAGAACCAGAGCCAGAGTAGAGATTCATGGCATGATCTAGATGTTAAGCTAGATATTTAATCTGATGGTTAGTTAATTAATAATTGTCATAATTTTGGATTAGATATATTGTCATGACAACACATTCAGCTTCATTATTCTAGTCCTTTGAGGCTTTATCTATGTCTGATATAAAACATGTGCTCTCAGAGTGAATTCATGTGACCCTAACAGCAAGCAATTGATGGAACGACATATCGTTTCACCTCTGAATTCTGACAATACATCTAAGGGATATACTTAACTGCCAGTATTCAGACAAAACCTGAATTTAACATATGGGCAATAATTATTTAAATTAACTGCAGTAATTTATATCCAGTAAATTTTCACAAGTCACTGATTCATATTTACTATAAATATTGATTCAGTTCAGACTTCTGAAAATAAAACTGTTGCATGCATATGTTGATTTAAGGAAATTAAAGTTATGCTTGCTGCTTGGAGGGAATAGAAGATATGTTTGGTTTCTATGGAAACAGACCAATCTATTCTGTTGACTACCTGGTACAACTAAATAATTATAATATTTCTGGTATTGATATAAAATAATTCAATTAAGCACCTGTCATTTAAAATAAATTCCTAACACATGGTGGACCAGCTTATTCCAAGAAAAGATTCATCTAAAGCATTTCTCGCTAGTTGTTGTCTGCAATAAGACTTTACATCATGACCCAATGTTGGAGGTGACCAGTTTTCTAAATCAGATTTTTCCCTATGTGCTTTCCTTTGGTGGAAGGTATTTTATTTCATTACTTTAAAATTCCTTACCTAGTTTGAATCTCTTGAAGGAGTCAAAATTACTAGTTTGCTTCATTGAAAATCTTATTTGAAATCAATAGATATTTCCACAGCTGTTAACCCTTTATCCAACAAACCGGCCAAAAACGGCCAAATAAAGCTGCAACAGCCTAAATTATCTTTGGTCTGTCTCAATAAAACCATACAAATATGGATATCATTGGAACCGGCTCATTGACCACATTGTGATGGTTACAGTTATGCCCTGTGCCAATGCATTCTCTTATATATGCGAGTCGACCATAGGTCGCCTCGCATATATAAGAGAATGCATTGGCCTAAAAAAATTATTTTTTTACCATTTTTTCTTACATTCTTTAACAATTTTATAATTTTTAATGTGTTAAGCCAATGCATTCTCTTATATATGCGAGGCGACCTATGGTTGACTCGCATATATAAGAGAATGCATTGGCACAGGGCCCTTCTGTTGGGTAAAGGGTTAATAAAATAATTATTAGCTGGTATATTACATCAATCAGAAGCTGAGCCAGTCGTTTTCTGCATTGAAAATTCTAACACCAATTTTATAGTCTCTAATTTGGATACCAGTGCATACTTTCAGTTTTAAATTGGCTATTTTAAATTTTAGTCTAATTATAATTTACTGAGCTTACATTTGTCCTCTGACATTCAAAATTTATCCATGACTATAACAGCATCTTTTGTGTTGTGTTTCAATAATTAAATTTGCCATATTTAACCCTTTCAGTGCCAAGTCCGATTTTGTATCAACCCATATTTCCTTGATCATTTTTTAAATTTATTGATTATAATAATGTGATACATTGATGGAAAGAGCTATATGTGATACATTGATGGAATGTATCACATTATTATAATCAATAAATTGATACAAAAATCGGATTTGGCACTGAAAGGGTTAAATTTGAGAACCCCGACACAATGTTCTTGTATGTATAAGTGCAGGCTGTAAAGGCTGGCTATGGAATTATCCATTGGGACTATCTATTAGCTTTCTATTGAAGTTTAATACTAATTTTGATGAATCTCAGACTATCAAACTGGGCTAACCCTTTTAAGCTTGGGACATATTTTTAATTAGCGATTCTCCAGAGTATTCGCTGTAAGTTATTCTGAAAAAGTTCTCAACTGTTCGTTTTAACATATTTCAACCTCATCACATATAATGAGAAATACATTGTATTTTGCCATGCAAAGTATTATAAAGTAGAAATTTCTGTTGAGTAAATCTTTTTGAAAATTTTACATCTAATTCTTCTTGGAAATTTGAAAACAATTTGAGAAAAAAATAAACTTGTGAATCACAAAATTTATTCAGATATTATTTTAGTTTAAATGCTAATGATGAAGATCATTCCACACAAATCACTATATTAAGAAATTAATCAAAATTGATCAGATGTCATTTTTCATAACATATGTTTATCTAATTTTAATATGAGTAATCAGGATGCTAATTAAACTGACCCTGATTCATTTTTAGTACTCATTTCTAACCAACTGTTAGCAGTTTTTGATAAAATTCTTCATAACATTCATAGTAGTTGCATTTAACACATAGCAAACCTGGTCAACTATAAAGCCATGATGCTGGTGGGATCTGCTGAATCAACTATGGTGTTGTTCGGACAAAGTGATGCTGGGAATATAATGAAGCTTTTTTTTTTTTAATTGTCATTTTCACAGCCTTGGCAAATCCGGAAAATGCACAGAAAAACCCATTATTATTATCTGACATTCAATAACATCAATATTTTAAAACATTTTATTACTGTCTGCATTTGTTGTTGCAAAAGATATCAGCATAGTCATTGCTAAAAATATTTTCTGATATCTTTGTACCTAAATGCTGCATACTATAACTGATGATGGCCTTTCTTAAAATGAACTGATTTGCCACATGCCGCAAAAAATGATGATTTTCGAAAAATAAAGGTATCTTTTTTTCTCACAGCATCTCATTGTCATAGCAACATACATCAACAAATTTAGTATAGGTCCCATCAACATTATAGCATTATCAGGACCAGTTCACCATGATTGCATATATAAATGTAGATTAACTGTTATTCATTGCTTGCTGTTGGTCAGATAAGATCGATCGACTTCTTGAACTTTTCTTCTGTTAGATGTGAATGGTAGATCTATATATGTAGTCGGCCAATTTGTAGTCATGTGACCAAAGTGATGACAAGCAGGGGTTTATGAGTGCAGTTACTAACGAGCATGTCTGCCTAATCTCCCAATTACTAATTAATATAACTCTACCTCCTTCAATTACTGAATGGATTCACCCATTCATTTGTCATAGAAACAATGGATTGGTCTATTTTTAATTTGTAGAGATTTTCAAATAATATATGCAGATGACAGACAGAAACAGTTGTTTTCATGTTTTAGGAGTTTTTTTAGCTGTTTATCCCTGCAAATGAATCAGCAGGAATTAACTAACGACTCAGTGAGTTATGAAATGGTCGTATTCGAGGATTTGAAGATTGGCCTTATTTCTTTCATGATGGGAGCTGTGCTGATGCAGCATTAAAGACCCTGTGCCAGTGCATTATCTTATAGATGCGAGTCTCCCATAGGGAGTCTTGCATATATAAGAGAATGCACTGGCTTACAAGGTAAATATTGTTAGGCCAATGTACTCTCTTATATATGCAAGGCTCCATATATATGGGAGACTCGCATATATATGAGAATGCATTGGCACAGGGTTTATGCAAAATTTCAGGATGCTTCAGTCATGGATGGGTTAATCTGAAATCCTATAGATTTAAATGATAGTAGCTGTGATTGCATGTAGACCAATTTTGGGTCAAGTCAATTCTCAAACTGCATGATTCAGAGTCGCAGTTTTGAATCAAATCGAATTCCGAAACTGGTTGATGGTAGACTGAAAGTGATTTAAAACATTAATATTGTTACTCATAGCTAATAAACTTGCTCAAAGCAGATATTTAAAAAAATATTGTATAAAAAATGCCAGTACTCAACAACATTCTTTCATATAAATTAAATTAAGTAACTCTCATTGAAGAGATCATTCTCAGCTTGTTTATCAGTGATTTGGTTGGGACAAATGAATGGCTGTTATTTTTTTTTAGCCTCGCATATAAAAGAGAATACTTGGCCTAACAATATTCACCTTGACATTGTAAACCAGTGCATTCTTTTATAGGTTTACTCGCATATATAAAAGAATGCACTGGAACAGGATCTTTAATGCTGCACCAGCGCAGCTCCCTCATGAAAGAGTTAATATGTCTATAATGATCGCCTTTCTTTATAAGGGTTGATAGTTAAAATCAGAACTTCTGACAATAATTTTAAGAAATGGATGTTGTGCATGATTTTGTTGTGTTCCATACAGTATGGTTACAAGTTGGCCAATACGATTGTGCAAGGAGAGAATTATCGAGCGAACAACCACACATCTATAGTTTTCAAACTATTTATCCGCCTGCTGGTTGGCATGCGGCAAGAATTGTGTCATACGTTATACAATAAAACACATATTGCCTGCATTATGGTGGAATAGCAAGAGCTATTTTCCTTCGATGATGACTTCTTAACCCTTTACCCAACAAAGCGGCCAAAAACGCCCAAATAAAGCTTCAACAGCCTAAAATATCTTCGGTCTGTCTCAATAACACCATACAAATATGGATATCATTGGAACCGGTTCATTGACCACATTGTGATGGCTACAGTTATGCCCTGTGCCAATGCATTCTCTTATATATGCGAGTCGACCGGTCGCCTCGCATATATAAGAGTATGCATTGGCCTAAAAAAATTCATTTTTAACACTTTTTACCATTTTTTCTTACATTCTTTGACAATTTTAGAATTTTTTCTTACATTTTTTAACATTTTTTATAATATTTTTCTACATTCTTTGACAATTTTATAATTTTTAATATGTGTTAAGCCAATACATTCTCTTATATATGCGAGGCGACCTATGGTCGACTCGCATATATAAGAGAATGCATTGGCACAGGGCCGTTCTGTTGGGTAAAGGGTTAACAGCGAGCATGACTATTGATCTCGTCCTATGGCCTCGGTTAGTAGTCCTGCTTTCTGTTAAAAAGATGCCACCTTGGAAAATTATTTCTCGTTATTCCAAGGCAGGCAATAGGTGTTTACTAGTATAAGCATTTTGTGTTTATGATTGTCCAGTAAATAATTTATTGCTCATTCTTCGGGACCAACCCAAAGTTTCGAAAGGGTCCATTCCAGGTGAATGGTATCAAACTGCATCAAATCATGACATTGGTTTTGAATCAAATCGAATCTCGAACGGTACGCAGGACACTAAGTTAAATCAGATGACCATACAATATCCAACAATAAAACAAATTTAATTTTATTTGGAGTTTGAGAGACGTTTGAAAGATTTTTGTCAGCTTTTCAAAGAGACTGCACTAATCTCGGCAAATTGTCTGCTTTGTGCTGCTTTGTGCTGCTTTGTGGAACTGAATTTTATTCTAGCTAGGAAAAGTGGGCCATGTGGATGCCACATCAAGCTTGAATTGACTATGTGGACTTATATAAGCTCATACCAACTTAACGCTTTTACTCTTCTTGAGGGTCTGACGGCAAACATCTCCTAGCTATCTGTACTAGTGCTTCACTTACTTGCCTGAAGGTTCTTGCAGGAATTCATTAACATTTACTCATTTAATTAGTGTTTCATTGGCAGCAAATCATTAAACCCTTTCTTGACAGGAGCTCTGCCAGTGCAGCATTAAAGATCCTGTGCCAGTGTATTCTCTTAATATGCAAGGCTCCCATACTCATAAGGTCAAGGTATATATTGTTAGGCCAATGCATTCCCTATGGGAGACTCGTATATATAAGATAATGCATTAATTGGCACAGGGTTTTTCGCAAAATTTCAGGAATCTCCCGTTATGGAAGGGTTAACATACTGCAAGGCTTGAAATAGTGTGTCTGTCATTTGCAGAATGAGGTCCCCAGAGGGTGAATTTAGTGATGCTACCCCGCATAGCGGGCTAGTATCACCAAATTCACCCTCTGGGGACCCCATTCTGCTTACACCTCAGCAGAATGAGGTTCCCAGAGGGTGAATTTGGTGATGCTAGCCCGCTATGTGGGGTAGCATCACTAAATTCACCCTCTGGGGACCTCATTCTGCAAATGACAGACACTCTATTTCAAGGCTTGACATAATGTATGATACATATTTTTTTTGTGGTGAAACTTTTTATTTATTTATATATTTTGCAAAAGGAGCTATTTGTCCGCTTGTGGTTCTGACCAAACAATGCAGACATCCTCCTCTACTAATGTTTGTCTTTATTTTTGTACATGTACTTCTTTTGGTATGTGGAGAAATTTGTTTCACTAAACCAAGGCATTAAAGTCACTGTCGTAACCAGCTGAAACTTAAACTCTTGCTAAATTTGGGGTAATCTAGTGTGACAGGTACAGTAATGCCCTCAATAATCGACTCCTTAACCACAGCAGAATTATGGGTAATTTTTCAGGATTTAGTCGGAAATATGGCTTGTTGCCATTCATCGGAAAGCTCTCAGTGAAAAGCTCAAATATAAAACATAATAGAATCCTGGTTCAGAATTCAGTGAGAGCTTTCCGATGAATGGCAACAAGCCATATGTCTGACTAAATCCTGAAAAATTACCCATAATTCTGCTGTGGTTAAGGAGTCAATTATTTAGAGCATTACTGTACAAGTGCGATCACATTCATAGCCAGCTTTTGGGCCTAATGAACGAGACTTGTTTGTCTAATCACATTCTTAAATATATGAATGAAAAAAAAAAATTTATAAGGGAAGAAACAATTAAGTTAAATATTTGTTTTATTATTTATATACCTAAGTTTTTGTATTTGTATCGTGAAGTTGCTCAATTTCTATAACTTCTATTCCTATAACTTTTTAAATGAAACCAGTTTTGGAGCTGGATGTCGACATTTTAGTTACTACTTCATATGCTATGACATCATATTGCATCATTAAACAATCAAACTTGAAAAGCTATCTACAAATGTGATCGACCTGAGAAGTTGGCTGCACTATGAATGTAATCGGTTCCTTGTGATGATGACCCAACTGGCCTTGTACTGTCCCAGTAGGGCTACATGTATATTCAATCTTTGCAATCCGAGCTGATTTTGAGATGACTGTCACAATATTAATCTGAATAGCCTCAACATGGTTGATCCAGGGACTTAACCCTAGAGGGCGACTTGGGAGACATCTTCTCCCTAAATTGTGTCACTTCTTATTTTTGTCCCAGAGAGAAGAGAATTCTCTCTGATATACATAAGGCTCTAAATAATCAACTCCTTAACTACAGCAGAATTATGGATAACTTTTCAGGATTTAGCCGGAAATATGGCTTGTTGCATTCATCGGAAAGCTCTCATTGAGCAATACAATAGCCCATTATAAAATGATTATAATGAGTAAGAACACCATTATAATCAGAAAATACTGTTTAAATATACTGTAGGGACATGCATGATTATGCATACTGGTACGACTCCTTAACCACAGCAGAATTATGGGTAACTTTTCAGGATTTAGCCAGAAATATGGCTTGTTGCATTCATCGGAAAGCTCTCATTGAGAGCTTTCCAATGAATGGCAGTGAGTATTTCCGGTGTAGCATCATTAAATTCACCCTCTGGGGACCTCATTCTGCTAATGTCCAGCACCATATTTTGAGGCCTGCTTCATATATTATATAATTCAGTGACAGACACAGACATCGCAGATGATGCCATCTGCAAGCGCCTTCACAGAGGTCATCTACCGGTACTGTTGCCAAAGGGGTCATTGTCTCAAGGCACCTCTCACATAATCATATGATCAAAATGGTCACATTTTAAATCAGCTTTTCACAGGTGTCCACATTTTTATCCCGCTTTTCATGGCGACCATATTTATAACCAGCATGTAGCTTTCCATATCCTTTTATTAATTCAATAAACCCATTCTATAAATTATGATATTAAACGTTCGTTTAATAACAGGAAATAGTGTCAGGTGACCTTTGACATCCGGTTTGTCATCTGTTTAATTCCGTACGCTACTTCTCAAATTACTATGGCTTCCAATATTTTTCTAACAAACTATAATGAATGAAGAGTTTGAAAGTTATGTCATTAAATATACGCCATTAAATATGCCGAAGGGTCTTTATTTATCTGGTACTATTTCTTTACATGGGCGAACAATGCATAGTTACGTGATCGTCATCGCATGCCTTATAGAAGCCGATGTTAGTTTCGCGTCCCATTTGTCAAGTTAAGTATGTTTTGTCAAGGTTTTGGATCATGTAATAAACAGAATCTACAACTCGTCCCCAGTTTATAGCGCAATTTACAAAACTTATCCAGTTAATTAGGTCTGGACTCGTTTTGTAATATACAGTTATTATACAAAGTTGTGTACAGTATGTGTTTTTCTTGTACGAGTCCAAAGTCATATTGGACGAGACATGCAGTGTCGAGTCCAATATGACTTATCACCACAACCTGGATGAGTACAAGAAGAACACATACTGTAAACAACATTGTATAATGACATTTTTATTATCCATCTGTATGTTTATCCACATTTTGGGAATAAAACTTTTGTGCATGGTTATTTTTGGTATTTGTCGGCACTTGATTCTCTATAAAAGCCTGTATTTGATCATCAGAAAGCATGATTTGGAACAGTAAACACAGAAGTGAAGAAAAAAAACTCAATGCGGAAGTGAAACGTCTCCTATTGAGTATTGCGTGCAAATCACAATTTCACCGATTCATTTGGGAATAGAGTTATTTCGTGATGTCATGGAGAAACAGTGTTAGTTAAGGGATGGATAATAAATTCTGCTATAAACTGGGGACTCGTTGATCCTCTATGTATAGAATGAGAATTAGAGTAATGCCCTGAATAATCGACTCCTTAACCACAGCAGAATTATGGGTAACTAAATCCTGAAAAGTTACCCATAATTCTGCTGTGGTTAAGTAGTCAATTATTTTGGGCATTACTGTAGTTGTTTTGTTGTATTTAACCCTTTAATGAACCTCAACTGGGGTTTAACTTCCATCTGCTCCTAGGTCTCCCACAGCAGTTGAGGCCTGAGCAGAATGAGGTACTCAGAAGGTGAAATTGGTGATGCTGGCCCAACTGTGTGGGATAGCGTCACTAAATTCACCTTCTGGGGACCTCATTCTGCAAATGTCAGACACACTATTTCAAGACTTGATTATTTTGTTAATCGATCTATCTAAGGATAACTGTATCTGCCCCAGCAATTACAGAAATACCACATTGAATCCCAGCTACATTTCTTAGTGACAATCGTTTGCCCACAACTGTATATCCCGTTAATAATCTTGGAACTACAGGCGAGCTTTGGTGTAAACAAGCCTGAGTTTAGTGTGCCTGACATTTGCATAATGAGGTCCCCAGAGGGTGAATTTAGGTACACTATCCCTCATAGCGGGCTAGCATCACTAAATTCACCGTCTGGGGACCTCACTCTGCATGGCCTCATCTGCTATGGGAGACATAGACTCAGACACCCATTGGGAACCTCGATTATGCAATGTGTCGTCTTGCCAATTTGGGGATATAGAGAAACCAAACTAAAAAAGAAATGGAATCTATGTGAAGTAAATTTCCATATAAATTAGATAATAAAGAAACCTTGCAGAGAAGATGAGGCTTAAGCAGAGTGAGGTCCCCAGAGGGTGAATTTAATGATGCCAGTCCGCTATTTGGGATAGCGTCACTAAATTCACCCTCTGGGGACTTCATTCTGCAAATGACAGGCACATTAAACTCAGGCTTTGGTGTAAACAATATTTATTCCTAATACAAAAAAGTTTAATGTTTTAACCCTTTACCCAACAGAAGGGCCCTGTGCCAATGCATTCTCTTATATATGCGAGTCGACCATAGGTCGCCTCGCATATATAAGAGAATGCATTGGCTTAACACATTAAAAATTATAAAATTGTTAAAGAATGTAAGAAAAAATGGTAAAAAGTGTGTTTTTTAGGCCAATGCATTCTCTTATATATGCGAGGCGACCTATGGTCGACTCGCATATATAAGAGAATGCATTGGCACAGGGCATAACTGTAACTATCATAATGTGGTCAAGGAGCCGGTTCCAATGATATCCATATTTGTATGGTTCTATTGAGACAGACCGAAGATATTTTAGGCTGTTGAAGCTTTCTTTGGCCGGTTTTGGCCGGTTTGTTGGGTAAAGGGTTAACAAAATGCTGGTGTATGATTATGGGTGATTGGAATGGGATGAGACAACAAGCCTATTGTGGCTATTTTGTAAGACTTCTCCCTAAGAACTTACTCATATACAATTAAAGGCCCACTTAATTTTCGAGTCACCGATTATTTTATTTTTATAGTGCCTTGATATACGGTTTTAATAACGATCTATGCCATAAAATATAATTAAAATACTATAATTCATAACAATTTGTAATGTCTGTGTCTCAGAAGATGCCCATAGAGAAATAGAAAAAAAAAACAGAATTCAAACTAAAAATGTATTTTGAATGGAAGGGGAATAACTCTTATCTTTAAGATTTAGTGTTCTTCCCCCTCCATTGAAAATAACACATTTTGCACTACAATTCAGATGAAACTTAAGCACAAAAACACGTCGTTAACTCAACAAAAACAACATGTTTACAGTTTATTACACTGGATAAGTTGATGATACAATGTTTTGGAGCTTCCTCTTTCAAATGGTATAAATGTATAATATGGCATATATTTTATATATGTGATCTGGGGGTTCGAAAATTAAGTGGGCCTTTAACATATATATACATGTACAGTAATGCTCTAATTAATCGACCTCTTAACCACAGCAGAATTATGGGTAACTTTTCAGGATTTAGTCGGAAATATGGCTTGTTGCCATTCATCGGAAAGCTCTCCCGAGAGCTTTCCGATGAATGACAACAAGCCATATTTCCGACTAAATCCTGAAAAGTTACCCATAATTCTGCTGTGGTTAAGAGGTCGATTAATTAGAGCATTACTGTAGTTCAGATTTATGTTATCCAATTGCTGCTATTAACCTATTCGCTGCTAAGACGTCCGTAACTATTACGGACGTAAAGGTGCATGCCATGTGCTATATGGTCCGTAGGTACTACAGACCTACTTCAGCACACTAGCAGTAGCCCATAATACATAACTGGAACTCACGGATTGGTGCATCGGAATAACTGTATCTCGAAGTTTCAAACAGTGCATGATTTTCCACGATTGTTAAACAATAATAACCTTTCAACTGAGTCAATTTCATGGTTCTTGTGGTATTCCCGTTATAGTTTCCCATTGGAAAATGGCAATAACGTCAACTGCCCAGCACACGATGTCATAACGTCATTTAGCAGCGAAGAGGTTAATAGAAGCCCTCTGAGATCAAATATGTCGCTTTGGCGACTTTGTTTTATAGTAACACACTAAATATTCTATTTGTTATATTTTTACAGAGAAAGCAGAGTCACTCAGTAGTAGTGAATTGGCTAGAACAAAGGAATTCGACAATCAACCACCAAGTGGAATCTCTAACGTCTACTATACGGATAAAGATGAAAAGTATCGCGATGAACGTGGTTACGACGATGGTTATGATAAGGTGAAGGACGATGGATATTACCGGGATGATGATCAAGACAAGAGAGATCGCTACTATGATGACAGAGATCGTAAAGATGACAGGGATCGTTATGACGATAGGGATCGGTACGACGACAAGGATCGCTATGATGACAGGGATCGCAAGGATGACAACAAGGATGATCGTTATGACGACAGAGATCGCTATGATGACAGGGATCGCAAGGATGACAACAAGGATGATCGTTATGACGACAAGGATCGCTATGATGATAGAGATCGCGATGATGATAGAGATCGCTATGATGATAGAGATCGCTATGATGATAAGGATCGCTATGATGATGATAGGGATCGCTATGACGATAGAGATCGCTATGACGATAGAGATCGCTATGATGACAAAGATCACAATGATGACAAAGATCGGTACGATGATCGTTACGATGACCGAGATCGTTATGATGATAAAGACAGATACGATGACAAGCGAAGATCTTATGACGATGAGTGAGTTGATTTGTATTTACTGTTTGTATACATAAGAGAGGCTACCATACCCAACCCCATAGAATCCAGCTTTTAAAATAATAAACAAACGATCGAGACTCTCACAAGTGTGTTTTGTGGATAATTATTTATTCATGCTATCATTATACTATACTTGTAGTATATTCTTGAGGAAATTGTCGTAAATTGGTAACTTTTATTTTAAAATTATAACCTACAACCAAGGACATCTGTGCCTTTAATTCACCCTTTCAGTGCCAAGTTCGATTTTTGAAAATGATCAAGGAAATACGGGTTGATACAAAAATCGAACTTGGTTAAGCTTGATGGTCATTATAAGTCATTATTTCAAGCGTGTGGAGGTGACAGTTAACAGGCCATGGCAAACCCACAAATTTATGAACCCATGAAAAAGTCTTGAAGTGCTAAACCACAAAATTATATACTAACAAATTTTGAGCCATTTGCTTCAATATAAGCTGCATGAAGATATTATCTGAACATTCTTACAAATAAGTTAATGGAAATCAAGTAACTATTCATCAGTGTACTTGGGGGGGTGGGGGGGCTTGGTGGCTCAGTCGATTAGGGGAACAACTTCAAGCTGTCTTGCCCTCCAGCGTTGGCAAAGAGGGTTCAAATCCACATGTTTCCATCATGGACTTTGTAATTCAAAATCATTATCTGGTGGAGTTGCCAGTTACTCGCTGATGGCCGGTGATTTGCCGCACATGTTTGACGAGTTCAACATCCATTGAAACCACTGTTAGATTAGCCGTAATGTGCAAATTTCCTGCACCACTAACACTGGCAATGTCGTGATATGGCCTTAGTTGCTGAAAGCGACATTAAAACCGCAATCAATCAATCACCTGTGTACTTACATTTCTATTAACTTTCCAGAGGACCATCAAAATACAGAGGGAGCAAGGAAGCTTTAGACCGACGCCCAACAAGTGAGGCTGACAGTCTAACTGGCTACGAGCGAAATGATGCTGGAAAGTTTGATGACCAGGGCTATCCAATCAGATACTCCACCCAACCAGAAGCTCCTCCCAAGTCCAACTCAAGCTTTGTCTAAAATGCCAAACCCACCTTCCATGCTTGTGTAGTCTAGGATATTAAACTGGTCTGCAATTCTCTCATCGTACTTGGTGATTTTTGTTTTGTAAAATTATTCTGGGGCTGTGGAAACAACTTTAAGAAATTTTACATCCTAAAAGGAGATTGGCATACTGAATGGTATGAAATTCCATTTGAGACATTGACATCAGATACTGGAGCTTCCTGAAATTTTTGTGAAAACCCTGTGCCAATGCATTCTCTTATATATGTGAGTCTCCCATAGGGAGCCTCGCATATACATTGGCCTAACAATATTTATCTTGACCTTGTAAGCCAGTGCTTTTTCTTATATATGCGAGGCTCCCTATGGGAGACTCTCATATATAAGAGAACGCACTGGCACATGATCTTTAATGCTGCACTAGCGCAGCTCCCATCATCAAAAGGTTAACAAATAAATTCTTGTTTTTATTTCATTTTATAATGTTATTACCAGAAAGTTTGAGTACAAATTCTATAACTGCGTAGTATATATATTATTTGTATTAAAATTTTTATGATTATAACTGCCTAAATTTGATCAGATTGAGAGTTCGTTCAGTTTTTCAGCTGCACGCAAATGTTATTTTCAGCTTGTTATTATTATAATTAGCCTCTTATTTGAAGAGAGAACACTGGACGAAGCTATAAATTAGGAAACATCCATCTGTTTTTAGTAATATTCCTAACATAAAACAGAACAGAACAGAGATCCTGTACCATTGTAGCAAGGAGATAGTTACTCTCATCACAGACTCATTATATCTCCGCTACAAACAAGACAGGCAAATCTGGTCACATTACAATGCAACCAAGTCAGCCCAAGCCTTGAAATAGTGTGTCTGTCATTTGCAGAATGAGGTCCCCAGAGGGTGTTAGTGATGCTACCCCGCAAATGGTCTAGCATCACCAAATTCACCCTCTGGGGACCTCATTCTGCTTACACCTCAGCAGAATGAGGTTTTCCAGAGGGCGAATTTGGTGATTCTAGCCCGCTATGCGGGGTAGCATCACTAAATTCACCCTCTGGGAACCTCATTCTGCAAATGACAGACACACTAATTCAAGGCTTGATCTTGTCGCATTACAATGCAACCAAGTCAGCACCAGTATATCCAACCTTAAATACCTTATCATTAATATACTGCACAGTGACCCATGTAATGATGCGAACACCAAAGTCTGAGAAATTAGGGAAACATACTTTACATTTTATTCAGAATGCTATTTCCGTATGGCTTGAATAGGAAGGACTTTTTAGTCACCTCTCCTTATAAAACAGAATTATAAAAATCACCCATGCCATAATCTGTGTATATGGATTTTCATACCATAGTTGTTTTGTTTGTCCAATAAATAATCTCTTTCCTGCTTACATTAATCCACTTACGGTGAACATTCCAAGGAATTAACCGTTTACTACCAAGAACATTTCATATTTAGTGTCGCTCATCAACTTCGTGATCTTTTGATCATTCCATTATTTTGTATATTTTCATGGAATCATTTTATAAACATTTGTATGAAGTTTCTAACATTCCGTCTCTCATAATAAATAATTTTCACATATTAAAGTGTTGTTGAATTCTTCTGGGCATGGCTTGTGAATTTTCTATTTAACTCACATCTAGGCCCCACCCAGTCTCAGTTACAGTTGCAACAGATTTTTTTTGCAGGAATATGTACATAATTAAACCCTCCTTTAACAAATATAAAAAAAATAAATAAAAAAAACGGAAACTGGTGAATTTTGTGAATTTTTTTTGTGGAAAATTTGGTCAAATCATCAATTTATGGATTTTCAGGGATGTATATATATAAATTCAAATTCAAATTCCTTCCAATTCATGTTTATTTTCATGATTCCAGAACAGAAAATCATTCTCAGATTCGTTGAAGTATTTTCATGAGTTGTGTGCCTTCAAAACAGGCATTTACCTGATTAAGGATCGAGCCTCAATTATGACCATAAAATACAAAATTGAGACTCCAAAATCAGGCAAACTCGCATTTTTGAAGGCACACAACTCAAAAAATAATTGAATCCAGGAATGATTTTCTGTTTTGGAATCGGGGAGAAAGTAAGGTCGACAAAATAAACATGAAATTGGAAGAACATGTGAATTTAAATATTTTATATACATCCCTGAAAATTTCCTATATTTTCTGGTGGTAATGGCAAAAACAGCAATGTTTTGTTTCAACGCATATGTGAAATGGACCTATTTTGAATCGTTGATGACATGCTTCAGCGACGCACAACAATGTCAACAGTTCTGTGCTATTTCGTATGCAAAGTGACATACTTTGACTGCCAAAGTGCCTTTTATTTGATATTCTGTTGAATGTATCATAAAACAAGGGGTGCACAAAGGTAGCTGGTGCTCGTCTAAGTTCTCATCAATAGGATAACACCAAGTTATTAAAGATTTGATGGGTCTTTAACTTGGTGTCTTTTATTATTTTAAATGTTTAAAGGATTACACCGGTGTAATTTTTCTCAGTCATTATCAATTCCAGCTAATTGAATAAGCACGTTGCCGAAAAGATTTTTGTGGTAGGCTGCCCATGGGGGACTACTGGTGACATGCAGTGTCAAACTTTGAAATTTTACCTACTGATTGGTTATACACAAACGGCTGGACCATTGGAGCTGAAACTGTATACATATGGGAAATTTGACCCGGGGAATCTTACCCAAAATAGCTGCAATCTGGTCGGAAATTGAAACACGGGGATAAATTGACCCGTAGAGTGTCGTGAGATAAATGCTGTTAACTTCAGATGACTTAAAGGGGCATATATTAGTAATATGTAGGAACATTGGTACAGATGGGTCAGCTGATCAGGGAAATGGCATGGGATAGGCGCATATTCTCATGTTCCATTCCATTCATATAAAACATTACGTACTTCCCTTGACCTCAGTTGACTTAAAGTGGGATTAATTATATGTTCAATAAAGAGCGTTTATTATTTCAGAAGAAGGAAATTGGAGGCTGATTTAATATAACAGTCTAACACCTCTATCCTGATTCCATTTACGACCTGTACAATGCCAAAAAAATATACCTGTGTTTCTGGTCATGCAAGAAAAAAATAGGGGTGGGGGTGGCTTTTCATTTTATTTTCATCTTTGTTCAAAATAAATATGAATGCGACCGCCAAGCCTACTTCTCCTTGTTTGTAATTGACTATAAAATAATACAACTATGTAGATTATTAGAATATAGTATAATTTATTGTTTCATTGAATAAAAATGGAAAAACATGATGTTTACAATAGAGATCAATATTTGCCATGAGTAAGCTATTCATATGCAAGGAAAGAACTTCACATACATCTATTTACTGCATACAGTACTGGTGATCTTAACCCTTTCAGTGCCAAGTCCGATTTTTGTATCAACCCATATTTCCTTGATCATTTTTCAAATTTATTGATTATAATAATGTGATACATTGAAAAATGATCAAGGAAATATGGGTTGATACAAAAATCGGACTTGGCACAGAAAGGGTTAAAGCCACATGGCAGTTTGAGCTCCAAAATACACTCAATAATATATGCTTTTGAATTTTTCCCGGTATCTAAATAGATTGATAAATACTTGAACTACATTTCTACCGACATTATATGTCACACAAAGACGCATTGAAGTCATAACAAATACAACTTTAAACACAGTGTTTGGGTCCCAAACAAACAGCCATGTGCAAGACATTGAACAGAATAGAGCATTCCGTGCTAGTCTATTCTTGATATGGTAGAAACATCGCTACAAAATATATATGCAACACATGCATCTACATCTACTTGATACTCCATCGCCTTCAATGTGCTGAGGATTATGTGGAGGTTCAGGTGCTACCACGGCCGAGTAAATTTATAACCCTGTGGTGACTCCAGTAGCGTTCTTTAACGTGCACACACCGAGGCGTGTACACGGGTCAGCCATTAATGTCCGCGCCCGATCGGACAGCGTACTGCACCCACAACAACATACCTGGACAAGTGTTGTAATGGGGGGAAGTCGGCATTTTGCATTCGGATCTTTATTCAGTGATCTCGAATGAGACTTTTCAGCCTGACAAACTTGGTATCTGACCCGAGTTCTGATTTTTGTCAGGATCCCCGGTCCGATAGCAAAGAGACCAGTACCCTATTTCTCGGCTACCGACTTCCCTATGAGATAACTGATGGATGTGTCACCTGGCACATTTTAGTTTCTTGTTTGTATTCATATTTGGTCACACATCAGCACCACAAATGAACCTTCGGACACAAATTGGAGATGTGCCGAAAAATAAATGCCGGAATTTCCTTATACTCAACTGAACTGATAGAGTTTCCACCCTAGCGATGCTATTGTGATGTTAGTCTTGGTTGACAGCCGTCTTGTTCCATAGTATAGTTGGAATCAGGTCCAGCTGTCAGCATATGTTAGCCGATTAATTATGTTTATCAATTCAAAAAGAAGATTTAAAATAGTAAACGTTCTTTATTCAGTTAAGCGAATGATAATATTAATAGCCTGCACATACTACTGTAACGCCCTTTATTATGATAATGGGATTCACCAGTCTGGGTGAACGTCGACTCTATATTTGAAATATAGAGTCTGGAGCTTATGTAGCCAAAACCATTTCTATTCAGCGAAGAGCTTCCCCAAAATGACGTCACGGATTTAAAAAAATACATCGATGATTGACAGGTGTCCCCACGTGTTATTTGTTGTGCTTCGCAATAATAGTAATGGCCTGTGTCGCGACATAAGATTACAGCAGATAATATTTGTCGTGTGTGCGACTATTCTTTTCCGGGAGATGAACTCGCTGCATCGCCCGGAAAGCTGCATCCGAGAGCAAAAAATAAGGTCGTCATCAAAAATGATGCTTTAGAACTATTTAAAAGCATAAAATTAAGTCATTTCCTCGGTGTTAACTTTCAGATGACTTTTTTACGACAAATAATTTGATTTGCAAACCATGGTACAATAAAGTAAATCAAATACACGGACGTGAGTGAGTTCTATTTATATTTATGGGAGGCCAAGTTGGTACCATGCGCAGGCCTATCTATCAGGTCTAGCACATCCTTCAAATTAATCCGAATCGTACCGAATATATAATTTCGAAGCCATTGTTTCTGTCTGTTGTATTTGCAAGCATCGCTTTCGATCGGAGAAATTCCGCTCTGTTACTATATTTAGAGGTGACATTATGGGAGTCTAGCTCCGCCCACTGACACTTGTTTATTAACCCATACGGTTTCATTGGACGGAAAATAATTTACGCAATCAATCAGATTACGGAATCCCGAGGACTTGGAAATGAAATATCGATGTTATCGGTCAGACCTTATATTCAATGTTGTAATGAATATTTAGGTATGAGTTTACTCAGACTGGGGATTCACCTAGTAGACTTAGGATAATATTTTATTTCACAATACAATACATTATAATATAAGTGAATTGATATTCGTATAAGTATTGTGTGGAGTGCCGTGGCCTATGACGGCCCTCTACCCAGCGCCCTGACTGACAGAATACGACTAATAATGGCTAGTACATAAATATTAAATATTTCACTATAATTCTCAGATTAAATTAATATTTAAATTGGATTTAGATATAGGTATAGATTCCAGCGAAATAAACAAATATATTTTAGATGTATGGATAGAAATGGATATGAATGAATATGCAATGGTCAATTTTCTCAACAAGTTTTGGAGTATGTTTTGCCTGCATTTTAAAAACTAAGGGAATTTAATAAGACTTTTCTCACACACTATATGAAGACTGTTCAACAGTCGTTTAGAACATTAATCATCAGTTCTTAAAAATCGGCACACATATAAAGTTGAGGGTAAACACTTTTCACTGTTTACATCAGATAAGTGTATGGTATATACAGTAATGGCCTAAATAATTGACTCCTTAACCACAGCAGAATTATGGGTAACTTTTCATGATATAGTCGGAAATATGGCTTGTTGCCATTCATCTGAAAGCTCTCAGTGAGAGCTTTCCGATGAATGGCAACAAGCCATATTTCCAACTAAATCCTGAAAAGTTACCCATAATTCTGCTGTGGTTAAGAAGTCGATTATTTAGGGCATTACTGTAGCTATATCGACGGCACATAATACTGATACGCCCTTTATTGAAGCATGGCAATATGATTCACCAAACAGACTTATATCTTCACAAAAAAATCCGGCAACTAGTGGCAATTTAAAGGCCCAATTAATTTTTGAGTTCCCGATTATTTTTGTTTATAGTGCCTTGATAAACAGTTTTAATAACAATCTATGCCATAAAATATGATTACAATACTATAATTCATCACCATTTGGAACGTCTGTCTCTCAGAAGGTGCCCATAGAGTAATAGGAAATAGCTGAAATCATTCAAACATTTTCCTCCTTTGTGGCTTCCATAATGCAACAGAATTCAAACTAGAGTTTATTTTCAATGGAAGGGGAATAACTACATGTATATCTAAATATATTGAGTTAATCCCCTTCCATTGAAAATAATAGTTTTTGTGCAGAAACTTGAGCACAGATCACACGTTGGTTTCTCAACAAAAACATGTTCACAGTATATCTATCATTCTATTTAACCCTTTACCCAACAAACCGGCCAAAACCGGCCAAATAAAGCTTCAACAGCCTAAAATATCTTCGGTCTGTCTCAATAGAACCATACAAATATGGATATCATTGGAACCGTCTCCTTGACCACATTGTGATAGTTACAGTTATGCCCTGTGCCAATGCATTCTCTTATATATGCGAGTCGACCATATGTCACCTCGCATATATAAGAGAATGCATTGGCCTAAAAAAAATCTTTTTTTAACACTTTTTACCATTTTTTCTTACATTCTTTAACAATTTTATAATTTTTAATGTGTTAAGCCTATGCATTCTCTTATATATGCGAGGCGACCTATGGTCGACTCGCATATATAAGAGAATGCATTGGCACAGGGCCATTCTGTTGGGTAAAGGGTTAAATCGAATAAATTGAAAATACAATATTCTGGAGCTTACTCTTTCAAATGGTATATAATATGGCATATATTTTATATAATGTGATCTGGGGGTTCATGGTATATAATATGGCATATATTTTATATAATGTGATCTGGGGGTTCATGGTATATAATATGGGATATATTTTATATGATGTGATCTGGGGGTTCGATGGTATATAATATGGCATATATTTTATATAATGTGATCTGTGGGTTCATGGTATATAATATGGGATATATTTTATATAATGTGATCTGGGGGTTCATGGTATATAATATGGCATATATTTTATATAATGTGATCTGGGGGTTTGATGGTATATAATATGGCATATATTTTATATAATGTGATCTGTGGGTTCATGGTATATAATATGGGATATATTTTATATAATGTGATCTGGGGGTTCATGGTATATAATATGGCATATATTTTATATGATGTGATCTGGGGGTTCATGGTATATAATATGGGGATATATTTTATATGATGTGATCTGGGGGTTCGATGGTATATAATATGGCATATATTTTATATAATGTGATCTGTGGGTTCATGGTATATAATATGGGATATATTTTATATAATGTGATCTGGGGGTTCATGGTATATAATATGGCATATATTTTATATGATGTGATCTGGGGGTTCGATGGTATATAATATGGCATATATTTTATATAATGTGATCTGGGGGGTTCATGGTATATAATATGGCATATATTTTATATAATGTGATCTGGGGGTTTGATGGTATATAATATGGGATATATTTTATATAATGTGATCTGGGGGGTTCATGGTATATAATATGGCATATATTTTATACAATGTGATCTGGGGGTTCATGGTATATAATATGGCATATATTTTATATAATGTAATCTGGGGGTTCATGGTATATAATATGGCATATATTTTATATAATGTAATCTGGGGGTTCATGGTATATAATATGGCATATATTTTATATGATGTGATCTGGGGGTTCGATGGTATATAATATGGCATATATTTTATATAATGTGATCTGGGGGTTCATGGTATATAATATGGCATATATTTTATATAATGTGATCTGGGGGTTCATGGTATATAATATGGGATATATTTTATATGATGTGATCTGGGGGTTCGATGGTATATAATATGGCATATATTTTATATAATGTGATCTGTGGGTTCATGGTATATAATATGGGATATATTTTATATAATGTGATCTGGGGGGTTCATGGTATATAATATGGCATATATTTTATATAATGTGATCTGGGGGTTTGATGGTATATAATATGGCATATATTTTATATAATGTGATCTGTGGGTTCATGGTATATAATATGGGATATATTTTATATAATGTGATCTGGGGGTTCATGGTATATAATATGGCATATATCTTATATGATGTGATCTGGGGGTTCGATGGTATATATTATGGCATATATTTTATATAATGTGATCTGGGGGTTCATGGTATATAATATGGCATATATTTTATATAATGTGATCTGGGGGTTTGATGGTATATAATATGGGATATATTTTATATAATGTGATCTGGGGGTTCATGGTATATAATATGGCATATATTTTATATAATGTGATCTGGGGGTTCATGGTATATAATATGGCATATATTTTATATAATGTGATCTGTGGGTTCATGGTATATAATATGGGATATATTTTATATAATGTGATCTGGGGGTTCATGGTATATAATATGGCATATATTTTATATGATGTGATCTGGGGGTTCGATGGTATATAATATGGCATATATTTTATATAATGTGATCTGGGGGTTCATGGTATATAATATGGCATATATTTTATATAATGTGATCTGGGGGTTTGATGGTATATAATATGGGATATATTTTATATAATGTGATCTGGGGGTTCGATGGTATATAATATGGCATATATTTTATATGATGTGATCTGGGGGTTCGATGGTATATAATATGGCATATATTTTATATATAATGTGATGGGGGGGGGGGGGGGGGTTCGTGGTATATAATATGGGATATATTTTATATAATGTGATGGGGGGGGGGGGTTCGTGGTATATAATATGGGATATATTTTATATAATGTGATGGGGGGGGGGGGGGGGGGGGGGTTCGTGGTATATAATATGGGATATATTTTATATAATGTGATGGGGGGGAGGGGGGGGGGGGGTTCGTGGTATATAATATGGGATATATTTTATATAATGTGATGGGGGGGGGGGGGGGGGGGTTCGTGGTATATAATATGGGATATATTTTATATAATGTGATGGGGGGGGGGGGGGGGGTTCGTGGTATATAATATGGGATATATTTTATATAATGTGATGGGGGGGGGGGGGTTCGTGGTATATAATATGGGATATATTTTATATAATGTGATGGGGGGGGGGGGGGGGGGGTTCGTGGTATATAATATGGGATATATTTTATATAATGTGATGGGGGGAGGGGGGGTTCGTGGTATATAATATGGGATATATTTTATATGTGATGGGGGGGGGGGGGGTTCGTGGTATATAATATGGGATATATTTTATATAATGTGATGGGGGGGGGGGGGGGGGTTCGTGGTATATAATATGGGATATATTTTATATAATGTGATGGGGGGGGGGGGGGGGGGGTTCGTGGTATATAATATGGGATATATTTTATATAATGTGATGGGGGGGAGGGGGGGTTCGTGGTATATAATATGGGATATATTTTATATAATGTGATGGGGGGGGGGGGGGTTCGTGGTATATAATATGGGATATATTTTATATAATGTGATGGGGGGGGGGGGGGGTTCGTGGTATATAATATGGGATATATTTTATATAATGTGATGGGGGGGGGGGGGGGTTCGTGGTATATAATATGGGATATATTTTATATAATGTGATGGGGGGGGGGGGGGTTCGCGGTATATAATATGGGATATATTTTATATAATGTGATGGGGGGGGGGGGGGGGGTTCGTGGTATATAATATGGGATATATTTTATATAATGTGATGGGGGGGGGGGGGGGGGGTTCATGGTATATAATATGGGATATATTTTATATAATGTGATGGGGGGGGGGGGGGGGGTTCGTGGTATATAATATGGGATATATTTTATATAATGTGATGGGGGGGGGTTCGTGGTATATAATATGGGATATATTTTATATAATGTGATGGGGGGGGGGGGGGGGGGTTCATGGTATATAATATGGGATATATTTTATATAATGTGATGGGGGGGGGGGGGGGTTCATGGTATATAATATGGGATATATTTTATATAATGTGATGGGGGGGGGGGGGGTTCGTGGTATATAATATGGGATATATTTTATATAATGTGATGGGGGGGGGGGGGGGGGGGTTCGTGGTATATAATATGGGATATATTTTATATAATGTGATGGGGGGGGGGGGGGGGGTTCATGGTATATAATATGGGATATATTTTATATAATGTGATGGGGGGGGGGGGGGGTTCGTGGTATATAATATGGGATATATTTTATATAATGTGATGGGGGGGGGGGTTCGTGGTATATAATATGGGATATATTTTATATAATGTGATGGGGGGGGGGGGGGGGTTCGTGGTATATAATATGGTATATATTTTATATGTGATGGGGGGGGGGGGGTTCGTGGTATATAATATGGGATATATTTTATATAATGTGATGGGGGGGGGGGGGTTCGTGGTATATAATATGGTATATATTTTATATGTGATGGGGGGGGGGGGGGGGTTCGTGGTATATAATATGGGATATATTTTATATAATGTGATCTGGGGGTTCATGGTATATAATATGGCATATATTTTATATAATGTGATCTGGGGGTTTGATGGTATATAATATGGCATATATTTTATATAATGTGATCTGTGGGTTCATGGTATATAATATGGGATATATTTTATATAATGTGATCTGGGGGTTCATGGTATATAATATGGCATATATCTTATATGATGTGATCTGGGGGTTCGATGGTATATAATATGGCATATATTTTATATAATGTGATCTGGGGGTTCATGGTATATAATATGGCATATATTTTATATAATGTGATCTGGGGGTTTGATGGTATATAATATGGGATATATTTTATATAATGTGATCTGGGGGTTCATGGTATATAATATGGCATATATTTTATATAATGTGATCTGGGGGTTCATGGTATATAATATGGCATATATTTTATATAATGTGATCTGTGGGTTCATGGTATATAATATGGGATATATTTTATATAATGTGATCTGGGGGTTCATGGTATATAATATGGCATATATTTTATATGATGTGATCTGGGGGTTCGATGGTATATAATATGGCATATATTTTATATAATGTGATCTGGGGGTTCATGGTATATAATATGGCATATATTTTATATAATGTGATCTGGGGGTTTGATGGTATATAATATGGGATATATTTTATATAATGTGATCTGGGGGTTCGATGGTATATAATATGGCATATATTTTATATGATGTGATCTGGGGGTTCGATGGTATATAATATGGCATATATTTTATATATAATGTGATGGGGGGGGGGGGGGGGGGGGAGGTTCGTGGTATATAATATGGGATATATTTTATATAATGTGATGGGGGGGGGGGTTCGTGGTATATAATATGGGATATATTTTATATAATGTGATGGGGGGGGGGGGGGGTTCGTGGTATATAATATGGGATATATTTTATATAATGTGATGGGGGGGGGGGGGGGTTCGTGGTATATAATATGGGATATATTTTATATAATGTGATGGGGGGGGGGGGTTCGTGGTATATAATATGGGATATATTTTATATAATGTGATGGGGGGGGGGGGGGGGGGTTCGTGGTATATAATATGGGATATATTTTATATAATGTGATGGGGGGGGGGGGGTTCGTGGTATATAATATGGGATATATTTTATATAATGTGATGGGGGGGGGGGGGGGGGTTCGTGGTATATAATATGGGATATATTTTATATAATGTGATGGGGGGGAGGGGGGGTTCGTGGTATATAATATGGGATATATTTTATATGTGATGGGGGGGGGGGGGGGGGGTTCGTGGTATATAATATGGGATATATTTTATATAATGTGATGGGGGGGGGGGGGGGGGGGTTCGTGGTATATAATATGGGATATATTTTATATAATGTGATGGGGGGGGGGGGGGGTTCGTGGTATATAATATGGGATATATTTTATATAATGTGATGGGGGGGAGGGGGGGTTCGTGGTATATAATATGGGATATATTTTATATAATGTGATGGGGGGGGGGGGTTCGTGGTATATAATATGGGATATATTTTATATAATGTGATGGGGGGGGGGGGGGTTCGTGGTATATAATATGGGATATATTTTATATAATGTGATGGGGGGGGGGGGGGGGGGGTTCGTGGTATATAATATGGGATATATTTTATATAATGTGATGGGGGGGGGGGGGGGTTCGCGGTATATAATATGGGATATATTTTATATAATGTGATGGGGGGGGGGGGGTTCGTGGTATATAATATGGGATATATTTTATATAATGTGATGGGGGGGGGGGGGGGTTCATGGTATATAATATGGGATATATTTTATATAATGTGATGGGGGGGGGGGGGGGTTCGTGGTATATAATATGGGATATATTTTATATAATGTGATGGGGGGGGGGTTCGTGGTATATAATATGGGATATATTTTATATAATGTGATGGGGGGGGGGGTTCATGGTATATAATATGGGATATATTTTATATAATGTGATGGGGGGGGGGAGGGGTTCATGGTATATAATATGGGATATATTTTATATAATGTGATGGGGGGGGGGGGGGGTTCGTGGTATATAATATGGGATATATTTTATATAATGTGATGGGGGGGGGGGGGGGGGGGGGGGTTCGTGGTATATAATATGGGATATATTTTATATAATGTGATGGGGGGGGGGGGGGGGTTCATGGTATATAATATGGGATATATTTTATATAATGTGATGGGGGGGGGGGGGTTCGTGGTATATAATATGGGATATATTTTATATAATGTGATGGGGGGGGGGGGGGTTCGTGGTATATAATATGGGATATATTTTATATAATGTGATGGGGGGGGGGGGGTTCGTGGTATATAATATGGTATATATTTTATATGTGATGGGGGGGGGTTCGTGGTATATAATATGGGATATATTTTATATAATGTGATGGGGGGGGGGGGGGGGGTTCGTGGTATATAATATGGTATATATTTTATATGTGATGGGGGGGGGGGGGTTCGTGGTATATAATATGGGATATATTTTATACAATGTGATCTGGGGGTTCATGGTATATAATATGGCATATATTTTATACAATGTGATCTGGGGGTTCATGGTATATAATATGGCATATATTTTATATAATGTGATCTGTGGGTTCATGGTATATAATATGGCATATATTTTATATAATGTGATCTGTGGGTTCATGGTATATAATATGGCATATATTTTATATAATGTGATCTGTGGGTTCGTGGTATATAATATGGGATATATTTTATATAATGTGATGGGGGGGGGGGGGGTTCGTGGTATATAATATGGGATATATTTTATATAATGTGATCTGTGGGTTCATGGTATATAATATGGGATATATTTTATATAATGTGATGGGGGGGGGGGGGGGGTTCGTGGTATATAATATGGGATATATTTTATATAATGTTATCTGTGGGTTCATGGTATATGATGGGGGGGGGGGGGGGGGTTCGTGGTATATAATATGGCATATATTTTATATAATGTGATCTGTGGGTTCGTGGTATATAATATGGCATATATTTTATATAATGTGATGGGGGGGGGGGGGGGTTCGTGGTATATAATATGGGATATATTTTATATAATGTTATCTGTGGGTTCATGGTATATGATGGGGGGGGGGGGGGGGGTGTTCGTGGTATATAATATGGGATATATTTTATATAATGTGATGGGGGGGGGGGGGTGTTCGTGGTATATAATATGGGATATATTTTATATAATGTGATCTGTGGGTTCGAAAATTAAGTGGGCCTTTAAAACAAATCCAAACTCACATTTAGATTCAGTGGTTTATCATCTGCTAGTATTTCGATATTTAAATCCACTAAAATCTGTAATTTAGGTTGGAATGTTACTGATTGGCATTTTGTTTTATAGTAAAATCCAGAATAGGTGACGAAAACTACCAATTGAGACAGAAACTGAACCAGAATGGCTATGGAATTATATTACATTTCTTGGTTCTTCGTGACCGGGGAACAGAATTTTGGTGGTGAGTTTTGGTTCCTCATCAATAACACTCAAAATTATGTTGGGATTAGATTTGGTGTTTAGGCAGGTTTGTACATAGTTTGGCTCACATGATAAAGTACCTATGGGGTGGGAGTGTGTGGTGGGTACCTTTATTTTTTGGCCTCCTGCAAATTTTTTATAGACCCACCCCCCCCTGACTAGGTCATAATTTTAACATTGTATAGGCCTACAGTTTGTGGCTAAGTTAAATGTTCAAAAAGTGGGTCGTGCTTTTCATAGTTCGCCCTGGACTCGGCACGATATCTCATTTATCTCTGCTCCACGTCATATGACACATTTCTAACAACGAAAATGGTTTGTAGAATTATTGGAATCGGGTCGACTGTGGGCCTTTAATTTAATGCCACTGAATAGCCACAGACTGTCAATACTTTTGGAGCACTTGGGGTACCATTGTTTTCACTTGTGTGCCATGCTTTTATAAAAAAAGTGGTACGCTGTCGCGTGGCATTTGCCCCCGACCATAGCAATTTGGATTAAGCATGAACGAAACTGCGGATATCCGAGGAGGTCTATATGACCATTCCAAAAGAAGTTCGTACAGAAATGTTGACTAAAAACCACAAAACAAGCGATCCGGAAACCCAAAAACAAGCGAAAATTCAAATTTTCTAAGTTGAAAAAAGGGCACTTGACATGTATTTTCATATAACTGATCCACAAAATTACGGGATTTACAATCGTACCACCAAAGCTCACGCTATCATCGGAAACCCAAAAAACAAGAGAAAAATTGAATTTTCTAAGTAAAAAAGGGCCATAACTCTGGTGAAAATGGGTGGACGAAACCCGCGCTATGCATGTAGCTGTTCCCCCATGCTGCTCTATCACCATACCAAATATCAGCTAAATCTGCCCAACGGTTGCTGAACAATAATGCAAAATGTTTGTACGGACGTACGGACGGATGGATGGACGGACGGACGGAGATGTCGACTATATACACGCCGACTTCAAGTCGGGGGCATAACAAGTACTATAATGAGCACTTTCGTGACCAGCATTTTAAAAATCTCGCTAATATGGTAAGTGACCTTTTTCTAAACGTCATGGCCCTGCATATAGAATTGGTCAAGCGTAGAATTTATATGAACACTCCTTTCTTTTCCATACGACTAAAAAGCCAAAAAAAACAATAAAACCCTGATGTTCAATAGTTTGGTACCCGAACGCCAATTTTATAAAACTTGGGTACCCATTACAAGTGTCAATGTGAAAAAGCTGGCTACCCAAGTGCTCGAAAAACAGTGACAGTGATCAGTTCAGCTTTAATGGCTCGGTATAATGAATTTATTACTTCCAAGTGGCTGTGGTAAAAAAAAAAACGATCAGTTTAATCCAATGCACATTATTCTGAAATATTCCAGAATACCAGGTTGTTCATGTTGAAAAACAGACTCCAGCTAATCCAGAGAAATTGAATCCAGAATACCATAGTCAGAAATGGTAACGCGCTCATGATTGTAATTATAGAATCTTTTTCATTTCTGTTATATGTAATTGGCATAGCTTATCACAAACCAAAAATCAACATTACATGTATTTACATTATAATAATTTAAACGCCAATAAACGAAATTGAAATTCCCAACTACACCTTTTACCGGGCTCGGCCTCGGGGTCGCACTACAACTTTTTATGTGTCCCAATAATTACCATTCTATAAATAGAACCCACATCGCCCACTGTATACCAAAAAACAGCGACACATTATACACGTGGAGCGTGAAATGAACACGAATAGATAAACGAGAGGCTGATCATGATCGGCAGATGTTTAACCCATCCCTTGGCGATAGTTAATTACTATGATCGGAATAATAAATTAGAGTTTTGATGTTGAATTATAGAGAATACTGTTATGTACTATTATAGATAAATGTACATAATAACACAAATTATTGGAATTTATGGGTCAAATAGGGAGACTCACATATCTAAGAGAATGCACTGGCACAGCATCTTGAATTATGCACCAGAGCAGCTCCCGCCATGAAAGGGTATTAAAGGGACATATAATGCCTTTTTTAACCCTTTCTTTACTAAATACTAATTGATGAGTAGTTCCCTTAGGAAATGTTCAGATAAAAAGTTCAACAAACGGCCATAGGTCGATTTGTTGAACTTATTATCTAAACATTTCCTTCTAATGAATCCCTCTGCAATTATCTTTTTGTCTGTCGTCTGCTCATTTTTCCTGAACACCCCTCCAAATGAAAAATAGACCATTCCAATATGGTAAAACCTCTCCAAACCGAACACTCTTCGGACTGGCCCTTCCATTCGATTTAGAGAGGTGTTCGGTTTATAGAAAATCGCACTATGATTGGATGTATTGCTGCTGTTACTAAGAGTTATCGAAGCCCAATCAACTCATTATTTTTTAATTAAACTTTATTCAAATAATATATAAATAATACATGGATATAAAGTATGGTACATGTATAATAAGAATTAAAACATGGTATATTAAGATCTGTCTGTCTGTAACTCTGTCACAATTTTGGTGAGTTAAAAAATATATGACCCTCATGTCCGATGCGCCCAAAGTTACGCCGCTTGGATCAGGTGGACACAATTAATTGCCTGTATCGATAGCGATGCCATCATTGAAATCCGTCATATTTGATGAGCAATCCCCTTGTGAAAAAAGATAAGACAGGAAACATGGATGTTACAGTGATTTGCAGTTTTTAAAAATATCGCTGATATAGTAGCACATGTACAGTAATGTTCTAATTAATCGACTCCATAACCACAGCAGAATTATGGGTAACTTTTCAGGATTTAGTCGGAAATATGGCTTGTTGCCATTCATCGGAAAGCTCTCGCTGAGAGCTTTCCGATGAATGACAACAAGCCATATTTCCGACAATCCTGAAAAGTTACCCATAATTCTCCTGTGCTTAAGAAGTCGATTAATTAGAGCATTACTGTATAGTAGTTTCGTCTACTTGTATATGCGTACCTATTTAATTAGTGGTCTTTTTTCAGCGAATGCTTTGAACTGGATTATAACAGCATTATAACAGATAACTGTATGCTTAAGCCTTATTTCACACATTGAATGACCTCAACATGGGGAAATAGACAGGTGACAGGTGAAATGATTAGAAGGCAGTGACTTGCTCGCTCACGCACATATACACTCACAAGTAAGAACAGAAATTACCACACACGGAAGTATCAAAATGTACAAAAAACAGGTAAAAACAAAATGAATGTGGTACATAAATGTATAAAATGTGAAAAGGCACATCCATAGCATATAAATTAATAAACATTGCACCTAAGATATCATAAAGACTTATTATGCAAGTCGGCAATTAAAATGTGAAAAGGCACATACATAGCATATAAATTAATAAACATCGCACCTAAGATATCATAAAGACTTATTATGCAAGTCGGCAATTAAAATGTGAAAAGGCACATACATAGCATATAAATTAATAAACATCACACCTCAGACATCATAAAGACTTATTATGCAGGTCGGTAGGAAAATGTGAAAAATTTTCCAGCAGTGATTGTAACATAAATTTATCCAAACTATGTGACCGTTTCAGGTTAGGGTCTATTTCCATCTGTGGATGCACGTGGGTCTAGTTGCAGCAACTTTTAAAGACATATTATGAACTTGTTCAGGTGCATGAAATTGATAAGTTAGTACTCGAGCACTATGCTAACCCTAGGGAATGTAGCAGTATACTAATAGCGCCGAAAATTTCAAAGAAATGAACCATCCCACTCCATAGAAAACATTGTCTGAACTACACTCAATTGTAAATATTTACATCTCAATACAGGACGCAACTATCGGCGATAAACTAACATAAATGATTTCGCCATCAAGAGTCAATGCATTTAATTAATATATAAGAATGTGAATTTAGATTCATATTCTTAAAAAATAACTACTTGGAGCAATGTTATTCTCAATTTCTATTTGATCACCCTACTGGAGTGTTTCACATCACTTTAAGATGCATGGTATGCAAGGTGCATGTCATTTGAAGAATGAGGAGCCCAGAGGGTGAATTTATTGACGTTATCCCGCATAATGGGCTAGTATCACTAAATTCACCCTCTGGGGGACTCATTCTGCATAGGCCTCATCTTCTCTGCAAAGCTTCTTAATTATCAAATTTCTATAGAAACTTCTTCACTCAGATTCTATTTCCTTTTTAGTTTAGTTTTTCTATATCCCCAAAGTGGCTGACAACACATTGAATAATCGATGTTCCCAAAGGGTGTACATCACAATATTCACCATTTGGGAACTTCAATCTGAGTCTATGTCTTCCATAGCAGATGAGGACATGCAGAATGAGGTCCCGAGATGGTGAATTTGGTGATGCTAGCCTGCTATGTGGGATAGCGTCACTAAATTCACCTTCTGGTGACCTCATTCTGCTGAGGTGTAAGCAGAATGAGGTCCCCAGAGGGTGAATTTGGTGATGCTAGCCCGCTATGCGGGGTAGCATCACTAAATTCACCCTCTGGGGACCTCATTCTGCAAATGACAGACACTATTTCAAGGCTTGCAGTATGTTAACCCTTCCATAACGGGAGATTCCTGAAATTTTGTGAAAACCCTGTGCCAATTAATGCATTCTCTTATATATATAAGTCTCCCATAGGGAATGCATTGGCCTAACAATATATACCTTGACCTTATGAGTATGGGAGCCTTGCATATTAAGAGAATACACTGGCACAGGATCTTTAATGCTGCACTGGCAGAGCTCCTGTCAAGAAAGGGTTTAATGATTTGCTGCCAATGAAACACTAATTAAATGAGTAAATGTTAGTGAATTCCTACAAGAACCTTCAGGCAAGTAAGTGAAGCACTAGTACAGATAGCTAGGAGATGTTTGCCGTCAGACCCTCAAGAAGAGTAAAAGCTTTAAGTTGGTATGAGCTTATCTAAGTCCACATAGTCAATTCAAGCTTGATGTGGCATCCACATGGCCCACTTTTCCTAGCTAGAATAAAATTCAGTTCCACAAAGCAGCACAAAGCAGCACAAAGCAGATAATTTGCCGAGATTAGTGCAGTCTCTTTGAAAAGCTGACAAAAATCTTTCAAACGTCTCTCAAACTCACAATAAAATTAAATTTGTTTTTTATTGTTGGATATTGTATGGTCATCTGATTTAACTTAGTGTCCTGCGTACCGTTCGAGATTCGATTTGATTCAAAACCAATGTCATGAATTGGTGCAGTTTGATACCATTCACCTGGAATTGACCCTTTCGAACCTTTGGGTTGGTCCCGAAGAATGAGCAATAAATTATTTACTGAACAATCATCAACACAAAATGCTTATACTAGTAAACACCTATTGCCTGCCTTGGAATAACGAGAAATAATTTTCCAAGGTGGCGTCTTTTTAACAGAAAGCAGGACTACTAACCGAGGCCATAGGACGAGCTCAATAGTCATGCTTGCTGTTAAGAAGTCATCATCGAAGGAAAATAGCTCTTGCTATTCCACCATAATGCAGGTAATATGTGTTTTATTGTATAAAGTATGACACAATTCTTACCGCATGCCAACCAGCAGAATGAGGTTCCCAGAGGGTGAATTTGGTGATACTAGCCTGCTATGTGGGGTAGCATCACTAAATTCACCCTCTGGGGACCTCATTCTGCAAATGACAGACACCCTATATTTCAAGGCTTGGCTTGGCTAGAAATCTGCTTCGGTGAATTATAGACACCTCTCCGGCTGTTGAAAGGTCCTTGTAATCTCTAGATGCTGCAGGGTAAATAACTCTTCACAGGTCCCAAGTGAAGAATCATTCTTAATAAAACATAACTGCACATAAATATCGTAATAAGCAAATTGGCTATTGAAATTCTTCAAAGCTTGTGACTTAATCTTTGATGATAAAACAAAAACTGTATTAAGATTTTACAATCAGTATTTGTTTTAGAGCCGGAGAATTAGATTACATTAACTGATTGTTATTATCACGTTTCGGGGAATCGTTAATACTACGCAATTTCAAATAATTAGAATCTCTTGTTTGAGAACTAATGTTACATGTCCAGTAGTAATTATAATTACAATCCTGGTATAAATAATAGACTGTAATGTGCTCTCTATAGGAGTTTAAAGGTACTCAATCCGAACAGAGGGTCCCCATCTCAACAGATTCCAACAACAACAATCAGATCAGAGGGTCCTATATTACTATTTCTTTGGCTTTGGGGGTAAAAAATATTTGATTCGAGTCGAGGAACCAATCAAACAAAGCTCAGAGTTATTAGATATTGATTTTTGAAATTTGTTAATTTCTCGAGATGAGTACTAATAATTGCCGTCAATTTCGAAACCTGCTCGAGATGTGTACACCAAAACACTATTCAAACAGACAAGGGTGGATAACTCTAAAATCAAGTGGTAATAATAACGCAATTTTGACTGCGTTCTGGGCCAGAAAGTATTCCCGATAATGAAAAATAATAGATTTCTAAAATCGATATCTAACAAATCTGAGCTTTGATGGGTGACTTCCTCGACTCGAATCAAATATTTTTGACCCCCGAAGCCATTGAAATAGTAATTGAGAGGAGTTTTATCGGATTGAGTACCTTTAAAGTTGCTCATGAAGAATTTAGTTTCTACTAGTAACTTGATGAATTAAGAATATTTGCATATACCAGTATCTATATGTGCATCAAGACACATGTACGATTTGATATCAAAATAATTTTTATGCAATGATAGACATAGATAAATGAAGTAATATTGATATAACTAACATGCTAACATCTAACGTACGACAGGATTATACAATCTATTGAATTAGGTCCTTATAGCCTAGGCCTTATTTGAATGCCAAAGACTATCATGGATAAATGATTATATAACCAATCATGACAAAGCTCTTGATCAATTATATAAATAACCATGACAATTTAAACACATTAGTCAATACTCATTATCAGGTATAATTATTATATTCAATTAAACTGATGTGATGAGACACAAATTGAAAGAACATCAAAGGATTCCAAGCGCGGCTGCCAATACGGTTATCTTTGATCGGCCATCGCGCAATTATGTTTATTTCATATTAATGACATTGTCGATTTCATAACTGGTGTTTGTGTAAGTAATTTTTACTAAATAGCGCAGCTTTTGTTTTAACTTTTAACAATGTCCTTGCCATTGTTGGTATATTGTATCGTACCATCATTCCATTAAAACATAGTGCGTGCTCAATTTAATATAAATGCAACTAATCGACTTGTGATTCTGGAGTCGACTTTTGGTGAACAATTCATCGATGTCGACTAATCGACAAACCATTTCAACACAACATGCTGTCTGCCAGGAATCCTGGGAATCCTTCTCATTTTCATTGTCGAGCAAAGCACCAGGTTTACTGTATACCAATTGTCTTCACTGAAAAAATATGATAGAAATAATGGAAAAAAACAATAGATAAAAATGAATGAAAAAAAAAAATTGTCCCTTTTTTAATTGATTCTCAGATTCAGCCCAAGACTTCCCCCTTTATTTACCCAGAATACATAAAACTAAAAAACTGAGAGCTAGAGTTGTTCCCCTTCCATTGAAAATAATAGACCGGCAGTACAGTCCAGATCAAAATTAAGCACAGAACACATGTTGGTACCTTAACAAAAAAACAATAAGTTCACAGTTTATTCGACTGGATAAGTATAATACATTGTTTTCGCGCTTCCTCTTTCAAATGGTATACAATATAGAATATGCTGTAAATAATGTGATCTGGGGATTTGAAAGTTAAGTGGGCCTTTAATCTATAATGATATCAACAACTTCGAGGCTAAATACTAATTGACGAGCATTTCCCTTAGGAAATGTTCAGATAATAAGTTTGTTTGTTGAGAGCTTTCCGATGAATGACAACAAGCCATATTTCTGACTAAATCCTGAAAAGTTACCCATAATTCTGCTGTGGTTAAGGAGTCGATTAATTAGAGCATTACTGTATGAATATGAATCATTCTGCTCTTGAATTATCTATTTTTCTGTCTATCGCGGTCTATTGTATGCTTTTATTACCAGTACACTGCTCCAAATGAATAATAGACCATTCCAGACAAAAAGGTCAACAAATGTCGAAAAATGTAAGTTAATTCATGACAAAACTCTTCAAAAGAGATAATATAAGAGCAGTTGCCTTGGTTTCCCTTATGTTTACATATCAAGATGTAAATAGATAATGTAAACTCTCTCTTCTCTAAAATATATGATAGAAAAAATATGAAAAATTGTGGGAATTCTTTTTACCATGTATCCTGAAAACAAATGCTTTCAGACATAAAAGTCAACATAACATCATAGAGTGATTAGTTAATCTGGATTATTAGGTTTTAACCCTTTACCCAACAATCCGGCCAAAACCGGCCAAATAAAGCTTCAACAGCCTAAAATATCTTCGGTCTGTCTCCATAGAACCATACAAATATGGATATCATTGGAACCGGCTCCTTGACCACATTGTGATAGTTACAGTTATGCCCTGTGCCAATGCATTCTCTTATATATGCGAGTCGATCATAGGTCGCCTCGCATATATAAGAGAATGCATTGGCCTAAACAAAAATCTTTTTTTAACACTTTTTACCATTTTTTCTTACATTCTTTAACACTTTTATAATTTTTAATGTGTTAAGCCAATGCATTCTTTTATATATGCGAGGCGACCTATGGTCGACTCGCATATATAAGAGAATGCATTGGCACAGGGCCGTTCTGTTGGGTAAAGGGTTAAACGAGATTGACTAATGCCCCATCAGAATAATAGACTGTATATTTAAAAAAACACAGACCATAACCAGTTCTTTCCATGAGGAAAACACAGTGAGAGCAATTTATAGTTGCTCTCATAATTCAGAATATGAGAAACTGAACTAAAAAAGAAGAAACTTTCTTAAAAAAAACATGTTAATTTGATAATAAAGATACTTTCCAGAGATGAGCCCTAAGCAGAATTAGAAGGTGAATTTAGTGATGCTAGCCCACTAAATTCACCCTCTGGGGACCTCATTCTGCAAAATTCTGGGAGCATATTTTGTAGTTTCACAATACATAATCTGGTTACTATTTAGCGATTGCGATCATTTGATGGATTAACTTAAAATCACTTCTTTTCCTTTTTTTTTTTGCTGAACAAGGTTTTCTTAGTCAATGCGGGCTTGAATTGGTAGCCAGTGCAGTTCTTTGAACATTGGTGTCAGGTCAGAAAATTTAGGCTTCTTAAGAATCATATGAGCAGCAATGTTCATCATACGTTGAAGTTTATCAATTTCTGTCTTTGGTAAGCCAGCCAGAAGTGGGTTACAGTAGTCAATCTTGGAAAGAACAAATGACGAAACAAGAGTTTTAGCAGCATCGGTGGTTATGAATGGCCTGATGTGAGAAATTCTCCTTATATCCAGAAATAGACTTCTGCATAAATTGTTTATGTACACTTCCATTGACAGAGTACTGTCCAGGTGAATGCCCAGATATCTGGCACACGACGATGGCTTTATGTCGGAATCACCTATACGAATGCAGTCCAAAGGGGTGTTCTTAATTCTGTGATCTGTTCCAAATAACATTATCTCGGTTTTGTCATCATTTAAACACAGTTGGTTTGCGCCCATCCAGTTCTTCACTGCCGTTATACATTGCTGCATTTCTGAGATATTGTTTGCGAACTCTGATGGTGAGCTGGGCATATAAATCAGTGTATCGTCTGCGTACATGTGGTATTGTAGATTTCTCTGTGTGATGATTTGCCCCAATGGCTTAGTGTACATGAGATAAAGCACGGGCACAAGGACTGATCCCTGGGGGACACCAAAGGATAGTTCATATGGTTTGGAACAGAATTCTCCACTGTGAACAGTCTGGATTCTGCCTGATAGATATGACTTGAACCATTGGAGAACTTTCCCTGAAATTCCGAATGTTTTGTTAAGGCGTGAAATTATGATGTTGTGATCCAAAGTATCAAAGGCAGCAGAGAGGTCGAGAAATGAGGCTATAGTGACATTGTGATCATCTGCTGCACAAAGCAAGTCGTTGGTGACGCGGACAAGTGCAGTTTCCGTACTGTGGTGTCGTCGATAAGCTGATTGGAAAGGTTCATTCATGTCATTATCCTCCAGATGTTGTCTGAGTTGATAGAGTACCACGCGCTCAAGAAGCTTGGATATAAAAGGAAGGTTAGAAACAGGTCTATAGTTCTTGAGAACTAATACCAGAGGTTAACCCGAAGAGCCATATGAAGTTTGGTATCAAATGGATAAAAAATGAAATACCGAAGTATTTAGTCATGCAAACAGTCAAATCCAAGTTGACTGCCAATGCCATGTCATTCAATTTCGATAGCTCCCATCTAGAAGTGATCCTGTACAAGCCCGTAAAGTTTAAAAATATTTCTCCAACATATGTCGGCAGCAGGGTGTGCTGATGGAATCAAATGTAATTTGGAAATATTTTATGGCTCCCATCTAGTGGTCACCCTGAAGATCCATATGAGGTTGTTTTATAATTTGGTTTAAAGATAATTGATTTCAGAGGTTTGGGTCGATAGGTCGGAACAGGGGTTTCAGATTTTTTTCACCCGCTGAGCAGCAAACGAGAGTTGTTAACCCTTTACCCAACAGAAGGGCCCTGTGCCAATGCATTCTCTTATATATGCGAGTCGACCATAGGTCGCCTCGCATATATAAGAGAATGCATTGGCTTAACACATTAAAAATTATAAAATTGTTAAAGAATGTAAGAAAAAATGGTAAAAAGTGTTAAAAAAAGATTTTTTTTAGGCCAATGCATCTATATCTATATTTGCGAATGTCTGTCTGTCTGTCTGTCTGTCTGTCTGTCTGTGTTCTATAGAAATTCACAGGGGACCATCAAGATGATGCCAAAGGGGTCTACTAGGAGTAACTTTTTACGAGAAAGATAATGGTCGGGGTTAAAATTTTCTAAAGTGACGCCGTTGTTGTCAGGGGCAGAAAAGGGAGAGGGGCAGAACAAACATTTGTCGGCGATTGCCACGAAACTTATATATAATCATCCCCATAATATGAGGAATCTAATGGTGTGTTTTAAATATGGCAAAAGTCGCGCCGTTCGCGTCAGGGGTGCCCGGAAGGAGGAAGGGGGGGGCAGATTTTTTTCTGTCGCCGATTGCCACGAAACTTACATATAATCATCCCCATGATATGAAGAATCCAACGGTGTGGTTTAAATATGTCAAAAATGGCGTCGTTCGAGTCAGATTTGCACGAAAGGGGAGAGGGGCACCAAAATTGATAAAACTAATTTTAGAGCCGATTTCCACCAAATTGATATATATTCTTCTTCACGATACAAGGAATCTAATTGTGCGATTTAACAACGCCAAATTGTTGTCCTTTGGGTGAGAGATTGGGAGGGGGTGGGCACTAAATTTGATAATAATTGGTTTAGTCGCCGATTGACACCACACTTATACAAAAGCATCCCCATGGTATGATGAGTCTAATGGTGTGGCTTATATCTGTCAAGTGTGGCCTCATTCGAGTCAGGGGTGTATTGAAAGGGACAGGGGCACCAAAATTGATGCACAATTTTTTTGGCGCCAATTTCCACCAAATTGATACACTTTCTTATCCGAGGAATCTGATCGTGTGATTTAAAGACGCCATAGTGGTGCTGTTTGTGTGAGAGATGGGGAGGGAGGGATTGGCACCAAATTTGATAAATAAAAAAAAAAATTTAGTCGCCGATTATCACCAAACTTATAAACAATCATCTCCATGATATCAGGAGTGTAATTGTGTGGTTTAAGCATGTCACAAGTGGGGCCATTCGAGTCAGTGGTGTATAGATATGAGAGGGACATTATATCTATATGTTTAGTGCCGATTTCCACCAGATTGATACATATTCTTCTCCGTGATACGAGGAATCTTATCGTGTGGTTTAGACATCACAAATTGGTGCCCTATGGGTGAGCGATATGGGGACCTTCAATTTGATACGAATTTGTATACTCGCCAATTTTCACCAATTTCATATATATGCATCTCTAATCTCTAATGAGTCTTAGTGTGTGCAGCTTGAGTCCGAAATAGGGACGGGAGGGTCACCAAAAACTGATACAAAATATTTTTAGTACCAATTACCATCAAATTCAGACACGTTCTTCTCAAATGATACAAGAAATCAAAGTGTGCTGTCTGTCTGTCTTTCTGTCTGTCTGTGTGTTCTATATATAACTTCACGCGGTACAATCGAAGAGGCAAAAGCTGATACAAATATATTTGGCACTAATTTCCAACAAATTCATACATGTTTTTATCTAATGATATACCATGAATTAAATCACATTTGGTGTCGTTTGCGTCACGGATGGATGGCGAGCGGATATGCACTATCATACATAAGATTGCTATTCGCCGATATCCACATATAAGTTATATATAGTCACCCAGGCCATCTCCATATCATTTTAAGGAGATTTGGGCGTTCACATTTTACAATCCCGACAAATGGTAACCCACTTATAAGTCACTTGAACAACTATATCTTCTTTATTGTCATATTTATATGGGGATGGCAATCAGGACATTCACACAATGAGCTAGCAAAAAGAGATACATAGATTATTTGAGAGATGGGGAGGGAGGGATTGGCACAAAATTTGATAAAAAAAAACATTGTTTAGTCACCGATTATCACCAAACTTATAAACAATCATCTCCATGATATCAGGAGTGTAATTGTGTGGTTTAAGGATGTCATAAGTGGGGCCATTCGAGTCAGTGGTGTATAGAGATGAGAGGGACATTATATCTATATGTTTAGTGCCGATATCCACCAGATTGATACATATTATTCTCCGTGATACGAGGAATCTTATCGTGTGGTTTAGACACAACAAATTGGTGCCCTATGGGTGAGAGATATGGGGACCTTCAATTTGATACGAATTTGTATACTCGCCAATTTTCACCAATTTCATATATATGCATCTCTAATCTATAATGAGTCTTAGGGGGTGTTTATACATTACCCGGCGAAGATCGTATTCGCTTTAGCCGGTAGCGATAACAATGGAGTGTTTATACTTCGCCGGATAAGAATTACGGCTATCCGGATACTCAGCTATACGGTTTTCAACTTTTGGATAAAATTATTTAGTACAATCACCTGATTGTCGTATGGATTCTAATTCGCTCTGGGGTTAAGTTAGATGTTTATCTGGGATCATGCCGTCATGGGTGATTTCCTTTCAACAATTAACTCGAACAATATTATTGTGCAATCGCTGATAGACCAGCCCGCTTTTCACCTGTGTATATATTGGTCAGTGTGCCAGTTTGATTGTCTCTGATCAGCTGTCCGTCGGTGGTCACGCACCTTGGTTATAAGCTATTATTATAAATACTAATTGATGATGGTACACGCGTACTCTGCATGTGCATGGTACATTTGTTGCGCATTCGAGGGAATTAAATGTGCGTGTTCGTGTACATGTATGTTCATATATATATATGGAAGAAATAGGATGGCACGTTTCAATGGATTCAAACTTAATGGACAATTAGTTCAATAATCTAAATATGAGTGCGCCGTGGACATATACACAGGGACGGGTCTGGAGGGCTTGATTTGGAGGTGTGGGACTGTTCAACTTTGGAATTTCCAACTGCACCAAACCTTGAATCTCACCAAACTCACAAGTTCGCGTAAACCAATTTACGCACCACGTTGGGAACTTAGGTTCTAATCTAACTTTCCACTCACAATAATCCTCTCGACTGCCCCGTAGTGAGCGATTTCCTTTAGATCTGAACCTGTGTCTAAACCTGGAAATTGCCCAATCATAACATGTTTAGTGGTCTGACTCGTGACGTCAAGCAGCTTGAACCCAGATTTGATTCAGTTAAATTATATTAGATAGCTGTTTAACTGACAACGGGGGCGGGACCAAGACATAATATTATCGACCGACCATGGTTATAGCCAGGTGTGAGAATTTTTTTTAATATGAACCCTGAAAATTGCAAAATCCTAGCATCCAGCCTTAAGATTTCCAATGTTTTCAACATATTACTGATGTCAAATTTCCAACTAATGCCGTGTCAGGTATGAATTTCCAGCTTTTGAATATTTTGATTAATGTTGGGATGAGACACCCCCATCGCCACGGCCCTACATACATGGACATGGTGAATGTCCAAGTAAAATGAAAAACATATTTTATTGTATAATGTACACATGCACGGAAATGTGTCACATTTGATTCGCGATGTTGAAACTTATATATATAATATAAAATCCAATCCGAATGATTAGACACCAATTTGTAGATGTATGCGACGAAAAGATCTCAAAACTGACAATGACCATGCTTTTGGTGCGACACTCACTTCACAGGCTGTCTATGAACTCAAACAAACCATTAGAATTGCAATTTTGTTTAAATATCTTTAAAATTACCAATAGCAATACCTGAAAGTGTGAGTTGGATATTAATAATTTCGCATTTCCATTTCTAAAAAGTTTCATTGCACTATATATACTGCCCAACCATACCTCTAACATGAAGCGGCTAGATATTTACAAGATGTTTATCATATTGCAGTTCAGTGAGAACTAAAACGAAAACTACAAACAAGTAAAGGAGACACATGCATATATGCGTATCTTCGCCGGCGATGTGTAAACACTCTGCCTAACCTTCGCCGGTTAACGGGTTCGCCGGGTAACGGCTTCACCGGCTATGTGTAAACGTCACCTTAATTAGTGTGTGCAGCTTGAGTCCGAAATAGGGACGGGAGGGTCACCAAAAACTGATACAAAATATTTTAGTACCAATTACCATCAAATTCAGACACGTTCTTCTCAAATGATACAAGAAATCAAAGTGTGCTGTCTGTCTGTCTTTCTGTCTGTCTGTGTGTTCTATATATAACTTCACGTGGTACAGTCGAAGAGGCAAAATCTGATACTAATATATTTCGCACTAATTTCCAACAAATTCATACATGTTTTTATCGAATGATATACCATGAATTAAATCACATTTGGTGTCGTTTGCGTCACGGATGGCGAGCGGATATGCACTATCATAGATAAGATTGCTATTCGCCGTTATCCATATATAAGTTACTAGAAGGTGACCCGACTTCGTCCGGGCTATTCAAAAACCAAATAGCTCCACCCGTTTCCGAGATCTGGTCTGCGCATGCGCGAAGCTGGCGTCGCACGGGCTCGGCGACCCGATAAAATTCGTATCCGGGGCAAGATACATTCACATAACAAATTTCAAGTCGATAGCTCCACCCGTTTTCGAGATATATAGCCCAATGTCATTTGCGGATACCTCGGCCGGTGATGAGTTAACGCGACATCGGCCGGTTAAGAGTTAACGCGATCACGTCACGATATGTTGATGGCGTAATATATTTACGCAATGTTTTTCGATGAGCGAAGCATGGTCCTGCGTTCTTCCCGATAATTAAGGTAGAAACTTTAAACGTACACAGGCGTGTGATACATCATTGGAAAGATGAAGCGCCACAGATTCTAACCGTGCAAATTATATGACTGGCAATTTATTATTCGCGCTATATCGAATCGATTTGTGAGCACCGAACTGAAATACATTAGCGCAAAACGGCGTAAAAACAGATTTGACCTCGGCACGTGAAAAGTTGACCTCGGATCTGAAAATCAATAGGCCTATGTTACTCCTGACCCGAAAATACCCCCACGTACCAAGTTTCATCGAAATCGGGTCGGTCGTTTTTGAGTTCATCGATTACACACACACACACAGACAGATACACACACACACACAGATCTTTCAAAATATATAATAGACTAGAAGGTGACCCGACTTCGTCCGGGCTTTGACCTTGAATTGGCCATTTTGAAGGTCAAGGTGAAGTGGGGTCACGATTTGACCAGTCCAAAAACACTGCCCGGACAAAAGTACCCGACAAACGTGCCCGTCGAAATCCATCCGGTTTTACCCGATTTGACCTTGAATTGATAATTTTGAAGGTAAAGGTCTGGTCGGGGTCATGATTGTACCCGTCCAAAACAATCAGTGGACAAAAGTAACCCCACGTATCAAATTTCGTCGAAATCCCATTAAAATTGGCGATTTGACCTTGAAGTTACCCGATTTCAAGGTCAAGGTCACGTCGCACGGGCAAATGAATATGCTTATGAGACTCGCCATAAGAAAGTACCCCCACATACCAAGTTTCGTCGAAATCCCGTGATATTCGGGCGTTTTACCTTGAAATGACCCGATTTCAAGGTCAAGGTCACGTCGCACGCACAAATTAATATGCCTATGTTCGTCCCCGGCCGAAAATACCCCCACATACCAAGTTTCATCGAAATCGGCTGGGCCATTTTCGAGTCCATCGATTACACACACACACACAGACACACACACACACACACAGATCTTTCAAAATATATAATAGATATATAGTCACCCAGGCCATCTCCATATCATTTTAAGGAGATTTGGACGTTCACATTTCACAATCCCGACATATGGTGACCCACTTAAGTCACTTGAACAATTATATCTTCTTAATTGTCATATTTATATGGGGATGGCAATCAGGACATTCACACAATGAGCTAGCAAAAAGAGATACATAGAAGAAGCATTAAACGTATTTTTATCATTCTATTGAAGAGATTCATATATTCGTGCAAACTGAGAGACCTCGAACCGTCAGAGGATGGCATATATATTATAACAAAATTGAGTCTGTTCCATTCAATACAGTTTCCACAAAAAAGTTACAATTTATCAGGATATATGGAAGGCCTGTTCAAAAATAGTGGTCACAGTGTGCAGTCATATATAGTTTCTTCTGATATACAATACAATGCAGTTAGTAGCACATGACTTTTCAGGATCCTCCCAATACTGACACCTGACAAGGGGTTTAGAACAGACTCATCGACTGACATAAACAACTCAAAATCTCGCTCTGTGTCTGGCAAATGTAGCTGATATGCACGCGCATCAACATTTCGTTGAAACTGAGAATATTTAGCCAATATATAGCACCATGAACAGACGAGCACCTGGACATTTCTTTGAAACATCTGTATTTTCATGGAGATATGATAGCCAGGTATCCTCGAGATCTTAGTCCAACCCACTAGATTGATTGATACATCTCAATATTTAAAACCCAATTGTCATCTTTTATTTATGCGAACTAATGTCTTTATGATTTCCATGTATCATATTATATTTACATACTAAGTGTTGTCATCACTAAATCTAGAATTCTGATTGGTCGGCGCCCACGTGGCTAGTTGCAGTTATTTCTCGGTGAATGCGCAACGGCTCAATAACACGAAGCTCATGACAACATCGATACGTCATTGGGTTTGGAAAGACGAACGCGTAATGTTTTGGGCGCATTTGGACTCGCGCAGGATTGACTTAATACATCATCGGGTTTCAATACGAAGATAAACTGTTCCTATTAACTTTTGCCAAGGGTGCTATTGGGTATTTTGGGCTGTTTTTGTCACGATACACTTTTCGATTTAAATACATTTACAAAAGTGGCTTTTTCGCTAAATGTATATAAATATAAGGATTAACTGTCATGTGGACTATTTTTATGGAGATGTAACCGTGAGGTAAGTGGTCATAACTTGTATGTAAAACCCTTCGGGTTTTACACAAGTTATGTCCACTTACCTCACGGTTACATCTCCATAAAAACAGTCCACATGACAGTTAATCCTTATATAACGTCTGACGTATACTTCATTATTGGTGGAACGGATTAATCCCGATAAACAGAATGACAATTGACAAGGTGGGCCACTACTTATATTCCATGACTGTAATAATCCTGTTGTGTGATGCTATTTGAATATACAATTTATGAGAACACGTATAACACTTTGAACAAGAGTGTTCTCTATTCCCAACAAATATCCACAGCATACAGATGGTTTCACATCGCATTAACCTGGGCAACGCCGGGTAACCCTGCTAGTTCTCTTATATATGCGAGGCGACCTATGGTCGACTCGCATATATAAGAGAATGCATTGGCACAGGGTATAACTATAACCATCACAATGTGGTCAATGAGCCGGTTCCAATGATATCCATATTTGTATGGTTCTATTGAGACAGACCGAAGATATTTTAGGCTGTTGAAGCTTTATTTGGCCGGTTTTGGCCGGTTTGTTGGGTAAAGGGTTAAGCGAAAAAATAAAATAGAATAATATCCTAAGTAATATAGGCCCCAAGATAAAAATGCCATGTTTGTAAGTTATATTGGCTTATTTCTGACACAAATATATAAAAGTTAGAAGGCATCAAGGGTGATACATTAGTACAGAGGCCAGGCAAGAAAAAAATAATTTTGTCGACATCAGAATGTATATAATTGAAACCATTTTTTTCTATTAGGCAAAGTATTTGTGGACCCTTCAATACCAGTAGTCAACAGTTTAAGTTGTGCAGCAACTTATTTTGGTAAAAAATGTAGATTTGACGTCCAAAAAACACTATTTTTTACAAAAAGTTATTTATTCCAATTTTTGAATACTAAGAACATTCAAATTGTTTTTATGTGTAATACTATGGATATTCTACCTGAAAATGCATCCAAATAATTTCATAATTTAGTAGACAAATTTTGCATACCGAAAAAGTTCAATTATTTGGAAAATAATAAGAAATTCAGATATTTTAGTAAACTTAAAATTATATTTACCCCAAGAATTTGTTATCCTTAGATTCTGAAGAATATAATTGTTAGAAGGTATTAAGGGTGAGAGAATCCAGTTAAAGATCACATATTTAATATAATCAACTTTTAATATAAAATTCATTCAATTTGGTATGCTTTCATACCTGAATTTAACCAACCAATGGACATTGGATTTACCACATGGGCCAGGAATATTATATTACTATTTATCGCTCATTGGCCGATATTTTCTAAATAATTGCCACAAACCGTTATAATGAAATGAAATCGAGATCGATCTATAAAATTATTCTAAGCTGCCAACACTGTGAATATTCATATGGTCAAACCATAGTTTGGAATGTTTACCAATGACTTACCATGACCTCCAATGGGTAAGATAAAAAGGCAGACAGCAATAAAGCACATGGTTATTGTCAGCTGGATTGAATTTTCAATTGTGATTCCATTGCTGGTTGGATATATGTCAGCCACAAGATCTGGAGAAAGAAATATGGTATTAATGTAACTTTGTAATAAGTTTAGTTCTACACAACAATTACAGGTACAGGACTTGTTTGAATATATTAATAATAATAATATTTTTTATTTTTATTTTTAACAATTATGAATATTTAACGTGAATTAAGGATTAGTATTCAATGCCAAAAGAAGCATAAATATTATGTCACCACTGGAAACATTAGGAAGGGCCAATTATTTTGTACCTGCTCACGTATATGGGATATGAATGGTGTCGTATAATAGTCTTAGTCAAAACTTCTGATTTTAAAAATATGTTGGAATTATGTACATATACATCGGGGAGATGAAGACACTGACAAGGAATATTTTTTCGCATTTATACTATATTTCATTTCACTAAATAAAATCAAAACATCTGGGTGATTCACCATGTGAGGGTACAATTGGAAGAAAGTGTATAAAAGGCTCTAAAAATCCAACAATGTCACCAAAGTACAGTAACGCTCTAATTAATTGACTCCTTAAACACGGTAGAATTATGGGTAACTTTTCAGGATTTAGTCGGAAATATGGCTTGTTGCCATTCATCGGAAAGCTATCGGGGAGAGCTTTCCGATGAATGGCAACAAGCCATATTTCCGACTAAATCCTGAAAAGTTACCCATAATTCTGCTGTGTTTAAGGAGTCGATTAATTAGAGCATTAAAGTACTTGTCGGACTGCAATGAGTCTGCACAGAGTTACTCATACTCGCACTATCTATCTCAAAATTGGGCTGGCATATCGTCGGAACGGAGCAGCATTGTCCAGCTTGCCTCCCGCGAATCGATGGTATAATGTATATATTGATGATACTCTTAGTATCATCAAATGTGCACCCATACCAATCTTTTATGGTATGGGCACCGGCCGATTCGATTCTTAGGATAACAAATACCATGAGATCTGTTGTCAATATTTAGTTTTTTTTAAGGAGACCATGCATGTTTGTTTAACCCTTTGAGTGCCAGGTCCGATTTTTGTATCAACCCATATACCCTGTGCCAATGCATTCTCTTATATATTCGAGTCGACCATAGGTCGCCTCGCATATATAAGAGAATGCATTGGCCTAACAATTTTTCATCATTTGTTATTATTTTTTACAATTTTTTACAATTTTAATAATTTTTTCTTATATTCTTTAACAGATTTATTTTGTAGGTTTAGTGCCAGGGAATCTCACGTTTTTCATGGGCATCAAAATTATTACTATGAATACTTGGTGATAGTTTTGAGTTATAACATGCCCCTAAGGTTTTATCCAGTGTGTTTTTAAATTCGCTATAGCATGCTTAAGCATACCCAAAAAAAAATAAAAAATTTTAAATTATTTTAGGGCCGATTTTACAGACTGTAAATTAGTAAATTAGGGCCGATGAGATCGGCCCCTGACACTGAAAGGGTTAAGGTGTACTTATGAAATGACGTTCCAATATTACTGTACGTACCGCGATCGTTAAAAATACTTTGATACACAACACGATTTAATTTATGTTATGGCTCCCAGAATGCAAACTAAAAATGTATTTTTAATGGAAGGGGAGTTATTCCCCTTCCATTGAAAATATTGAAACTTGAGCGCAAGTCGATATCTCAACAAAAACAACATGTTCACAGTTTATTGCACAGAATAAGTTGATAATACAATGTTTTGAAGCTTCATCTTTCAACTGGTATATAATATGGCATATATTTTATATAAAATTTTCTGGGGGTTTGAAAATTAAGTGCACCTTTAATTCTTGCAAGTCGAGGTCTCTTTTGATTGATATGCACAATTTTCTGTGAGTTTCCATGATGTGTCATTTTAATTAATGCATTTGGTATAGAAAATGTTCCCATATTTTATCGAAAGACTGATGAATGTAGACTAGCGATGTTGATCTCAACATTAATTACGATGGAAACTTCAATGAAATTTACTTCTTATTTCCATTCCCTTTAAATTTATCTCATCGTGAGTAAATTTGTCTTTCTCATGCACACATTAGATTTAGAAATATGTCTCATTCTGTGAATATATGATACTAGCAGGGTGACCCGACTTCGTCCGGGCTGTTTCCCCTCTGCTTTCATCCGGACTTCAGATACCAATTTTAAAATAGTTGGTTTTGAAAAAATCGAAATCCGTCGAAAGGTGCGATTTGACCTTGAATTGACCATTTTGAAGGTCAAGGTCAGGTAGGGGTCACAATTTGACCCGTCCAAAACACACATCGAAATCCGTTCGAAAGGCGTTATTTTACCTTGAATTGACCATTTTGAAGGTCAAGGTCAGGTCGGGGTCACGTTTTGACCCCTCCAAAACACTCCCCGGACATAAGTAGCCCTAGGTATCAAATTTCGTCGAAATCCGACCAGCAGTTTTCCCGGCCATTGCTAACAAACAGACAAGACAGACAGAAGTCCCAAAATATATATTAGAGATCTATCTACCTGATTCTCCAGAAAACACAGTGTACCTCCGTGGTTGAGTCGTCGGAGATCCCAACTCATTCTGTGCAAACACCTGGACAGTGTACTCCTCGTTGGTCGTGTTAACGGGAATCTCTAGTCGTCCTATCGTGTGATTCGTTATGATCTGGTCGATCGTGACATTGTCCTTGCTGATGACTATCTTGTAGAAGAACCCTGGAGCGTTATGTTGATCCTCTGTCATGGTCTGAATGAGAATAAAGTTGTACAAAATCAACAGTCTGGAAATTATTTAAAATTTTGGTGCTGGACAAAATGTCAGGCACCAATTAGTTGGTGCTGCAGGGTTCCTGCAAGCAAGGACTGATCAAATTTAAGGCTATTCAAGGCCATTTCGCGACATTTTTCAGCTATTTTCAAGGCCATTTGATACCCAAATTCAAGGATTTTCAAGGCCTTAAAATAAATTAATCAGTATTCTATCACACATTGCCATGTTAGTAATTATTAACATTACTCAGGTTGAGTACTATAATACCTGGTACTTTTCCCAGATTATTATACTCACACAATTCAATGCAGAAAATCATTTTTAGGTCTGACTACGAATGGAAATGGTAGCGTCCTTTTTTTGTCCTTCAAAACTTTAAGATGTTTGTCAGATTTCACATGGGAATCCAACGCGGCTTTTCCCATGTTCGCCACGCTAAATGTTTTCAGGCAAAGTTTGCATTTTGCAGAATACCTGTCGCCCAGAACGATCATTAACCAGTCTTTGTAACTTTCGGAAGTTAACCAACAATCTTGGAATGTGCATTTCCCCATTTTTTATTGGTAATTATCGAAAACAATCATCGAAAAACAGTACACACACGACAACATTTTAGCAGACTGACACGACAGTCACGTGCGATAATACGTCGTGCTTTGCAATTGGCCAACGTCACTGCAACTATCCAATGAGAATGCTCGATACATCGCTGCTCTATTATAATATAACTGCGCTATTTATATCTCGCTCCAATGCGGTCATTTACCGTAAACCCGGAAATGTAAGAGGTGATTAATTACGGATCATCGGCGTGTTGTTGTATCGCGAATATTCAAGGCTTTTCAAGGCCCATTGCCCATATTCCAGGATTTCAAGGCCTTGAACCACACCTTGTCAAATTCAAGGCCGTTCCTTGAATCCAAGGCCCCGCGGGAACCCTGTGCTGGTCATTACTAATTTTGTGCCTGTCAAATAAAAAAGCACAAATCAAGCTTTATTTGGACTTAAAAGTTCAATTATTTGCACTAATTTCAATTAAAGGGGTACTGTACACTAAAACGGGCCATATATGCGACCATCTCCTTTTATAGTCAACAGAATATATGCAACAAATGAATGAATGTATTTACACATGGCTCAAATTCATTCATTTGTTGCATATATTCTGTTGAGTATAAAAGGAGATGGTCCAATCAATGGCCGGTTCAGTGTACAGTCCCCCTTTAAGTGTAAATAAATTGAAAATGTGAAAACGGCTTGCCATATACTTATACATACACACATTTGCTTTGTTTTGGAAGTCAAAATAGGTTCATAAATACATGAAAAACTGATATATGGATTTATATTACTCAATATGATTTACTGAAGAAATTCAACATCCCATGCAGATGTTAGAACAATCTTCATTTTTGCACTGTATCAGGAATTTTGCACTGTATCAGGAAGAAGCTATCAGAAAACGCTCCTTAACCACATGAAAATTATGGGTAATTTTTCAGGATTTTGTCAGAAATATGGCTTGTTGCCATTCATCGGAAAGCTCTCACAGAGCTTTCCGATGAATGGCAACAAGCCATATTTTCAACTAAATCCTGAAAAATTACCCATAATTCTGCTGTGGTTAAGGAGTCGATTATTTAGGGAATTACTGTACAGTACCCCCAAGATGAAGTAGCCTCATTACGCTCATTGCGGCAGGCCTTTTTTAAGCGAAAATCGCCATCTTCCATTATTCCACCTCGAAATTGAAGCGACAGCATCTATTTATAGATCAGTAAAAACAGAGAGTCAATACAATAAATATTCAAGAGAAATTAAATATAAATAACTCACGTCCCACTCGACAACCAGATGCTTTGGTTTATTTGTTGGCGTCCGTACATTTCCGGGATGGGTGTCAGGTTTAGCAGTCTCTCCTTGGCAGAATAACGTCGGTTCACTCGGTTTACTGAGTCCGATTACATTCTCAGCAAGTACACGAAACGTGTAGTTTCCCTGCGGAGCGATGGCCACCTGAGCCTCCCGTTTAATCGTTCTTTGGTTTGTTTTCCATTGGCTGTTAAATGACGTCAGTTGTTGCACAGTGTAGTTGATGATTGGACCATAGTTGGTGGTTGGCTCCTCCCATTTGATGATTGCAGATCGAGGCAAACAGCTTTCGAGAACTAAACCAGTCGGAGGATCAGGAGGTACTGCAAGGAAATGAAATCAAGATATTCAACAAATACATAAAGTAAAATAAGATGTTTTGGATAATATTTTCAAATAAGTGGTTGCATCACGGGTGCTGGCAAATTGAATCATGCGACAGTCAATATCCATAAAAAAATTCATTGAGATTCTATAACCTATGGGCGTGATACTCAGGCGGACGGACAATATGATAATTATTTCTAGGAAAACAAAGAAGGATAACTCAAGAACAGAAAATTCAAACATCGTAATTGGCCCCTATTTTGAAAGCAGTATCAATAAATGATGATAATCCAGTTACTTCAAATTTTCACTGACCTTTGACATAAAGATGAGCTTCGGCTGTAGCGTTATCGAGGCCGTTAGACGCCACACAAGTGTATCGAGCCGTGTCCTCTGGACCGACCTTCTCTATCAATAGATTTCCGTTCATCAGATAGATCCGATTATTGGCCACGTTAACGGGCTTGCCATCTTTCAACCAATGAACTTCCAGGTTGATGTCTTCCATCGGATCGGTTCTCGCAGCACACTGCAGTTCAACGGCAGTACCGGGTTTGACTATCTGAGTCCTCGGTCTGGTTCGGATATCAGTTTTGCCTGAAAAGAACATTGCAAGGCATTATGTAATAATATAATATAATATAATGAAATTGTCAATGGCACTGTAGCTCAACTTAGATAGGGGAATAATTTAATGGTTGACAGTAAATGGAGGGATGTGGTCTGTAGGGTGTGCCAAAGGATTTAGTGATGCAAAGATTAAATTCTAAAATGGCCACCGGTGGCCATGTTTTTTTGCCAAATGACCCCAAAATGACTCGTTCCCATCTACATGTCAATGTCAACATCCATGACAAATTTCATAAAGATCAAACAAATAGATTGCTAATGGATTTTGTAGAAATATTTAGTCATACAAAGAGTAAAATCCAAAATGGCCATTGGTGGCCATATTTTTTTGACCCCAAAATGACTCGTTCCCATCAAGAGGTCACCCCGATGATCCGTATGAAGTTTGGTGATGATCAGATCAGGGATGTGGTATGTAGGGTGTGTCAAAGTATTTAGTGATGCAAAGAGTAAAATCCAATATGGCTGCCTGTGGCCATGTTTTTTGGCCAAATGACCAAAATGACTCTTTCCCATCTAGAGGTCACCCCGATGATCCATATGAAGTTTGGTGATGATCGGATCAGGGATGTGGTCTGTAGGATGTGTCAAAGGATTTAGTGATGCAAAGAGTAAAATCCAAGATGGCCACCAGCGGCCATGTTTTTTGGCCGATTGATCCTAAAATGACTCCTTCCCATCTACACAGTCTACTGTACACTGCCATGTAATTGCCTCAGATCTGTGGAGGAACACAGTGCAAAGCCATTAAAATTATTCCTTCCACAACACAGTTCCTGGGCATATACGCTATACTGTACATGTAAATGTCAACATTCATGACAAATTTTATGATGATCAGACAAACAGTACGGCCCGTAGCCCGCGCCAATGGATATATTTGGCCCTTTTCCGAAGCCGAAAATTAACAATGAACGATGTTTACGTTGGATCAGACCGTGCAACAAAAGTCACGGAAACTTCAATATCGACAGGATTACAAGGAATACATGTTTGTTCAAACAAAGGTAGGTTAATACAGCTTATATATATATTTCAGAAGCTAAAATAACTTTCGTATCCAAGAGGGACAAGAAAACAGAACAATGACGCAAACAAATCACCACCGTTCTTTTTCGGTAGACAACGTCTCAAAGAAATCCTACCTTCTACAATATTATACCGGATTCAGTAATTATCGTTTCGATGCGGTATACAAGTTTCTTGTTTCAAATGATTCTACTCATCCTTTACCATAATTATGTACAAGGTGTCAAGAAATCAGACATTGGGAAATTAGATTTGAAGTAGCAGTTCTGTCTGACATGTGTATTATAGACTCTACCGATATTCGACTACATAAACCGGCATCGTTGAATGTACAAAGTCGAACATAATAGTGACTTAAAATACATAATTGAAATTAGAGCAAAATATATTGCTATTAGTCGATGCATGGATCCATACAGATAGTTGGTTGGAAGTACTAACAGTTTAAACAATATCTATTTCTTCCCAAAGGCATATAAGTTTATCACTTCCGTGCTATTAAAGCTCATTTTGTTATATTATGCAACAACTATACTCTATTATTTCTCTAGTGTCGATTACCAATGCCTTCGCGGAACAAACGTGTGAAAAAAGCAAATGAAATGCAGCCTCGTTTCCTGTGTGTTAATCCGACACATCCATTATAGGTTGTGACATCCATTACTTTATGACTTCTTTAAGACCTTCCTTTGTGTGACGTCACATCGGTACATCAAAGTAAAGAGCCGACGCTTAACTCAATTGAATGGTTGTCACTTTATATCAAAATCTTATTAGCACGTGCACTGCTTCTGCTTTCGGACGTCATTTATTAATTATGATTGCTTTTGAGAAACTGACATGTCTGGCTGGTAATTCGCATAATTTTTGTCTGGCACATTATTAATTTTAATTGTGTGCAGACGTGTCCTGGAACATGCATTGAGTCAGTCTTAAATCATATCAAAACATTATATTGTTCCCTCCTTTATATATCGTTTTTTATTTTATGCCCAAACAATTCTGGCAATTAGCACCATGCACTCGTTGTAACTCACAGCCTCATAAATCGCCCAGACGCCAGCGCTTGTAAGGCTTAGCAACAGTATCTAGGAAGTAATTACGGAGGCGTGGTTAAATCGTAAACGAGGTTCCCCAATTAAGATACGACCTGTAGCCCGCGCCAAAGGAAGTTGTTGACGGACACACGGTCGACAGACGCCAACCCATGGCAATAGCTCAAACTTACAAAGTAAGTTGAGCTAAAAAAGGTTTGAAAGTCTCAATACTTGCAGTAAAATCAATAATGAAATGAAATGGAGTCATAAGAAAGAAAACATCCATGGCTCAGAACTATGGAGGAGCGAATGGGTCATAATTCTAACTTACTATTTTAACACTAACATAATATTTTAATTCTAGTAGTTTAATGCTAACTTACTATTTTAACTCTAACTTAATATTTCAATTCCAACTTATTATTTCAACTCCAACATAATATTTTAATTCTAATTTAATATTTTTATTTCAATATTTTAATTGTAACTTCAATGTAAGAAGCTAAATATAAAATCTACTACTAAAAGTTTTAATGTTAGAATTAAAATATTAGAATTAAAAAGTTGAAATTGGAATGAACATAAAATGGATCTCAGAAATGAAAAGCAAAAATTAAAACAAACATAAAGCGGATATATTGAGTTGGAATTGCAACGTACCCGATTGGCCCCCGTGCAATCTATAACAATTCTATCAAAAGACGATAATAAAAAAAAAAAATTAAGTTAGAATTAAAATATTATGTTAGAGTTAAAATAGTAAGTTAGAATTATGACCCTGTTACAAATGACGATCGAGGATTCTTCCAAAACTTATGCATGAATAAATTTTGCTGTACAGTAATACATTTTGAAACTGGTTAAAATTTATATGGGAAAACACCTAAAATTAGGATTTTAATCTTTTTAATGGCCTTTTTAAAAAATTGCAATTCTGACTACTGAGTTAAAATTGTTATTGTTAATGTCTATGAATAAGTATAACATTCTAGCTTCAATTGTGATGCAAGTTATAAACTGTATGTAAAAATTATGTGAAATAAATAAAAGTTGCATCTGGAATTCTTATGCTTATTATTCATTGTAAAATTGTTTTAAACTTCATTGCCACCAAGGCTGGACATTTGTGTCTGACATTTATGCAGAATGAGGTCCATAGAGGGTGAACATAGTGATGCTTTCCCACATAGCCAGCTAGCATCACTAATTTCACCCTCTGGGAACCTAATTTTGCTAAGGCCTAACAACTGCTATGGGAGACCTAGGATCAGATTGAAGTTCACCAGTTGAAGTTGGTGATGTTCACCCATTAGTCACCTCGATAAGGAATTTTATCTTCTGCAAATTAGGGAATTTATAAACTAAACAGAAGGGAAAAAATAATGCTAATTTGAGACTATAGATACTTCCAAAAGATTAGGCCTAAGCAGAATGAGGTCAACAGAGGGTGAATTTGATGACGCTAGCCAACTGTGCGTCATAGCAGCACTATATCATCCTCTGGGGACCTCATTCTGCAAATGTCAGACACGCTTTATCCAGACTTGTCATTGCTGCTACCTAGAACTTAAGTAAAATCCCGTCACCTTCATCATACTTACGTCGTACAATCAGCTCTCCATCTGCCTCAATGACGTTAAACTTATTCCGTGCTTTACATCGGTATATGCCACCAAGATCCTTAGTCGAATTCTAAAAAAAATTAACATTTGCATAACTTACAACGTGAAACTTGCCGACAATCTCCGAGAATTCAAATTGCTCTTCGGTATACCAAATACTCATGCTTATGTGATTCCCACTTCACCTCAGGATGATCCATTAAAATATAGTTAAACAGACATGGCTCATTTGAGCCTCCAATTTTGTCTACGTAATTTGGAAGGAGGTATAACCTACAGTAATGCTCTAATTAATCGACCCCTTAACCACAGAAATATGGCTTGTTGCATTCATCCGAAAGCTCTCGGGGAGAGCTTTCCGATGAATGGCAACAAGCCATATTTCCGATTAAATCCTGAAAAGTTACCCATAATTCTGCTGTGGTTAAGGGGTCGATTAATTAGAGCATTACTGTAGGTTGACAAATACACGAAATGCTGATATACCAGCTTCATATGCTCTGAAGAAAACTTGCCACAGTCACATCCATTTTCCAGCTGTTTTCAATTTTTCACACAGAAGTGAAACAAACGCTATTTATTTCTACCATATCATGAATAGACTAACATGGAATGCTCTTTTTTCCATGCCGTGCAAATGGCTGTTGTTTGTTTGGGAACAAAACACTGTGACCTCGACCCATAGTGATTTCGACCCGATTTGGTGATCTCGACCCGTTATTTGGATTTTTCGAAGGAGTGACTTCGACCCAGTTTTTTTAAAATAATATTTTATTTCATATTTAACATAACATGGGATAAAATAACATATGACATATATATAACAAATATAATCACAAATATAATTTGAGGTCAGCTTCACTCGGTTTGCCCGTTGATGCTAGTGATTTCCTCTAACAGTTCTTTTATATTTATAACGCTATCGATAAAATCATCCCAGAGACGGAAGATTTTCTCTTGAAATTGTCGACAATTCTCTCTTTGCCTTGTTTTACCTTTCTGACGCTGACGAGCTTGCATCCGATGGTCACAAACTGGCCTTCTACATACAGGAACTGGTGTTGTGTTTTTCAACATCAAAGTCACCGATGGAAGCTGTTTGTTGGTTGTCGGTGGCAGCTGGTTGATGCATATGTATGGAATTGGTGCATCTGTTTTGGCTGCAGTTCAGTATTCTTGTCGAGTGATTCCTGCAAGAACGAATACTTGAAATCAGCATATGGTTCATAACTGTTAAATATATATATATATATATTTATGACTCATTTATATATGTGTGTGTATACCGCATTTGGCGACGGAAACACATATGCTCTTTACGACAAAAAATATAAATGTGGTTATAATTTATTAAATTTTTTTAATTTATTTTAATTAAAATTTAAATTTGAATTGGTCTATGCTTAAACTCATAAAATAGCTCATCAGCTTAACCCTTTACCCAACAAACCGGCCAAATAAAGCTTCAACAGCCTAAAATATCTGTCTCAATAGAACCATACAAATATGGATATCATTGGAACCGGCTCCTTGACCACATTGTGATAGTTACAGTTATGCCCTGTGCCAATGCATTCTCTTATATATGCGAGTCGACCATAGGTCGCCTCGCATATATAAGAGAATGCATTGGCCTAAAAAAAAATCTTTTTTTAACACTTTTTACCATTTTTTCTTACATTCTTTAACAATTTTATAATTTTTAATATGTTAAGCCAATGCATTCTCTTATATATGCGAGGCGACCTATGGTCGACTCGCATATATAAGAGAATGCATTGGCACAGGGCCCTTCTGTTGGGTAAAGGGTTAAAATGCACATACCTGTGCTGCAAGTTCTGTGGGTCCATCTGCAGCAAGTGTCGCATTCTATAGATTCTTGTCATTCACTAATGTAACCATTACAATTAACACAAATAGTCATTGTGATATATCAATTAATGGTTGAATGTATGATTCCACAGCCACAAAACCTATATTTACAGTTAGACGCTTGTCAGTCTTTCGACCCAAAAATGATGACTTTCTCATTCTGGAATTCATGGGGATTTTGGATATGTTATTATATGAGTATAGTTACACTCAAAAACACCAAAAGTCATTGTTCACGGTTGGGCGTATATTTCTTCAGTTTGACTGGACTAATAAGGAACTGCAAAATTGACACAAAAACGCCATAAATATAACCCTATTTGAAATATGTAGAAAAATTTCCCCAAAGCGAATTTTGGATATATTGTTCCCCAGATTCTACCCCACAAAATAACATCAACAACAGCTTGTTACCAATTTAATATAGGTTCACCTTAACCCTTTGAGTGCCAGGTCCGATTTTTTGTATCAACCCATATACCCTGTGCCAATGCATTCTCTTATATATGCGAGTCGACCATAGGTCGCCTCGCATATATAAGAGAATGCATTGGCCTAACAATTTTTTAATTTTTTTTAATTTTTTACAATTTTAATAATTTATTCTTATATTCTTTAACAGACTTATTTTGTAGGTTTAGGGCCGATGAGATCGGCCCCTGGCACTCAAAGGGTTAAAATCTGAGTCTCAACCAGAAAATTACTATCTTTACCATATTTTAACCCAAAAATGACGACCTTCCCACCCTGGGAATCATGGGGATTTTGGTTATGTTATTATATGGGTATAGTCACATTCAAACACACCAAAAGACATTGCATAGCAATTTGTTCACGGTTCGGTGTTTCTTTCCATCAGATTGACTGGACTAATAAGGAACAGCAAAATTGACACAAAAAGCCATAAATATGACCCTATTTCAAAGAGCAATAGAAATTTTTCCCCACAGCAGATTTTGGATATATTGTTCCTCAAATTCTGCCCGACAAAATGACACAAAAAACAGCTTGTCAACAATTTGTTCTAGGTTCACCTCAAAATCGAGTCTCAACGACCAGGCAAATAGAATAGGTATAAATATTAGGGTGTATACGTATATTCTAGTCAGTTATATCAAATGTTTCACTTAAGTGATCACATATACAGGAACACTCGCTAAATGGCTGGCTTTGATTGGTCAATGTTTCCCCAGACTCACTTTGATGACCAAGTCTCCATTGGATTCAATCAGGAATCTGTAATCTGAGTCGAGAGGCCATTCCGATTTGAACCATGTGATCTTTGGGTTAGGATTACCAGAAGCTCGACATTTTATCCTCGCCTCTTGGAATTCAGCGACCTTCGTTTCTTCAGCTGGGGCCTCAATGAATGACAGTGGTAAAGCTGAAATGACAAATAAATGCATTGAAAAAAAGCAAGCCTTGAAATAGTGTGTCTGTCATTTGCAGAATGAGGTCCCCAAAGGGTGAATTTAGTGATGCTACCCCCGCATAGCAGGCTAGCATCACCAAATTCACCCTCAGGGAACCTCATTCTGCTGAGGTGTAAGCAGAATGAGGTCCCCAGAGGGTGAATTTGGTGATGCTAGCCCGCTATGCGGGGTAGCATCACTAAATTCACCCTCTGGGGACCTCATTCTGCAAATTACAGACACCCTATTTCAAGGCTTGAAAAAAGACATCTAAAATAATGACTCTGGCTCGATACCTTTGCAAGGGGTCATTATATGTACTTTGCATATTATCATATTACATCTAAACCTGGTGATCAAATACATATTATCATATTACATCTAAACATGTTGTTCAGTTTCATATTACATCTAAACATGGTGATCAGTTACATATCATATTACATCTAAACATGGTGATCAAATACATATCATATTACATCTAAACGTGTTGTTCAGTTTCATATTACATCTAAACATGGTGATCAGTTACATATCATATTACATCTAAACATGGTGATCAAATACATATCATATTACATCTAAACATGTTGATCAGTTACATATTATCATATTACATCTAAACATGGTGATCAGTTACATATCATATTACATCTAAACATGGTGATCAAATACATATCATATTACATCTAAACATGTTGTTCAGTTTCATATTACATCTAAACATGGTGATCAGTTACATATCATATTACATCTAAACATGGTGATCAAATACATATCATATTACATCTAAACATGTTGATCAGTTACATATATCATATTACATCTAAACATGGTGATCAGTTACATATCATATTACATCTAAACATGGTGATCAGTTACATATCATATTACATCTAAACATGGTGATCAGTTACATATCATATTACATCTAAACATGGTGATCAGTTACATATTATCATATTACATCTAAACATGGTGATCAGTTACATATCATATTACACCTAAACATGGTGATCAGTTACATATTATCGTATTACATCTAAACATGGTGATCAGTTACATATTATCATATTACATCTAAACATGGTGATCAGTTACATATCATATTACATCTAAACATGGTGATCAGTTACATATCATATTACATCTAAACATGGTGATCAGTTACATATTATCACATTACATCTAAACATGGTGATCAGTTACATATCATATTACATCTAAACATGGTGATCAGTTACATATCATATTACATCTAAACATGGTGATCAGTTACATATCATATTACATCTAAACATGGTGATCAGTTACATATCATATTACATCTAAACATGGTGATCAGTTACATATTATCGTATTACATCTAAACATGGTGATCAGTTACATATCATATTACATCTAAACATGGTGATCAGTTACATATCATATTACATCTAAACATGGTGATCAGTTACATATTATCACATTACATCTAAACATGGTGATCAGTTTCATATCATATTACATCTAAACATGGTGATCAAATACATATCATATTACATCTAAACATGTTGTTCAGTTTCATATTACATCTAAACATGGCGATCAGTTACATATCATATTACATCTAAACATGGTGATCAGTTACATATCATATTACATCTAAACATGGTGATCAGTTACATATTATCATATTACATCTAAACATGGTGATCAGTTACATATCATATTACATCTAAACATGGCGATCAGTTACATATCATATTACATCTAAACATGGTGATCAGTTACATATCATATTACATCTAAACATGGTGATCAGTTACATATTATCACATTACATCTAAACATGGTGATCAGTTACATGTTATCATATTACATCTAAACATGGTGATAAGTTACATATCATATTACATCTAAGCATTGTGACGAGGCTAGTTTTCGTGACCATATAGCGACAAGACGACCTTGGTCACCGAGTCGCTATATGTGGCCACGAAAACAAGCCAACACGTTTATCTACTATTCGTGTGACAGAATCCACCAGACAAATTACACTTTAGGAGTTTTTTAAATGCCAAAATCGTTGGATTTGTGTTAGATTATTACCTTTCTTGAGTAAATTCTCCCAAACTGCAAATGTAACAGTGTCACACGATTATCTCGATTTGCTAAATTCTCCCAACATGCAAGTTCATACGAATATGCCCATCGGAAATTGAATTTAATGGACAAAATCGTTTACGCCTGCGTTTTATATTATTACATAATAAATACTCAACAAATATGTATTACATGTAGTAACTTTGTGATATATTTTACCATAATACCCACGATGGGAGGCAATCAAATAATCTTATAATCTAGCTAGGAACAATTTGTTTCTAGTGCGCAAGAATATACATTGGAATGTTGTTTTAATTTTTCACGCAATTGATGTGACATTCATGATTTTGACCAGTCAATGATGTCATGCGCGACTGGTACCGCAACTGCAGTAATGATACAGATGTTTTTATCGCCAATTCATTATCGCCAATTTTATCAGGGAATTTCATAGGAAATGGTAGATAATCCTTTATATCAAAGTAGTTATAAGAGATAAACTTTCATATTTATGTCTCTCCTGGTTGATGAGAAAAACATGAGTTTATGGTTTTTTATGACATTTTAGAAGTAACAAGAACATCGCTAGGGCGTGTCAAAATAGGCCCCTGGCATTTCAACAATGGGCCAGAACTCAGGTGAAAATTGGCGGGCGGAACCCAAATTTGAACTTGACCTGTAATTTGGGCCAGTAAACTCACATACAAAACTTCATTCCATTCAATTCTGACTTACTAAAGTTATCATCCGGAAACGAAAATTAAGTGCAAATTCCAACAAAAAGGGCCATAACTCTGGTGAAAATTGGGTGGTGGAACCCAAATTTGAACTTGAACTTGACCTGTATTTTGGGCTATTAAACACACGTACCAAATTTCAGTCCATTCAGTTCAGATTTACTAAATTTATCATCCAGAAACGAACGGACAGAGGGCTAGATGGACAGACCAATAACATATAAATATGTTGTTTTTTTCAAAACATGTGTATAACGAGAGGCCGATCACGATCGGCAGATGTTTAACCCATACCCATAAATCTGTATACCAATTTTTTCATGAGTATAAGACTTTCAACAATTCACAGCTTACTATTAATTAATAGTTCCCAAGTGGAATCAGACTTATTGGGCAACTAAAGCCGCAACTTGCTCACATAAACACAATATGACCATGGATATGGCATTAAATTTCAAGATACAATGTCTGTAAACAGCAGAATATTATTAAATATGGGGTAAATATTTTCAAAACCATTCAATCAATACCAAAATACAGGTGAAGAAATTTATGTGTCATGATTAACCTGGATGAGATTATAAAAGTTATCGGTGAGAAATATTTGACCAATAAGTGGTCTCAAGAATACCAGCACCATTATTATTCTGCAGCCCAAATGCAATTGAGTGAATTTAAAAATAAGATATTTCATCTGATGATGAATATTCAATTGGTGGCTTATAGAAATCCTTACTGAACCTGGTTCAAGGTGAAAAGAGATAATTTAATATCTGCCTATCGGATATCATGTGTCTATGGAATGGGTTAAGTTTAATCGCAAAATCCATGCAAGCGAAAAGTGGGTAACTCCAACACAGATACATGCATGTGTTATAGAGTGATAAAGCTAAATAACCCAACCACAGCCAGACAGATGCACCATAGCTGTTAAAGATATAATAGTTACAAAATTAAGCACATAACATCATAATAACTCTATTTATCTACTTCTTACATTAGAACCGGAGTCATAATATTGTTGTGTTAGCTACATAGCAAAAAGTTATGAGATCATTGAATTAGAGACCAATCAATACTTGAACATCTATATAAGTGAGTGGTGTATAGACCTGGATATTAAATGTGATTGATAATGGTTGGATATAAAATATTTTTAAGCAGAATTATCAGATAAATAAATGTGAGATATGAGAATGGTCAGATTGAAAATATTAGAGTCATAACATTGGATTGCATACAGTATATCTATGGTTAATTTTATTCTAAGCTGATCATTTGAAAGATACAATGTCTGTAAACAGCAGAATATCATTAAATATGCAAGGGAAAAGTGGATCACCATCAACCTGGACATAGAATAAGAGAATGATCAGATGAAAAACATCAGAAGACCATATAATGTGCGGAGAGGGTTAATAATGTTCAATGATATCATATGATGGAACTATGGAATGGGTGGGTTAATTTATTTCTAAGTTACAGTGTGAGTGTAAACAACAATGTCTATAAACATCCCAACAAATAAACAATGGACTATTCCAATTTGTAATTTTGGAATAGGTGTACATTAACTAATAATGAACCAGTTTCAACAAATGGGTTAACTTAATATTGCACAGAACAGAATAGAGACCCATCCATTAATTATATTCTTGACAGCCACCTGCAAGCCACCAAGGCTATCTAACTCAATCTAACTACAGCTAAAATAAACCAGCCAGCAGTACCACTACAGGTATCAGGCTTTATAGCATGTCATATATTATGTCCATAGTGAGATTTAACTCATTTCAATAACACACATGGCTTGTTAGATATGTTCTCTTAAAATTCCCAGCAGTAATTACTTGAATTATAAAGGGTCATAACTCTGTTAAAATATATCGGATCAAACCCATAATCGAACTCGATCTGTATTTAGGGGTGATAAATTCATATACCAAATTTGGTGTTGATCAGATGAAAAATGTTTTGAGTCATAGCAGCTTGGGTGAATTCTAAGTAAACATAAGAGTGAAAAGGGTTAATTAAACAATACCAAAAACCATACAGACGAAGAACGTGCTAAGAAAAACCTAGGTAAGAAATATGAGGCAGATCACTGGGTAGATCAGAAGAAATATGTTCAACTTATTGCATTGGATAGCATGTGCGTAAAGGGTTAATTATTTTCTAATCCGATCAACCAATCAATACCAAAAACTATACAGATGAGGGGCGTGTCATCATAAACCTACATATCAAATATGAACACAATCGGATAAAATATACTTCGGTTATAGCATCGGATTTTTGTTTTTTTAATTTTATTTTCGAAAAAAGGGTCATAACTCCTTTAAAATAAATAGGATCAAACCCATATTCGAACTCGATCTGTATTTTGGGCTCTGAAACTCGCATACCAAAAAATTGTTTGAGTTATGACAGCATGCGTAAATTCGAAGTCGAAAAAGGGCCATAACTCCGTAAAAAAAAACTCGGATCAAACCCATATTCGAACTCGATCTGTATTTTGGTCTGAGAAACTCATATACAAAATTTGGTTCTGATCGGATAGAAAATTTTTGAGTTAAAGTGTCTACGGACAGACAGACAGACAGACGGACGGACGCACGACGAGTGGTCAATCCGGACGTCGACATTATGTTTACCATACTATGGTATGGGTAAACATAAAAATGATTTGAGTCATGAGATATGACATTTAGTTTTGACAATTTCCACGTGTTCGAATAGTCTCCGTCACTCAGGATAAGGAAGAAAACGCCCTTTTTCCATTCCTCTTCAAAATGATCTTATCAGAATTATCCTACAAGGAATGGTTTTAAAAACAAATATTTTACAGGGGTTGATTAAATTAAAAAAAAAATTGTAGAGCACTTTGCAGCACTGGGTAGATCTTGTATATCATTCCCTACCAATACATGTTTTTTTATTGTAAATTGGTTCACAGATATTGGAAATTTCATTGCAAATTGCGATGCGAATCACGTTAACCCTTTACCCAACAGAACGGCCCTGTGCCAATGCATTCTCTTATATATGCGAGTCGACCATAGGTCGCCTCGCATATATAAGAGAATGCATTGGCTTAACACATATTAAAGAAAAAATGGTAAAAAGTGTTAAAAAAAAGTTTTTTTTTAGGCCAATGCATTCTCTTATATATGCGAGGCGACCTATGGTCGACTCGCATATATAAGAGAATGCATTGGCACAGGGCATAACTGTAACTATCACAATGTGCTCAATGAGCCGGTTCCAATGATACCCATATTTCCATGGTTTTATTGAGACAGACCGAAGATAATTTAGGCTGTTAGGGCGTTTCTGGGCGTTCTGTTGGGTAAAGGGTTAAATCCAGTTTAAGAACATGGTTTTTCCTGAAACTTTGATACTAAAATTTACAAGTTATCTGATTATCTTATATGTAATCAAACCCCAATAATTATTCTATATTTCAAAACTGTTATGTTCTTCATGCCAAATCACCATATACAACATTTTAGAAGTCCACAAATGATATGGTAATTAAAACAGAGCTCCAAGGCTGTAAATAGTGCCTCTGAAATTTGCAGAATGAGGTCCCCAGATGGTGAATATAGTGATGCTATCTAACATGGTGGGCTAGCATCACCAAATTCAATCTCTGTGAGCCTCATTCTGCTTAGGCTTCAACTGCTGTGGGAGAACAAGGATAAGATTGAAGTTCACCAGTTGAAGTTGGTGATGTTCACCCATTAGTCACCTCGATTATGCAATTTATCTTCTGCAAATTAGGAGATATAGAAACAACAGAGGGGAAAAAGTTACTAAATTTGAGACTATAGATACTTCCTAAAAAATATTTTAATAAATTATGGTGCCCCTCCCCTCCCTGACTCGTGCGGCACAAATTTCGACATATTAGACTCCTCATAACATGGAGGTGACTATATACATGTATGGAAGTTAAACTTCCCATTGCTAATACATGTAGTATGAATTCAAGCATTTTTCAATGAGCCTACTCAAAATCCCTGTTTTTTTCCAAGGATTTCCAGGCCTGTAATAAGTAAAGTCAAATTCAAGTATAAAATCCTAGATTTAGTGTGTCTGAAATTTGCAGAAATGGGATAGTGACACTATCCCATACAAGTTACAATGGGCTAGCATCACTGAACTCACACTCTGGGGACCACATTCTGTTTCCTCATCTTCTGTGAAGTATCTATAGTCTCATATTAACATTTAGTTACCGTCCCATAAAAGAAAAAAACTGGTTACTGCAATTTGCTAGATACAGATACCTTTTCCCTTCAATTCAGATAGAGCTTGGCTCAGATTATCTAAGCAAGGTTCACGGACTAAAATCACGTATGAATGTTTTCCGAAAATGTTTGGCCTGAAAGACAGGAACTTGACTTTGCGTGGCCTTATAAATACTAGAAAATATGACTTACCTTGACAGAAAATGGGCAAGATAAAAAGCCCGACAGCAATAAACCACATGGTTATTGAATTTGAATTGAATTCAGCTGGATTGAATTTTTAATTCTGATTCCATTGGTAGTTGAATTATATCTGCCTGCAACAAGAGAAAAAAATATGGTATTAACCCACTTTCTACTTGGGGATATGGTATTGGAGCTGCGCTGGTGAAGCATTAAAGATCCTGTGCCAGGGCATTCGCTCATATTTGCAAGTCTCTCATAGGGAGCCTCACATATACAAGGTCTAGGTAAATATTTTTAGGCCAATACATTGTCTTATGAGAGACTCGCATATGTAAGAGAATGCATTGGCACAGGGTTACCGCACACATTTCAGGAAGCTCCTGACAAGGAAAGGTTAAAGTAACTTTGTAATAAGTAGTTCTACACAAGAATTACAAATACAGGACTTGTTTGAATGTATTAAATGGTCAAAATTAGTTTATATCTTATTCATTTGAAGGGATGTTGAGATATTAAATAAAAGTAGATGACAGAATGATGAAAAAGGGTTTGTGCGTGTGTTGAGGTCCATTTTAACCTCTATATGTATTTAATATTATTATTTCCACCTTTGATTCCGAAGGAGGATTCGGGGGATACATAGCCATAGCGTATAGACATTCGTCCATCCATAACAAACATGTCACAAAACAGCACAAGTATCATTTAATAGTCCAATTTGCATGTCCTTTGGTACCATCATTGTGGAAAGGATCTCCATATAGTGCACGTTTTGTCCACACTTTTTTCCAGAGTCATGGCCCTTTGCTGGACTTAATGTAAAACGCTTCAACGCTCTTTCTGTCCGTCCATAACAAACATTTCACAACACAGCTCAAGTATCGGTTGTCCAGCATTGTGGAAAAGATGGGGGGGGGGGGTATCCACATACTAACGCTTTTGTCCATTAATTTTAACAAGAGTTACGGCCCTTGTTTGAATTAGAAATTTGTGTCCGAAAGAACACTTCAGATGTATCTTGGGCAAGGATCTTCTAAATCAGTTTTGCTTTGGTATGTTGATAGCACAGCTCCTGGGGAAAGGATACCGACTTACTACAGGTTTCGTCCATTCATTTATACCAGTGTTTATAGCATTATTTGAATACCATACTGACCTACTAAACAACGAACGTAAGATTGGTATTAGTGGAATGGCCGACACCTAATTCACAGTGAACTCAGTTAGTCTTACATGTAGTCTGTTAATGACAGGAAAGGGTCGAATCACAACGCAGCGACCTCGGAATACACACCCTAGCAGAAAGTCAGATATTGCTTTACTACTGTGTCAACGCCCACGACCTTGGTATTGATGGCAGGTGCTAAACATCGCTACAAGATATATATACACCACATATTTAGATGACTAATGGATGTGACCTGGCCATTTTAGTTTCTTAATTGTTTGTAGTCATATTCGGTCACACATCAGCAGCACAAACGGACTTTCGGACAGTCAAATAACCAATTGGAGGTGGGCGAAAAATAAACGCCGGAATTTCCTTATACTGAACTAACTGATAGAGTTTCCGCCCTTGCTACGTGATGGTGGTCTTGATTGAAAGCAGTTCCATAGAATAGTTGGAGTCAGGTCCAGCTCTCGACATAGGCAAGCCCATTAATTATGTTTATCAATTCACAAAGACAATTTAAAATAGTAAACGTTCTTATTCAGTTAAGCAGATGATAATATTAATAGCCTGCACATACTACTCCTGTAACGTCCTTTATTATGACAATGGGATTCACCTTATAGACTTCGGATATGATAGGATATTTTATTTCACAATACAATAATTATGTTAATACATTATAATATAAGTGAATTGGTATTCGTATAAAAAGTATTGTGTGGAGTGCGGTGGCCTATGACGACCGTCTACGTACCTGGCATTCTCATTTCCCCTGGTATTTATGACGGATAGCATGGTTTAATTTTACAAAAACTGAATGCCATGGGCACAATTTTTTTTTTTATATTATTTTTTCGTTGCAATTAAAGGCCCATTTAATTTTCGAGTCACCGACTATTTTGTTTATAGTGCCTTGATATACCGGCGGTTTTAACAACAATCTACAATCTATGACACAAAATATGATTAAAATACTATAATTCATCACAATTTGAAATATCTGCGTCTCAGAAGATGACCATATAGAAATAGAAAACAGCTGAAATCATAGAAAGATTTCCCCCGTCATGGCTCCCATAATGTAACAAAATTCAAACTACATATGTAGTCCTAAGAATTAAGATATAGTTATTCCCCTTCCATTGAAATAAAGAAACTTAAGCACAGGACACCAAGTCGGTATCTCAACAAACAAGACAGTCAATAACTGTGAGGTCGCTCACCAGACTGTAAATACGGAGAAGACTGGGACTCTGAGGACTACAATAGTCAGTCAGTACGTTGTTATAACGTAATTAGTTTTTAAAAATTTAAATTTAAAATTAATTTTTTTATTTTCATTAAAAAAATTGAGCAAGGAGTAAAATCTAAATGTTTTTTTTTCATTTAAAATGAATTTTTTTGGTTAAATTAAGCAGGAGTTAAATCTAAAAAAATTAAATCTAAATTAATTTAATTTAATTTTTTTTTTAAAGATATTGACCATGGCTCTGCTCATGTTTGCCCAGTGACCCCATTTTAACAGGTCTCAACCCCAGTAAACCAAGGATCCTCCATGCCAAATATAAGCTGAATGGTTCTTGAGAAGAAGTTGTTTTAAGACTTACTCTGGAGGGAAAGAGTTATGGCCATGGCTTCGCAACTATTTGACTTGGTGACCTCATTTTAGTCACCTAGGGAACATCCATACCAAATATGAACCCATTCGGTCTTATGGGTCTGAAGAAGAAGATATTTTTAAAAAAATTGAGGGACGGGCGGACGATGGACAAGGAGCTCCACAGGAGATTTTGCCTCAGGTGAGCTTAAAACTATAATCACGGGAACCGATATATCAGTACCAAACTTGAACTCAACAACTCAAATAGTTTGTCCTATGGAGGGGGTTAAAGTTTTTGGAGTGAGTGGCTAATTCTTAAACTTATAAAGGTGTCTCTATTAGAAACAGTCTCAATCCACAAAAGGTGGTTCACACAAAATACAGAACCATTCATAGGGTAGAAATTAATTCACTGAAAGGAAGTGTTAAAACTGTATTTTGACTGACCCACCACTGAGCACTGTGGGGGAACTACTCCTGGCGATTTGGTTCTCTACCAAGCTTTATTTACATTCTCTACTGAGCAAAGTTTGCGGACGGCATATACTAATTTACCTATGGCAGAGAATCGAGTTATTCGCAGAGAACCGAGCGCTCGTTAGAGAATCAGAGTCCTCAGCAGAGAATCGGAATCGGAAAATAAAAAGAAAATTTCTGTGTATTTCGGGATTAGCTTTAACTTTTTTTTACAGACACTGATGGCCAGTGACTATAATTTCACGGTAGCTCTATGAAACCCACGAAACACTGTTCTAATGCTGTTGATTGTTTCGCTAAAAATGCTCACGAAACTTGGCTGAGAACCAAATATCTAGGAGTAGTTCCCCCACAGTGCCACTGAGTAGAGACTGAAGGCTCCTGTGAATACATTTGACATTCAATTTCAAAACTAATTACCAAAACAAAACTCTGGAGAGAGCTGTGTGTGCTTGTTGATACTACACTGTCAGATTTGACATGTGGATAATTATCATCAACAGAGAAGACTGGTATTATTTTCACTGTAAGAGATAATATTCTAGCATATGCACAGGGTGTATTGCATTGTGACTGCGAAATATATTTAAAACAAGTGTTTGATAACAGGGATGCTAGAAGCACCAATGGGCAAGGGTGGGGGGGGGGGGTTCTTTAATAATTAACTTTAAAAAAAATATATTATTGAAATAAATTAAAACAATATTTAATTTAAAATAATTTATATTTTTTGAATTGATCAAGGAGTTCAATCTATTAATTATTGTTATGTCCCTGGCTCCACCCACATTTGACCCAGTGACCTCATTCGAACAAATCTGAACCCCAGTCACCCAAGGACCCTTCATACCAAATATGAACCCATTCAACCCGATGGTACAAGAGAAGAAGTCGTTTTAAGAAATACTATGGAGGGAAAGAGTTATGGCCCTGTCTTCGCAACTATTTGACCCAGTGACCTCATTTGAACAAATCTGAATGCTAGTCACCTAGAGAACATCCACACCAAATATGAACCCAATCGGTCTTATGTATCCAGAGAATATGTTTAAAGAATTGTTGACAGACGGACAGACGATGAGTGATGACTATAGCTCCACTGGAGACTTTGTCTCAGGTGAGCTAAAAAAAAAACATGCTCACAGTCTATAAGACCGAATAAGTTGATAATACAATGATTTGGAGCCTCCTCTTTCAAATGGTAAAAATAATATGGCATATATTTTATATAAGGGGGTTCGACCCTTCATACCAAATATGAACCAATTCGACCCGATGGTACAAGAGAAGAAGTCATTTTAAGAAATACTATGGAGGGAAAGAGTTATGGCCATGTCTTGGAAACTATTTGACCCAGTGACCTCATTTGAACAAATCTGAATGTTAGTCACCTAGGGAACATCCACACCAAATATGAACCAATCGGTCTTATGGATCCGGAGAGGATGTTTAAAGAATTGTTGACGGACGGATGAACGGCTCGACAGATGGACGACAGACGAGGAGTGATGACTATAGCTCCACCGGAGACTTCGTCTCAGGTGAGCTAAAAAAAAAAACATGCTCGCAGTTTATTAGACCGAATAAGTTGATAATACAATGTTTTGGAGCTTCCTCTTTCAAATGGTATATATAATATGGCATATATTTTATATAAGGGGGTTCGAAAATTAAGTGGGCCTTAATAGTAAAAAAAAAGTTGTTGGCGGGTTCGTAGAGTAACTAATTAAATTGGGGTAGCCTATAAAGTTGACTAATTTGTTGTCAAATTGGACAAATAATCTTTAATTATTTCAAGATTTGTCAACAGGGACGAACAAGACAATGTTAACACTGTAAGTATCAAATCTTGTTTTTAATGTTCTATTATAAAACAGATAATTACAGATTCAACACTAGAATACTTTACCTCGAATAGGTAATCTCCAATGTACAAAGGTATACAAAATGTATACAATTTACATGAACAATTTTATGATGCGATAAATGGATGCTTAAAATAACAACTTTCAAGGGAGACATCTTGTTGAATGACAGTGTATTTATTCATTGTCGCCAGCCATTGGATTGATATAAAATAATACATGTATGTGTGACTTCTAACATGTCATTCTATAGACTATACAAACTAGTTGGAATAGGAAATGGAAATTGAGCATTTCTCAAGTCAATTGTGGCGAAAACATCAACCAATAATAATACAACAATGGTTGTTGCATTCTTATTGGTTGAATTTGTTCACCACACTTGAATGGATATTATAGTCTTTAGGTTAATATGTCACAATATATACACGATAAAATCTGAACCTACCTATTATTAATATGTTATGCTCCAATGGCTGACTTGGGATAAAAAGGACATTATGTTGATAAAATTATATTTACATAGTCCCTGTTTTTTTTATACACTAAATCCTGTCACGTTGGTTGGTCATTCGCCAATTGGGTTATGAATGATATACACCTATAATTAGGTCCACTTTATTATAGCATTTTATCATTTGTTTCCAAAATGTATAATTACGCTGGTGAAACAATAAAGATCCTGTGCCAGGGCATTCTCGTATATATTATTCTCCCATAGGGAGCCTCGAAATATATAAGAGAATGCACCAGATTACAAATTCAAGGTTAATATTGCAAGGCCAATGTATTCTCTTATATATGATATATATGTCTGATGGCCTCATTCTGCAAGTCAGACACACTACAGTAATGCCCTAAATAATCGACTCCTTAACCACAGCAGAATTATGGGTAATTTTTCAGGATTTAGTCGGAAATATGGCTTGTTGCCATTCATTGGAAAGCTCTCAGTGAGAACTTTCCATTGAATGGCAACAAACCATATTTCCGACTAAATCCTGAAAAGTTACCCATAATTCTGCTGTGGTTAAGGAGTCGATTATTTAGGGCATTACTGTATATCCAGGCTTGAATATGATGCCTGAGAATTCAGCGAAGCGTTCTTATCATAACTTACTTTATTACATGATCCTACCCTTATTCCATTTAATAAACCCATTCTATAAATTGTGATATTAAACGTTCTTTTAATAACAGGAAATAGTGCCAGGTGACCTTTGACTTCTGGGTTGTCGTCTGTTAACTCAAAATACTATGGCTCCCAATATTTTTCTAACAAACCGTATTGAAAGAAAAGTTTTAAAAGTTATGTCATTAAATATATGCCATAAAATACGGCAAAGAGTCTTTATTTATCTGGGACTATTATATTATGTGGGCAAACAATGAATAGTTATGTGAAACGTCATTGCATGCCTTATAGAAGCCGATGTTAGTTTCAAGTCCCATTTGTTGATTTAAATATGGTTTGTCGGGGTTTTGGATCATGTAATAAATAGAATCTACAACTCGTCCCCAGTTTATAGCGGAATTTACAAAACTTGTCCAGTAAATTAGGTTCGGCCCTCGCCAAATGCTCATTGTAGATCCTCTATATCTTGAACTTGCGGTTTCCTTGGCACTGAAAGGGTTAAGTCCGATTTTTGTATCAACCCATATACCCTGTGCCAATGCATTCTCTTATATATGCGAGTCGACCATAGGTTGCCTCGCATATATAAGAGAATGCATTGGCCTAACAAATTTTCATCATTTGTTATTATTTTTTACAATTTTAATAATTTTTTCTTATATTCTACTCTCTTTCAATGCCAGACTTATTTTGTAGGTTCAGTGCCAGGGAATCTTACGTTTTTCATGTGCATCAAAATTATTACTATGAATACTTGGTGATAGTTTTGAGTTATAACATGCCCCTAAGGTTTTAACCAGTTTGTTTTTAAATTCGCTATAGCATGCTTAAGCATACCCAAAAAAAATTCAACCCTAAAAAAAAATATATATATAAAAAAAAACAACATTTTTTTAGGGCCGATTTTACAGACTGTAAATTAGGGCCGATGGCACTGAAAGGGTTAACCCTATCTTTACTAAACACTCATTGACGAGTAGTTCCCATAGGAAATGTTGAGATAATAAGTTCCATAAATAGTCATAGGCCGATGGCTGTTTGTTGAACTTATTATCTCAACATTTCCAAACAACGAATATAAATTCTTTTGTTGCACATTTATTTATATCTGCTTGTCTGTATGTCGTCTGCGTATATATTCTTAACACCCCTCCAGATGAAAAGAACATTCCAATGTCTACTTTTATAACTGAAAGGGTGAGTCCATTTAGTTAAGAAAGTTTTAAACAATGAAATATGGTAGCCTTTACAGGATTACTAAATGGTTATAAATAATGAGCACCTTTATTAGATGTTTCTGATTAGACACAGTGATATAGGCTGAGACCTGAAGGAAGATCGTGTCAGTACAGCCAAGCAACTTAACCCTTAGCATGTCTGAGATTATACGTTATAAAATTCCTTTATATCTTCTATATATCACATGAAATCCCTATAATATCATTGAAAAATCCATTAGATATTTTCTTATCTCTCACTAGTGGGTAATCACCGCGTGCTTCCCGGGATACTTGGCATCGCACCAAGCAAATTACCATGCAGATTAATACTATTTAGAAAAGACGCATTTGACACCAATACCAGACATTGCAAAATGATTGCTTTGTTCAAAAGTTAAAATATTGTCCAACTTCGTTGCACTATTGAAAATAGGCACAAAAACAAAGAAGCAAATTGGGGGACTATATGTTTCGTCGCAAGGCAGAGGGCGCAATACTGTCATATACGGTTGTGAAGCGTCTCAGCCAAAGCCGTGCATTATGCATTTTACATGCATTTTTCAGCTTCTTTTAAAGATTTTGATGGTTAAAAAGGCATAAAGCTCTAGTTTATTTTCATGTGATATAAAAGATCTTCATCTCGTTATGTTGGGATATAAGATTTTATGAAACTTGTTTGATAAATTTGATTCACAACTTGTCTATAAATCGTTGTGAATCAAATTGATCAAACTCGTTTCATAAAATCTTATATCCCAACATAACGAGTTGGAGATCCTCTATATAATAAACCGGTTACTGAGTTAGGCCAATATAAATCAAATACCAGATTCTAATCCAACTTTTTTTGGAAATTTGGGTTGTTTGTTGAACTTTTTATCTGAACATTTCCCACCAATCCTTCTGTATTTGCATTGCACCTGCGCAGGTTTAAAGATCCTGTGCCAGTGCATTCTATTATATATGTGAGTCTCACATAGGGAGATTCGCATATATAAGAGAATGCACTTCAGGAAGCTCCAGTCATGAAAAGGTTAGCTGGTAATCAGGATTAATGGGGGCAGGCGACAGGGGCGCCGGAATAGGGGGGGGGGCAGCTGACCCCCCTGCCCCCCCGGGGGCAGGACTTGCCCTTTTTCTTGAGACAGAAAATGCTTTTTGTGTGTTTAATCTCGTGTTTTTATAGCAAAATGTGACTTATTTGGTCCAAATACCACCAATTTCACAAGGAATATTAATTTTTTGTCAATTTTATCACAAAACGGCCATAAAAACCGACAAATACCATTAAAATAGGGATTTTTGCCACAATGAATTTATGGTTATTTTCCCGAGTTTGCAGAGAAAATGCCATTTTTTGCGGAAAAGTGCCCTTTTTGTAGGCTCTGCCCCCCTTGCCCTTGGATGCTTCCGGCGCCCCTGGCAGGCGACACCCTCATTCTATGCAGAGGGTTATGCTTGGCTGTTCATTATGATATGGTTAATTTACAATGGATGGAACTGTAAGATGAATGAATAATGTTTTGAGTCTCATATACTCGATATCATTCAGAAACAAATGTATAAGTTTTGTATATACTGGAGACAGAATCATGATATGTTAGCACAATAGTATAAACATGCGTAGTTTTTGTATGAAGTGCGAACCATACCAAAAGGCTGTTCCACACTATAGGCTATGTGCATAATTCATTTGTCAGTGCCTAATTTGAATAAAGATAAAATAGTTCATATGGCCAAGTCTCTGGATTTAAAAAATAATTAATTAAAATTAATACATTTTTTTGGTTAAATCCAAATATTTAAAAGATAAAAATGTGCGTGAAAAGAATGTGCAGGGGCCAGAGGCCCCTACGCCACTGAATAAGCTAGTTATACATATTTGCAAAGAAAGTCAGAGTCATTGAGTAAACAAATATATGTATAATGGTAAATATTATCAATAGTTTAAACATTTTAGATTTTGTAATAACAGTGATCTCATGATTTTCCAAATTTTAATTTCGCTGACAGTGCAGGCGGTAGAAACAGCGTCTGTCTGCATACCTCAATTAGGAGAAAAATAACTAATGATATAAAAAATAATTTGTGTTGAGATGGTCAGCTACTTATCCAGTTACAGTAATGCCCTAAAAAATCGACTCCTTAACCACAGCAGAATTATGGGTGACTTTTCACGATTTAGTCGGAAATATGGCTTGTTGCCATTCATTGGAAAGCTCTTACAGAGAGCTTTCCGATGAATGGCAATAAGCCATATTTCCGAATAAATCCTGAAAAGTTACCCATAATACTGCTGTGGATAAGGAGTCGATTATTTAGGGCATTACTGTAATTGACCATATGGAATCCATTTCAAATAAGGCTGTTGACAAAACAATGTCTACTTCTTTGTTGACACAGTAATTAATCATCATGATTTTTCTTGTAGTAATATAATATCAATATGTGATTGGCGAGACACAATTGAGCTAATAATTGAGACAAAAACGATATAATTTGTGCAGGATGATATGTCGTCAGCAATAATTGTCGTCAGAAATAATTCTAGCTGCAATTGTTGATTGAAGTTTTATGCAAACAATCTTAAAGGAGCGATGAGTGGATCTCGTTTTTTATCGACGGAAGACCTACAGTAATGCTCTAAATAATCGACTCCTTGACCACAGCAGAATTATGGGTAACTTTTCAGGATTTAGTCGGAAATATGGCTTGTTGCCATTCATCGGAAAGCTCTCGCCGAGAGCTTTCCGGTGAATGGCAACAAGCCATATTTCCGACTAAATCCTGAAAAGTTACTCATAATTCTGCTGTGGTCAAGGAGTCGATTATTTAGAGCATTACTGTATACACAAGGCAGTGTAGGGTGGCTGGAGTCCTATCTATCAAAGCCAATAAATAGTGTTGATGCTCCTCACTGTATATATCATAAAATAAATAATTGGAGAAATAAGTTATATAAAGTAGACATGTTCAGATGAGCGCGTTGCGTAGATATTGGTTTATGGACAATAACACTAAGGCGTTCAGATGGCTGCGATGCTTCCGTTACGTTGTATCCGTTAAAGCATGCAATGGAGAGATTATATTTTCAATGCAATGTAAGGCATAACGCATACCTTATACAGTGAAACCTGTTATGAGAGACCACCCATTTTGCCAACACAAAATGGTTGTTAATGACAGGTGGTTGCCGACGACAGGTTTGTTCCAATTTCGACTGAACTGACATCTATCATCAGTGTTAGATGTCTGAACAAGTGAATTATTTTTATACACAAACTGGTTGAAAATGATTGAGATTATATATTTAATCTTTTTTTAATAAAGTATACTTTAAATTAATATTAGTAAAAAAAAAGAAAGAAGAGATTTATACAGGTAAATTTGGTCATTTTTGCCCCAAATCACCGACTGCTGGTCGCGTTTGACAGGTGGTCACTCACAGCAGGTCATTTATATAGTAAAACCAGTCCTTACAAAGCAAATGCGGTTGCTAAAGCGAGGGGGTCGCTCACGGCAGTGGTCGCTCAAAGCAGGTTTCACTGTATGGCATGCATCATGATAGTTATTTTAAATTGATAAAAGATGGCAGCTGTCTTTGAAGAGAAGGAAAATCAGCTTATATTTCTGTCAATAAAGTGTTATCTGTTGGGATTTGAAAGGTTTGACATTATCATAGATTAATTTATTACAAATATATTGATTTATAATATTTCATTTACTCCAATAACTTATCAGCTGCATTTATTAATTAGAAGCTCTGAGTTATAACGCAAGAGGTTCCCGTGTGAACACTTTAAAGCAGACAACAGATTGGTCTGATTGCTACTTATTGTAGACATACAGTGTTGCCCTAAATAATCGACTCCTTAACCACAGCAGATTTATGGGTAAATTTTCAGGATTTAGTCGGAAATATGGCTTGTTGCCATTCATTGGAAAGCTCTCAGTGAAATCCTGAAAAGTTACCCATAATTCTGCTGTCGTTAAGGAGTCGATTATTTAGGGCATTATACTATCAAAGCTATCCAGTCGAAACTAATTTTAAATGAAAAATAATAGTAATAAAAGGTCAAGTGAGTTTGTTGAATATATTACGAAACTGAGTCATTTAGGAATGAGTTAAGCTTCTTTGAATAATGATGACACTTGTCTATCACATTGGGTATTTTTGTGCAGTTTCTTTTAAATTTTTCAGTGAATTAAATTACAAAGGAGGTAAACATCTTGTTTCAGTGGATATTCAGGGATTTGAGCATGAACACAGTTTGTGAACTCAAACCCCCAATTATCCAGCTAAACACAGTATATTTATGCTCACTCGCATAATGTTATCCAGTTAAAAATAAATAAGACAGGAAAAGAGTTCAATTAACCCTTTACCCAACAGAAGGGCCCTGTGCCAATGCATTCTCTTATATATGCGAGTCGACCATAGGTCGCCTCGCATATATAAGAGAATGCATTGGCTTAACACATTAAAAATTATAAAATTGTTAAAGAATGTAAGAAAAAATGGTAAAAAAAGTTTTTTTTTAGGCCAATGCATTCTCTTATAAATGCGAGGCGACCTATGGTCGACTCGCATATATAAGAGAATGCATTGGCACAGGGCATAACTGTAACTATCACAATGTGGTCAAGGAGCCGGTTCCAATGATATCCATATTTGTATGGTTCTATTGAGACAGACCGAAGATATTTTAGGCTGTTGAAGCTTTATTTGGCCGGTTTTGGCCGGTTTGTTGGGTAAAGGGTTAAGTATGAAGTTTGCTCCAGACAACAATGCTGACACACACAGACACTTTCAAGTATCGATAATAAGAGAGAAAATCATGACAGAGTTTTGTAGCATTCTGAGCAAAAGTAAATGATCTAAATTTGTTTCAGCATAATTTGGAACTTATGCTGGGAACATCACTCAACCTAACATTGTATGCAGGACTGAGAATATGGCACCAGAAATTTGCAGAATGAGGTCTCCAGAGGGTGAATTTAGTTACTCTACCCTGCACAGTCGGCTAGCATCACTAAATTCACCATCATTCTGCTTTGGCCTCATAATCTCTGGACAGTATCTTTATTATCAAATTAACAAAGTTTTTTTGTATCTCAGAAACTTCTTCAAATGTTTGTATGCCCTGAAGAACAAGTGTTAATCAATAGTACAGGTTTCGTGACAAATAGCACTGATTTGCGTAGTTGAAAACTCACAATTCTTCCACACTTTTGTTCAACAATAACATACACATGTCGTCGTGGGCTTCTAAAAAGTTGAATCCTCCAAAATTCTACTTATACAGGAGACACAAAAAACTCTCACTATCTCTATTGCCTACATAAAGTTGAAACATCTCATTCGTGTCTGGAAAGAAATATTGAATTGCAGCCGCTTGTAAAAATTTGATATTTCTTTCCAGACACTCATGAGATATTTCAGTATTTCAAACAAAAACTGCAGGTATTCTCTATATATTAAAGTTGTTATAAAAGATAAACCTTCATATTAATATATCTCCTAGCTGATGAGAAAAACATGATCTCACGGTTAGAAGTAAAATTTACTAAGACGGGATATGACATTTTAGTTTTGACAATTTCCATGGGTTTGTTTAGTCCTTGTCACTCACAATAAGGTCTCCTCTTCAAAACAATCCAATCAAAATTATCCTTGAAAAAAAGGATATTCAACATTTTAGAATAAATGATAAAACATTTTAGAACACGATTTCTCCCCAAAAAATGGCATTTACAGTAATGCCCTAAATAACCACAGCAGAATTATGTGTAATTTTTCAGGATTTAGTCGGAAATATGAAATATGGCTCGTCACTGAGAGCTTTCCGATGAATGGCAACAACCCATATTTCCGACTAAATCCTGAAAAGTTGACCATAATTCTGCTGTGGTTAAAGAGTCGATTATTTAGGGCATAACTGGATAGTTGAATAATTGACAAGTTTCCCCAAGGATCTTATGTAATGAAACTCGTTGATTCTAACTATGCAAAAACTGCTTTCATGCCGATACAACATTTTCAAGTCTGCAAATAGTGTGTCTGTCATTTGCAGAATGATGTCCCCCAGAGGGTGAATTCAGTGACGCTATCCCGAACAGCGCACTATCATCACTAAATTCACCCTCTGGGAACCTCATTTTTCTTAGGCCTCGTCTTCTGAAAAGTATCTATAGTCTCAAATTAACATTGTTTTAAGTTACTTTTTACCTTCTGGGAAGTTTCTATATCCCCTAATTTGCAGAAGATAAAATGTATAATTGAGGTGACTAATGGGTGAACATCACCAACTTCAACTGGTGAATTCAATCTTATCCTAGGTCTCCCACAGCAGAACTTTGACGCCTAAGCAGAATGAGGTTACCAGAGGGTGAGTTTGGTGATGCTAGGCCACCATGCGGGATAGTGTCACTAAATTTGCCCCCTGGGGACCTCATTCTGCAAATGACAGATACACTATTTGCAGGCTTTGATATTTTAGAAGCCCAATGACGATACACATGTGAGGAACACAATAATAAATGTTAGCTCATGGAGCTGGACTGTCCTGTCCCATTTCTGGTCTCGGTGGTTTCTTCATTATTTGCGGCTTCGGCTTGGGTTTGGGCTTGTCAGCGATTGGTGGAGGTGCTACAGGGGCTGAACTGTTACTCGAAAGCGCCAGCTTACCATCAGCCAAGTTTTGAGGTTTCAATTTCAGCGATGCGATTGGCGTAGGAGTGAGCGAACCGTGTGAAAACGTGTGAAGAGACGGCGGCTCGTAAGCTGAACGAGACATTGTTTCTGATTTCGGCCTGTCTGCCTCTGGCAAAGGAAACTTAGACTCTGGTGTATTTCTCGGAAGGGTACAAGCCTTTTTGAGGGTCCCTTGCGACTTAGCGAATGTTTCCGCTCCACTTGTCGGGCTGTCAGCCTCGCTGTTTTCAGCAGATTGAGTCGTCCCTGGTCCCTCAGGTAAATCGAGAACAAGATCAGGCGTATGCTTTGACCTGTCCTGTTTTTGTTGCATTTCAAGGGACTTAATCCCAGACATGACTTCTGCTAGTGCAGTATCTATATCATCAATCGTGACATCTTCCGGAGAGGCTTCAGGAGCAGATATCTGCCGTTGGAAGTTGATTTTATCTGGTTTTACAGGAATCATCTCGTTTATCATCGGAAGTGGAGGCCGGACGAGCTCGAACGAACCTTTTCTATCTGCTTTACCCTCGTTTTTTCTGTCCTCGTTTTGTTTTCTCAGCTCCACTGGTGATGGAGGACTTATAGTGGTTGCTGGTTCTTTAGGTTGAGGAAGTGACGCAGGTGCTATTTTTTCTCGTGGAGACGCACTGTTATTCATATGGCGTGTTTTAACAGGAAGTGACGGAACTGATCCAGTCTTGTCCTCTTCACTGCTGTGGCTCTTCTGATCTTCACTTTGACTGAAAAGCAACAGGAAAGTGAAATAAGTATTTATGTCATTTTTAACAAGTGGTCCTGTATTTAGGGAGCTTCGCATATATAAGAGAATGCAATGGCTTACAATATCAAGTAAAATATTGTTAGGCCAATGTATTCTCTTATATATGCAAGGCTCCCTATGGGCAACATGCATATATAAGAGAATGCATTGGCACAGGTTTTTTGCAAAAATTCAGGAAGATCCAGTCATGAAAGGGTTAAATTCTAATCCCTATTCTACAAGTTAATGCTAGACTTAAAACACTAATATTTGCCACACTTATTGAAATCACATTTCTTCACAGCTGAGAATTGGAAAATTTATGCCATATTTGCTTTTAAAGTCGATATATTTTCTGAATTATGTCTACAGTACAATTTCAAAGGGAGATAATTCAGTGGCCAAAACTAGGTGGCATATTTTTGTGTGAAAAAATACTAAGTATTAGATTATTGCTGGGGTAAGATATTTTCTCTCAAAAACCCAGGGAAAGTTATCATGGTTTTGAAAATGTATTACAAGAATCAATCATGTAATAAATAGCGGCATTTCAAGATAAACAATAAAACATGTAAATACAGTAATGCCCAAAATAATCAACTCCTTAACCACAGCAGAATTATGGGTAACTTTTCAGGATTTAGTCGGAAATATGGCTTGTTGCCATTCATCGGAAAGCTCTCGGTGAGAGCTTTCCGATGAATGGCAACAAGCAATATTTCCAACTAAATCCTGAATAGTTACCCATAATTCTGCTGTTGTTAAGGAGATTGATTATTTGGGGCATTACTTTAGTATAGAAATGGTTAACAAACATATAAAAATGCATATTGACCATTGTAGCTCACATACCCAGAGGTCTTCTTGATTGTTATATATTTATCTGGAATCAATCCCTCCTTGCCATCGAGACAGCCCTCGTACCAATCAGACGACACCTGGTTGAATATGATAATGTTGTTGCCCTTCTTGAATGATAATTCTCGTTCAGTTCGGCCATCAAAGTCATACAGAGCTGTCGCTTCAAACACTTCTCCTGAAAAAAAAATAGATGATATAAATTAACCATTTCATGACGTGAGCTGCTCTGGTGCAGCATTAAAGATCCTGTGCCAGTGCATTCTCTTATATATGCGAGTCCCCCATAGGGAGCCTCACATATATATGAGAATGCACTGGCTTACAAGGCCATGGTAAATACTGTTAGGCTAAATGTATTCTCTTATATATGCGAGGCTCCCTATGGGAGACTCGCATATATAAGATAATGCATTGGCACAGGGTTTTCACAAAATTACAGGAAGCTTCAGTCATGGAAGGGTTAAAATGACCTAAAATGTTCAAGCCCAAGCCTTGAAATAGGGTGTCTGTCATTTGCAGACTGAGGTCCCCAGAGGGTGAATTTAGTGATGCTACCCCGCATCACCAGATTCACCCTCTGGGGACCTCATTCTGCTTACACCTCAGCAGAATGAGGTTCCCAGAGGGTGAATTTTGTGATGCTAGCCCACTATGCAGGGTAGCATCAATAAATTCACCCTCTGGAGACCTCATTCTGCAAATGACAGACACCCTATTTCAAGGCTTGTTCAAGCCATAGTCATGTTTGATATGTTTTGATAAATCCTCGTGAATCCGGCAATTTATAACACATGGGGCATACATCACATAATTTGCTGAAAAAAAAATGCCATGCATCGCCAAATTAGATCATTCTGTGATTTGTCAGTGATGTCACCAGAAATTCGTGAGGTATTCAATATAGTGAGTGTCATTCAACTAAATAATGGCCAAGGGAGCTATTTCTACTGAAGAAGGAAATTTGAGTCACACTAGAATTTTAGATTTTACAAGATAGATAAACTGTTAAAACAAATTGACATCCACCGAAAGCCGAAAAACTATTAAAGACTAAATAAAGGCCAATATTTAAAGTCATATCATAGTAATTTTAAATGAAAAAAGTGTGTATCCCCCCCCTCACAAGGACCACAAATTAAGTTACTGATCTTAAACTAATAGCTCAGATCTTAAGTTAAATCTTGTAACTCGCCCCCAACGGACACTGTTGACAGTCACTATATCAAATTTAACACCAGCTATAATAGAGCAAGGACCACCCTAATGCCACACTGAAATTACCATTACTTGCCAAGCACATGCCAACTTGTAAACAGAAGCCATTTTTGTTAAATATGAAAATACTAAATATAAAATATTTCCATTCCGCCCTTGATGAATGATCTGCGAAACTTATAAGGGGGTGAGAGGAAGACAGCCTAACTTGGCTATGTCACTCCCGCACAATCAATCTGACTGACCTTTGAATTGTTTTGTATGCATTATTATATTGTAATATTTATTGTGTAAATAAAACATCTACAACTACTGATGAACCGAAGGCAATTTCAAGGAAATTCAAGGCTGTTACAAAATTTGTGTAGGGTAGTTCCAAACATTTCTCTAGCAGGCGCCGGACATTTGCAGAATGAGGTCCGCAGAGGGTGAATTTAGTAATGCTACTCCACACTGCAAGCTAGCAAAACCAAATTAATCCTCTGGGGACCTCATTCTGCATCTGCATTTAGAATTCACATGGTGTGAATCTGCAATGTAAAGATAACTACATTGAGTGAACCAGTTTATAGCAAAATTTATAAAACGAGTCCAGTAATTAGGTCTGAACCGAGGCTTGATTTACCGGACGAGTTTGTAAATTTTGCAATAAACTGGGGACGAGTTGTAGATTCTATTTATTACTTGATCCTAAACCTCCAGAAAACATACTTGAAATTAACAGCGGCTTCTATAAGGCCTGCAATGACGTTTCATGTAACTCTGCATTGTTTGCCCGCGTAAAGAAATAGTACCATATAAATAAGACTCTTTGACGTAATAAATGGCTTAAATTTAATTAAATAACTTTTCAAACAATATCAATATCAGTACCAGACATCGATTCCTCGGCATAGTGTACGGAACGTAAATATATGACAAATCGGAAGTCAAAGGTCATGTTTGCACAACAATAATACATTTGGGTATACCTGGCACTATTTACTATTATACAATGACCGTTGCATATCATTACTATAGAATGGGTTTAATGAATGGAATATGGGTCGGATCATGTAATAAACTTGCAATTGTACATTGGCTCTCTTCAAATCAATATTAAATGATGTTTGAATTGATTAGTGGACATATAAAGTTGACTGATAACATGTTAATAGAGTTTAACAATAAAAGAACAACAAAATGAATTGAGGATCATGCAGATGCATGTAACCATGGTATCCCAGGGGTCATTTCTGGTCATTTCTGGTTATAGGAGATAGATGCTGATGTTTGGCAGGAACCATGCAATAAGAAAAGAAGCACATTCACAAGTTATTCCCTATATATAATTATCATAACCTGTCAATACTGTAAAACAATTATTGGTAATTACAAGTCTGGATATAGTGTGTCTGACATTACAGAATGAGGTACCCAGAGGGTGATTTTAGTAATGCTATCATGCACAGTGGGCTAGCATCACCAAATTCACATTCTGGGAACCTCATTCTGCTTAGGCCTCAAATGTTATGGGAGATCTAGAATCAGATTGAAGTTCGCCCGTTTAAGTTGGTGATGTTCACCCATTAGTCACCTTGATTATGCAATTTAACTTCTGCAAATTAGGGGAAATAGAAACTGAGCAGAAGGGAAAAAGTAATTAATACAATGTTAATTTGAGATTATAGATACTTCCCAGAAGATGAGACCTGAGAAGAATGAGGTCTCCAGAGGGTGAATTTGGTTATGCTAGCACACAGTGCGGGATAGCTTCACTAAATTCACCCTCTGGAGACCTCATTCTGCTTACACCTCAGCAGAATGAGGTTCCCAGAGGGTGAATTTGGTTATGCTAGCACACGGTGCGGGATAGCATCACTAAATTCACCCTCTGGAGACCTCATTCTTCAAATGTCAGACACCCTCTATCCAGGCTTGCTTATTTAGCCATTAAGTCGATAAAGTTAATCGCGATTGATGATGTCGACACTTTTCCAGAACGCACACATGCGTGAACTAGTTTCTGGACATGTGTTTGGAAACATGCCAGCCTGTTGATTTCAATTTACTGGCCAATAAAAGTGAAGTTCATCTGAAACTGGACACATTATTGACAGCTGTTTGTTTCCGAAGATAAAATTTTTACTTCCAAAGGACTTAAAATCTAATTTAAAGAAAATATTTTGGGGCAACTAGGTTTTTGACAAATACTGGTAATATATTAAACAAATAACACTTGTTTCGATTAAAGTTTTAAGTTATAACCGAAGACAAATTTACTATAATGTGTTATGTGCATGATAGAATTTTTCTTCAAACATATTGGTTATAACTGCATAAACTTAACCTAAATAAGAGTTATTTCTTAAATAAATCTGTTTCTGATTGACTGATTGATTTATCAGAGAAACAAATTCAACCTAGAAAGTCATGGGTATTCATGAAATATTACATGGAAACCTAAAATAATAAAATTCTACAGTGGAACCTAATGCTAATTGGATGTCATTGGCCATCCAAAAATTATCTTTCAAGTGCAAAATCTTTTTCCAAAAGGAGTTCGTAAATTGACAATTCTTAATGAAACAGTTTTCATTCACGTAAAGCATCTACATTCAGCAGAAAACTCAACTAGCATAAAAAGATGCCCCGGAAAGGAAAGGAAAAAGAATTAAATTAAATGCTTATGAAACATTGAGATATTGCCAGATTATGGAGTGTAGGTGGGCGGTTCAGTTAAAAGATGACTGGTTTACTCGTGTTTAAAGTAAAACATCTACTTTTTTGGGGAAAAAAGTATTTATAAAAGTAGGTTTTTGGCTATTCTTGGGAATCCCAAGCTGGGATTAAATTATAAGAAATTACTTGTGTTTCGATTAGTTAGTTTTTGTAGTTATAACTGTAACATGTACCATGACACAATAGTTATGGGAAATGCTTAAAAACTTCATGGTTATATTTTAACAATCTTAATTAAAACACAAATTATTTCTTAATTTTGTTCTGGTTAATTTATATGAATTGAATTTCAAAAAAAGACAACAGAATTATTATGGCATAAGAAACAGCCATAAAAAAATCAGATAGTTAATAGTTCAGAGGATAGTTTGATAGGAAAGGGGCCATGCTTTTCATGGACAAAGATCATGAAAGTCTTTTCATTAGCAACTAAACAAAAGCGGAAATGTTAGGTCGTCCTTACCTATGAAAGAGTCTGAAAAAATAACCCAGAACAGATGATAAATTGTAGGTGTGATGAACAATTTGTTATCTCAAACTGATTGATGTGATTCTTAACTCTTTCATGATGGGAGCCGCGCTGGTGCAGCATTAAAGACCCTGTGCCAGTCCATTCTCTTATATAAATGCCAGTCTCCCATGGGGAGCCTCGCTTATATAAGAGAATGCACTGGCTTGCAAGGTCAAGGTAAATATTGTAAGGCCTATGCAATCTCTTATATATGCTAGTCTCCCATATGTAGCATCGCATATATAAGAGAATGCACTGGCTTACAAGGTAAATATTTTTAGGCCAATGCATTATCTTATATATGCGAGGCTCCCTTGGGATATATAAGAGAATGCAATGGTACAGGGTTTTTTCGTAAAATTTCAGGAAGCTCTCGTCATGGAAGAGTTAAATTCAAAAGGGTAAAAGACAACAAATATCAAGCATTTTCTAACTGTTTTGTGGGATGACATTTGTAACCCATAGGGAGCCCCCACTCTGATACAATCAACTGATTCTAAGCAGTATATGCTTCAGTATGTGTGAGGCTCCATTTAGGTGATATTTTAAAGACTGATTGTGCGACAACCAAGAACTGAGAACATTGCATGTCATAATAGTAATCCTTAGCTTTGAAAAAAAAATTTGGATAACACAATCCAATAATTTGTATTTTTTTATTTTGTATACACAGCGGACATGTGTATTATGTTATTATGGTGGATTTATGGTAATATGGTGTGACATTAATGGCTTGTAGTTTATGTTCAAACAAGTTGCAACAATAATGTACATGTATGTTCTGCTGACAGTTCTGTCCATTCATATGAAATTTATTCTGAAAGAAAGATCAGCACAAAATGTCAACATCCACGTAGGTCTCCTCTTACTGGAGGAGGAAATAGATTGTAATAGGTTTTAAGGTTTTAACGATCAGGTAACATAATTCATGAAGAGAGTCGGGCTAGTAAAACCTGAGTGAGAGGAATTTAATAGATCTGACTCCCCTTGTGAATTATGTCAAGGAATTATCAAAACAATTGTTTAATCAGTTTAGTACACACTTTCTACTATTAAAATTTCATATTTGTTAATTGTACAGATATATTCATGTGAAAAAATAGTCCCAGATCAGCTACAGTAATGCCCTAAATAATCGACTCCTTAACCACAGCAGAATTATGGGTAATTTTTAATGATTTAGTTGGAAATATGGCTTGTTGCCATTCATCGGAAAGCTCTCAGTGAGATCTTTCCGATGAAGGGCAACAAGCCATATTTCCAACTAAATCATTTAGGGCATTACATTAGTGGATGAACACATCATTTGAACATTTGTGATGTAACGATTCTGCATGACTTTATTTTTCACTACTAGAACTCATTTCTCACATGATCAGAATTTAGATGGCAAAGTGGTCTATTTGGATACGGAAAACACTATAATTATGACAAGATTAACCCTTTCAGTGCCAAGTCCGATTTTTGTATCAACCCATATACCCTGTGCCAACGCATTCTCTTATATATGCAAGTCGACCATAGGTCGCCTCGCATATATAAGAGAATGCATTGGCCTAACAATTTTTCATCATTTGTTATTATTTTTTACAATTTTTTACAATTTTAATAATTTGTTCTTATATTCTTTAACAGACTTATTTTGTAGGTTTAGCGCCAGGGAATCTTACATTTTTCATGGGCATCAAAATTATTACTATGAATACTATGATAGTTTTGAGTTATAACATAGCCCTAAGGTTTTATCCAGTTTGTTTTTAAATTCGCTATAGCATGCTTAAGCATACCCAAAAACAATTCAACCCAAAAACAAAACAAAAATCTAATTTTATATTTTTTTAGGGCCGATTTTACAGACCGTAAATTAGGGCCGATGAGATCGGCCCCTGGCACTGAAAGGGTTAAGTATCTTGTAGACTTATCCATATCTGTGCTGTCAGTCGTTTTGACATTTGCAGGTCGATGACAGTTCAAACATAGTGCTTCATGTTCAAGAATGTGAACAAAAATAGTTTGGACATGTGCCGGTGTTTTTAAAGAGTAGTCAAAATTTGCATGCATTCACTGGCGATGTAATTCACAGGTGTGATATTACCACTTTTAATTCACCGAGAAATCCTTATAAATCACCAATAGGTGTGTAATAAATAGAGAGTAATCAATTGGTTCCCGAGAATTACATATATATAATTCACGAGGCGAGAGACATCGGTAAGAAATGAGTGCGCGCTAGCGCACGAGTTTCTTACTCTAACGTCTTTCGCCTCGAGTGAATTATAGAACGTAATTCTCGGAACTAATTGATTACTCTATTTATCACACTTCTGCATCAATTTGGTTCGCCAAATATGATTAAAACACAAAGAATTAATGCATGAAAGTCCCGATGTGGGGAAAGATCAACAATAAAAAATTCAGTATAGATCAGTAAGCGACGTAATGTCAATGACGTCACGGGAAATGACATAATTCACTAGTGACAGTACCATTTTTAATTAACAGTGTTTTCAATGGAAATTGCGCAATAATAATATAAAATAAAGGTAATTCTTTTTGGAATGAATTTATCAATGCATCAGATTGCTTCTAGAACTTTTAAAAGACTTCACATGCTACCAGCCTTGTGGAAACATGAACTAGATGCTAATCACAGTCCTATGATTTTGAGGCGCGCAATTGCGCTTGCGCGCCTTGGCGCGCGCAGATCTAAAAACCAGCGAGTTATTAAATGCGCACGCCGACAATTTTAAATGCGCGCGTCGTAATTTGCAGTCAGTGAATGAGATTTTAATAAACAGCACATCAATGGTTAAACGCCGACAAGACTATTCACCGTGTATTTTTCTCAGCAGCGATGGCGTTGATTACAACATGACAACAAAGATCAAAGCGGCCGCCGGCGTCTTTCTCACTCAATGATTGGGGTGACACCTCGTCACAACTGTTGCACGTGCGAGTTCCCGCAAAAAAACTGTGTCAATTCTTTGGCGGCCTCGTTTGATGTTTGATGAATACTACTGCCATAGATTAGGGTTTAAGTTTAACTATATTTCGAGGCTATACTTCGAAGCCACCATCTCTCGACTCGGAGAAAGCGAAAAATGGACATTGAAGCCTCCGAAATACCGACTATCAAAACGAAAGAGAGCCCCGGTTGATTCGTCGGATAACGGTGCATCTGATTGCGGTAACGATTCCACTTCCGAGTTTGAAGTTTTAAGAGGCTCGAATCTGATGAGCATGCGCACTCAGACGCGGAAGTGGACTCATTACCATGATTAGATTCACCTGGATTGCCGGATAATCGGATTATTGTGGACTAGATATTGTACTACAATCTAAACATATGTTTTTAGTTCTGTTTTTCACTTTATGTTGCCACAGGCACACTTTGAATTATACGTGTGTATCATTATACTTGTGTTTGTCTTTATTCAGTAATCATTTCATCCATGTTAATTTGAATTGTGCTCCCTCAAAAAAGGCGCGCGCAAATTCCAAAAGCTCCGAGCGATATATCGCTCACCTACGTTTTCCAAATTCGAAGGACTGCTAATCATGACATGTTGTCGTTTGATCGTTCCAATAAAATTGAAGTGGAATTAACCATACTGGGGCGATAATTTTACTGAAATACTGAAGTGAATAATAGTTTTGAAGCTATATATATGCTTTTTTGACTAGCAAGATAATCATCACAGAAAAGCATTGTTATATTGCGGTCTATTAAGGATGAATTAAATCACTAATTTTTGGCAGAAAACTTGTTACTAGCGAAATTTAGTTTTTAGTCGCTTAATAGCATTCAGTTCAGTTGAGAGCAAACAGGAAATTTGCAGAACATGTTACAGCTGGGAATGAAGTTAATTTTCAAGAAAAGTTCCAATGATTCAAATCAAGCAAGGACCAAAGCTCAACAAAAGTTGCACATGAACACACTTAAAAATGGGATAGGATAAAACTTGCGGGAATAGTAATGATATAAACATTAATGCCAGAGGATATGATTCATCATTCACAAAATGGTTACAAAATCTGGTTACAACTGCTTTGGGGCCATAGCGGGCTATCATCACCAAATTCACCCTCTGGGGACCTCATTCTTCTTAGGTCTTATCTTCTGGGAAGTATCTATAATCTCAAAATAACATTGTTTTTAGTTACGTTTTCAGTTCTGTTCAGCTTTTATACCCCCTAATTTGCAGAAGATAAAATGCATAATCAAAGTGACTAATGGGTGAACATCACAAAATTTCAACTCGGGAAACTCAATATGATCCTAGATCTCCCTTAGCAGTTGAAGCCTAAGCAAAATTAGGTTCCCAGAGGGTGAATTTGGTGATGGTAGTCCGTTTTGTGGGATAAAATCACTTAATTCACACTCTGGGGACCTCATTCTGCAAATGTCAGACAATGCATCCAGTCTTATTTTGGGGGTAAGGATACTGCATAGATAGTGAATGATTTAGAATCAGATCGGCTGGCTTTAACCCTTTGAGTGCCACAGGCCGATCTTATAGGCCCTAATTTACGTTCTTCTGTAAAATCGGCCCAATAAAAAATTAAATTTATTTATTTTTTTTTATAGATTTTTTTTATTTTTGGTTGAATTTTTTTTGAGTATGCTTAAGCGCATGTTATAACTCAAAACTATCACCAAGTATTCATAGTAATAATTTTGATGCCCATGAAAAACGTAAGATTCCCTGGCCCTAAACCTACAAAATAAGTCTGTTAAAGAATATAAGAAAAAATTATTAAAATTGTAAAAAATTGTAAAAAAATAATAAAAATGATGAAAAATTGTTAGGCCAATGCATTCTCTTATATATGCGAGGCGACCTATGGTCGACTCGCATATATAAGAGAATGCATTGGCACAGGGTATATCGGTTGATACAAAAATCGACCTGGCAATCAAAGGGTTAATCATGTGAATGACAGCTGTAGTATACATACCCTCATCATCGCTAGGAATGGAGGTAGTATCAACCCCATCTTCATTATCTGGTGTATCCCTGCAAACAGACATAATGATGAAATAAAACACGTTATTAACACTTATTGTACCAGGGCACATGTGCAAAACTTTGACTTTGCTTAAATTTAAATATGGATCCTGGAATTTTAACAATTGTATTAAAAAGGATTAACATAAATAGAAATAAACAACATATTAACCATCCCAGTCAATAATAGCCTAGGTATAAAACTACAGGCACAATTTTAATGAGTTTTTAGATGCAATTAATCACGACAGTCGTGTATTTAATGGCAAAGTTGAATCCAGAAACAGGTATGATCATTCTCAGTTCAGATCAGCTTGTATAAACGAACCACAATTACTGCATAGTGATTACCTTAGGTAACATAAACAGAAATTCTGAAAATAGCATGACAACCGTTAACTCTTTCATGACTGTAGCTTTCTGATTTTTTTGAGAAAACCATGTGACAATACATTCTTTTATATATGCGAGTCTCCCATAGGGAGCCTTGCCTATAAAAGAGAATGCATTGGCCTAACAATGTTTACCATGACCTTGTAAGACAGTGCATTCTCTCATATATGCGAGGATCCCTAAATTTCAGGAAGCTCATCCAAACATGGAAGGGTTAATTAGGAGATAAACATACCGTTTCGTTGTACATTCTGGGAATCGAGCATGAAAACAGTTTGTGAACGAGCCGGCTTGCCGGCGAGTTCACAAACTGTTTTCATGCTCGAATCCCAGAATGTACAACGAAACAGGGTACGTTTATCTCTATTGTAATTTAATTTAGCAAGGAATTTGCAATAAAAACTGTATAAAAAGTATCATTTAGTCATTTTCATGACACGAATCGAGACTTTCATTTTGCCGTTGTCACCGTGCACAAATTGTTGGGTTTGTTCATTGCGTTACTCGGAACACTGCTCCGTAACCATTTCCTGTGGGGCGGGTTGGCTCGTTTCGCTACTCCGTTCTGCGCCGATGAAATTGTACCGTGCCACATTCAGATTTGATGCATGCTGAAGCTGCCAATGAATGGTATCTATAGACAACAACGCGCGGGTGTGCTCGTTTCGCTGCTCGTTCTGTGCCGATGAAATTTGACCGTGCTACATTCAGATTTGATGCACGCTGAATGGCCGATGTCGGTGAATCGAAAACTAAAGTTAGCCAATCAGAATGCTTGTTTTTAGTGACAAATACTCAATTGAATTACAATTCATGATATTCCCTTTCAGGCATGCATCATCACGGTATCTTCCGAGTGTCTGGCTCACATGTCGAGATTAATGAGTTCAAAGTTGCAGTAAATTTGATTAAAACTTAATCAAAATATTATTGTTTAACTCTTTCTATACTATATATAAGACCAAGTATTCTCTTATATATGCGAGGCTACCTATGGGATACTCGAATATATAAGAGAATGCACTGGCACAGGGTTTTCACAAAAATTTCAGGAAACACCAGCATTGACGGCTTAACCCTGAAAGTGTTAAAACAAGGTCTTACCTGTCTTCCAGGATATATTTCTCATACGTTTCACCACTATTTGATTCTGACGGGAAGATATCCTCGTGATTCATGATGATTGTCTTGATGAGATCGTTGACGTTGCCCTGGTATGCGACTTGATCTCGATCCTGTGGTATCGGCAACAATGTCGGCCCGAAGCAGATTGCCAGATTGTACGGTTCCATCATATTCTCGTCACTGTATTCTGACAAGCTGAAATAAATATTCTGAGGTCAGATTTCAGCAGTTATTTATAACATAAATTTTTGCTCATATGACTACCAAATAGTGTGTCTGCCATTTGCAGAATGAGGTCCCCCAGATGATGAATTTAGAGATGCTATCCCGCACAGCGGGCTAGCATCACCAAATTCACCCTCTGGGGACCTCATTCTGCTTAGACCTCATCTTATGGGAAGCATAATCGAGGTGACTAATGGGTGAACATCACAAACTTCAATTGAGGAACTTCAATCTGATCCTAGGTCTCCCATAGCAGTTGAGCCCTAAGCAGAATGAGGTTCCCAGAGGGTGAATTTGGTGATGCTAGTGCACCATGCAGGATAGCGTCACTGAATTCACCCTCTGTGGACCTAATTCTGCAAATGACAGACACACTCTTTGCAGGCTTGCAGATTTCCGGAGTTATTTATAACATAAATTGTTACTTATATGACTACCACTAATCTCCTACAAATACCACCATTGTTTGGCGATAAATTTCTAGCTGTCGGAAAACGCTTGTCTGATCCTGATCCGTATCAGTATTCTTTGAAATTCATATCACTATCCTTTAAAATCTGTATCAGTTTCCTTTGAAATTCGTATCAGTATGGTTTGAAATTAGGTCATGGGAAGTTATGGTTACATATACATCATATGCAGTAATGTCCTAAATATTCGACTCCTTTAACCACAGCTGAATTATGGGTAATTTTTCAGGATTTAGACGAAAATATGGCTTGTTGCCATTCATTCATCTCAGTGTATACATCATATAAAGTCTAGTCAAAAGGTAGGGGACCAGTCTATTTTGACATATATGGCAAATTTTGGTTTGCCGAAAAAGATCATAACTTTTGTACCCTGTTGTTACATTGGTTGCAAATTAGAAAACATATTCCCAGAACTATTTTAGATAGGGTACAAATGGTTACTTCTGGTTACTTTACTATTAGTAAATGTTATATTTGGTACTAATTACTAACCAAAGTCACCAGGTACTTTGGGAAGTCTTAAACAAAAATAAAAGTAACAAATGTAACATTAACTGATAGGTAAAGTAACCAGAAGTAACAAGTTGTACACTATGTGCCAATGGGCTGTAAATTAGTTACGAAAATATGTTTTCTAAGTTTCTAAATTTGTGCTTATGAAATGTACCCAATGTACCCAATGTAACAACAGGGAACAAAAGTTCTGATATTTTGCTGCGTACCGAAATTAGACATATCTACAGTAATGCCCTAAATAATCGACTCCTTAACCACAGAGGAATTATGGGTAATTTTTAAGGATTTAGTTGGAAATATGGCTTGTTGCCATTCATTAGAAAGCTCTCAGTGAGAGCTTTACAATGAATGACAACAAGCTATATTTCCGACTAAATCCTGAAAAATTACCCATAATTCTGCTGTGGTCAAGAAGTCGATTATTTAGAGCATTACTGTATATTTTGAACGATACTTACTGGCTTAGGAAGGAGAAGAGGTATCTGAGAACAACAATAATACTCCTCGGTAACGTAGACAATAACTCCTTTATCTTCTCTATCTTTGTTGTATGCTCATCAATCCCTAAATAAAAAGCAAATTCTCAATTAAAGGCCCATTTAGTTTTCGAGTCACAAATTGTTTTTAATAGTTCCTTCATATATGGTTTTAATAACAATCTATGCCATAAAATATAATTAAAATACTATAATTCATCACATTTGAAATGTCTGGGTATCAGAAGATGCCCATAGAGAAACAGAAAACAGCTGAAATCATAGAAATATTTCCCCTGCTATGGCTCCCAGAATGCAACTAAAAATGTATTTTCAATAGAAGGGGAATTGGAAGAATAATAATAATAATATCTTAATATATAGAGTTATTCCCCTTCCATTGAAAATAAAAAAAACTTGAGCACAGAACACCAAGTCAATATCTCATAAAAAACAATTTTTTTTCAGTTTATTACATCGAATACGTTGATAATACAATATTTTGGAGCTTCCTCTTTCAAATGGTATATAATATGGCATATATGTTATATAAAACTATCTGGGGTTTAGAAAATTAAGCGGGCCTTTAATGTCCGAAATGAAAGTTCACTGACAAACATTTCCCCTAAGGGTGTAGCAAATAAAGATATTTTCAGCATGTTAAGGGGAAATAAATCATTTGCATGTACTATCATCTGTATACATGCTACAAACCTTGCATATAAAGTTTATATTTTAAAGATATTTAAAACTATTTGCATATATGATTTATTTTATATAACTGTAAAACCACAGTGTGCTCTAAAACGGTTTACAAAGTAAATGTTGCTACAACACTTGTGATAAAAAATGTATATACAAGTAACCTAAAATAACTATAAGATGTAGCAATAAATAGTGACAGTCAAACCTGGCCCCAACCAAAGAGCAATATGTTAAAATTAAAAAAATTGCATACATGTTACATGAACATAAAGCTCAACTTCTCTAATGTCTAATGGCCATGTATTATTCACTGTTTTTGTTTGTTAAATCTGCTTATCAAGTTATGTGTACTTTATCTCAATGTGAGAACAGTTTTCAGTAGAACATACCAAGAGGAATAACTCTATTATCAGTGAATGTTCTTGCTGCAACAGAGTGGAAACTATGCCAATTTTGAAGAATTCTCATTGATTTTCATTCGAATAAAATTAATATTTTATCCCGAAACATACCAGAAAACTGTACCAAATCATGGATGCTTCAAATAATATATTACAATAAGAAAATGAAATAAAAAGATTTGTTATCATATTTTATTCGATGAGCAAACACCACAGTGTGTAACAATACTAAATGGGGTGGGTATATAAGATCTGTGCAGGTCACTGTAACTGTGTTATAAAAAAGGAGAGACGGTTAGCACTCCCCTTGATAAGGACGGAAGAGACCTTCATGGTCTTATAACACACATAAGGCTTTGTCTTCCTACTTCGAAGACAAACTATGTTTTTAAGAACTAAATTTGATTTAACCCTTTCAGTGCCAGGGCTAATTTACGTCGAATTTTTTTTGGAGATGCTTAAGCATGCTATAGCGAATTTAAAAACAAACTGGATAAAACCTTAGGGGCATGTTATAACTCAAAACTATCACCAAGTATTCATAGTAATAATTTTGATGCCCATGAAAAACATAAGATTCCCTGGCACTAAACCTACAAAATACTGAAAGAGTTAAAGAATATAAGAAAAAATTATTAAAATTGTAAAAAATAATAACAAATGATGAAAAATTGTTAGGCCAATGCATTCTCTTATATATGCGAGGCGACCTATACTCGCATATATAAAGAGAATGCATTGGCACAGGGTATATGGGTTGATACAAAAATCAGACCTGGCACTGAAAGGGTTAAGCTCAAAATTTGTTTGACCAGTAGATACTCTAATAAATTTTCAAAATATTAAATAAGTCATCTTAAAGAGAAATTGTTCCAGCAACCTACAAAAACTCTCAATACAATATGTTCAGTGGTTTGTATGCGTGTGTGAACAATTTATCATTCTTTTCAAAATGGTCAGGTTACATAAAATTATGTATGCTAGAATTTTATGTTATCCAATCCATAAACAGGTAATTTTTTCCCACTTTTTCTTCCAAATGAATTTTAATATTCTTCAATTGAGCCAAATAAAAAACAAATAAATAATAAACAGTTCTGAATAGCAAATATATGCTCGAAACAGCTCTTACAAGAATTCACCATCTGGTAACTCAAATCTGAGTCTAGGTCTCCCATTGCAGATGAGGCCATGAAGAATGAGGTTCTCAGAGGATGAATTTGTTAGCGCTAGCCTTCTGTGCGGGGTATCATCACTAAATTCACCCTCTGGGAACCTCATTCTGTCAATGTCCGGCACCATATTTTGAGTCATACTTACGGCTGCAGCTAATGAGCTCATCGAATAAATGCAGAGGGAAGATCGGTTCTCTCAATTCTCGGAAGTAGAGTTTGAGCACCCCGGCGACGGAGTTTATATCACTAGCATCAACTATGTCCACCAGGGGGTCCTCTCCTGCAAAAACAAGGCAACCATGAAATAGTGGTATAGAGTAATGCCGTAAGTAATCGACTCCTTAAACACAGCAGAATAATGGGTAACTTTTCAGGATTTAGTCGGAAATATGGCTTGTTGTCATTCATCGGAAAGCTCTCGGGGAGAGCTTTCCGATGAATGGCAACAAGCCATATTTCCGACTAAATCCTGAAAAGTTACCCATAATTCTGCTGTGTTTAAGGAGTCGATTACTTAGGGCGTTACTGTAGAGAGAGAAAATAATTTATTAACCCTTTAATGACAGGAGTAGCGTGCTGTGCCAATGCATTCTCTTATATATTCGAGTCTCCCATAGGTAGCCTCACATATATAATAGAATACTGTGAATGGCTTTAAATTCATTGGTATCAATTTTCGTGGTTCAGCCATTTATGACTTTTTCGTGGGTAAATGTCACCTCCAAATAATAACAATCAAATCCAACTAATAGAAGTGCCGACACCTTGACGAGCTGTTGGTCATTGCACATCTGCACTGCGGGTGTGATTAGCATGTCGCGTGTCCAAGCTATTATTGGCGACTATCAAGAATGTTAACCACGGGATTGTATCACTTAAGCATACACAAGCTAGGTGAAAGTACTCGCTTCTCAAAACTATCAATGCGTGAATGGGGATTATTTACCAAAGCCAACATCTATTAATCTGCACCATATAAAATACAACCCCAAACGGTCAACTGCATAATGTAAATATTTCTCTTAAAAGCTGGTTTAAAAGTCGTAAGATTGATTTTCGGCCTCCTACAACTCCTGGATTATCTAAACCGAACCATAGTTCGGATGATGATACTGCTCTACTTATATGCAAGTAGCTAACGATTCTGTTGACAACGAACTCGGCTCAAATTCCTGCCCACACTCTCGGAAAAGTAAAGGTGACGAGTACGCAACATAAGATGAGGAAACCCGTGCGAAAATTGCAAGACATTCTATAGACAGCGGGGTTGCCAGCGCATCTCGTAAATATTCTAAATTATTGAACCGGAAGGTTAGTGAAACAACTGTGATGGGTATGCGTCACCAGCACCGGAATCTAAAATAAGAGCGGTGTGCATGTGGACCCATAACATTGCCAAAGTCACCATGTGGAAACCTACTCATGATCGGTAATTTAGACAAGCCTTGAAATAGTGTGCCTGTCATTTGCAGAATGAGGTCCCAGAGGTTGAATTTAGTGATGCTACCCCGCATAGCGGGCTAGCATCACCAAATTCACCCTCTGGGAACCTCATTCTGCTGAGTTGAAAGCAGAATGAGGTGCACAGAGGGTGAATTTGGTGATGATAGCACGCTATGCGGGTAGCATCACTAAATTCACCCTCTGTGGACCTCATTCTGCAAATGACAGACACACTATTTCAAGGCTTGAATTTAGATGTTAAAGTTAGAAACTGGATCGTAGTTACTCTTCCATTAATATACTCCCAGATCGATAGAGTTACCTCCTAAGGCATTAAATGTACATGGACTTAATAGAGTTACCTCCCGCATGGCATTTCTTTCTCAAAATCGATCTAGTTTCGAAGATTATTTTTGCGTGGGGTTTTAATTTCGTGGTTATCAGCAACCACGAAAACCACGAAAATTTGACCACCACGAATAAATGTCCTTTTACAGTACATTGTCTTATATATAAGGGTAAACAATTAGATTTTGATAAAGTTTTAAGACAAATTTACTATAACCTACCACGTTCAAATGCAGCTTTGAACTCATTGATCTCGACATGTGAGCCAGACACTCGGAAGATGCCATGATGATGCATGCCTGAAAGGGAAAATATCATGAATTAACCCATCCATAACTAGAACTTCCTGAATTTTTTTGAATAAGTATAATATATTCCCTGCCTTGTTTTTTCAATGTTATAAAGTTCCCTGTCAAAAGGACACAGACCATGAACAAGTTTCCATGTTTTTGTACTGGTGGAATATTATCTCTACGGGTGTAGCTGAGTAGAGATTCATGACATGGTCTAGTGGGCCCTCAGAAAATATAAAAATAATTGCACCTACATTGTTAACTACGTATAATGTGTGCTCAAATTTGTTCAGCCTCATCTAACTAAATAATTTACATATGTGACCCGCCATATCAAATCCAGTCGTAAGTCGGGATTTTTTTACCCTGTGCCAATGCATTCTCTTATATATGCGAGTCGACCATCGGTCGCCTCGCATATATAAGAGAATGCATTGGCCTAACAATTTTAATAATTTTTTCTTGTATTCTTTAACAATTTTATAATTTCACCCATACAGAGCCCCAGACAAACATGAGCAGACGACACTCTTCTATATGCTTCTATATATGTGTGGGGCTCCCTGCAGGGTAATGGATGTTTTTTATTTTATGTCCTAAAAATTGTAAGAAACATTTATTTAAAAAAATTGTTAGGCCAATGCATTCTCTTATATATGCGAGGCGACCTATGGTCGACTCGCATATATAAGAGAATGCATTGGCACATGGTAAAAAAAATCCCGACTTACGACTGGATTTGATATGGCGGGTCACATATTGTTGAACTGTAGAAAACCACAATATTCATAGACAAAATGAAACTCAAGATTAGATTGCTCATGGAATTTCCCTTAAAAAAAAAGAAAGATTCTAAATGAAATTTCCTGACATACATACAGTAATGCCCTAAATAAACGACTCCTTAACCAAAGGTTAATCAGAAATATGGCTTGTTGCCATTCATCAAAGCCATATTTCCAACTAAATCCTGAAAATTTCCCATAATTCTGCTGTGGTTAAGGAGTTGATTATTTAGGGCATTACTGTACATACATAAAATGTACACAACACTCACCATATAAATTAATAACTTTTATACTACTTTTGATCACAAGTGGAATTTCTAGATTTGTTGCCTGAAAATAAAAAAACACACGAGTTATTATTATAAAATAAGAACTGTTGTGAGACAGTAGATATTAAAGACATACTATGTACTTGTTCGGATGCGTGAAACTGATAAGATAGTATTCAGGAGCTATGCCAACTGGAGGAATGTAACATTCTATTAACATTTCTGAAAATCTGAAGTAAATAGACTGTACCACTCCATAGAATACATCATCTGAACCACGCTCAATTGTAAATATTTACTACTCGATTCGGGACGCATCTATCGGCGATAAACTAACGAAATTGATTTCGCCATTGAGAGTCACTGCATTTAATTAATATATAAGAATGACGGTGTGTGTTGTCAATTTGGATATAATATTTGTAAAAATACCTACTTTGAAAAAGATTAATCTACATTTCTATTTGATCACCCTACTAAATGTCTGTTGTGATATTGTAAATATTAGTGAACAAGACCATCGCTAAGGCATGGCAAAATACGCCCTTCAGCCATTTTGAATTGTACTACCGCAAAATAAAATAACAATTTGAGCTTACAAACAATATCTGATATACCCCTAATTTAAATGCCAAAATGTGGTCAAATTCAGTCGAAAATGGAATAACTCTGGTAACTCATGTAAATATAATTGGACAGAACCTATATTTGAACTTGGCCTGTAGTTTTAGCTGGGAAACACATACCAGCTTTGGTTCAGGTAAAATAGTCCAAACTGGAGTTATCAGTCGGAAGCCGAAATGTAATGAAACTGATCAAATTCTAAGACGAAAAAGGGCCGTAACTCATATAAAAATAATTGGACGGAGCATATATTCGAACTTGGCCTGTATCTTTAGCTGGGAAATACACATACCAACTTTAACACTAATTCTTTGGTTCAGATAAAATAATCAAAACTGGAGTAATCAGCCAGAAACCAAAAATGTTAACATACTGTCAATTCTAAGTCGAAAAAGGGCTGTAACTCATGTAAATATAATTGGACGGATCCCATATTTGAACTTGGCCTGTATTATTAGCTGGGAAATACACATACCAACTTTGGTTCAGATTAAATAATCCAAACTGGAGTTACCAGTCGGAAACCAAAAATGTTAATGGACGGACAGACTGACAGCTAGATGGACGAACAGATAGACTGATTACATAATACGATAATATACCCATTGCTAATGACACAATGTAGGGAAGCGATATGGACAGCCCTGGACCTCATTTACAAACAAGCAAGCCTGACTGTAGTGTGTCTGGCATTTGCAGAGTGAGGTCCCCAGAGGGTGAATTTAGTGATCACAAAATTAAACCTCTGGAGACCATCTGCTGTAGCCTCATATTCTGGGAAGTATCAATAGTCATAAATTAACATTGTTTTTAGTTACATTTTCTCATAGCAGAATGAGGTTATTAGAGGACAATTTTTGTTGATGCTAACCCACTGGGCAGGATAGTGTCACTAAATTCAACCTCTGGGGTCCTCATTCTGCAAATGTCAGACATACTATAACCAGGCTTGCAACGAGGTGAAGAAACCACACAAGATAAAACGCCATTGATCATATGTGACCCGCCATATCAAATCCAGTCGGAAGTCGGGATTTTTTTACCCTGTGCCAATGCATTCTCTTATATATGCGAGTCGACCATAGGTCGCCTCACATATATAAGAGAATGCATTGGCCTAACAATTTTTTATCATTTTTTTAAAATAAATGTTTCTTACAATTTTTAGGACATAAAATAAAAACCATCCATTACCCTGCAGGGAGCCCCACACATATAGAGAAGCATATAAAAGAGTGTCGTCTGCTCATGTTTGTCTGGGGCTCTGTATGGGTGAAATTATAAAATTGTTAAAGAATACAAAAAAAATTTATTAAAATTGTAAAAAATTGTTAGGCCAATGCATTCTCTTATATATGCGAGGCGACCTATGGTCGACTCGCATATATAAGAGAATGCATTGGCACAGGGTAAAAAAAATCCCGACGTACGACTGGATTTGATATGGCGGGTCACATATGATTATGCATACAGAAGTTTGAGTAATATATGATGTATGTATTTGCATGATGTTTAGTATCTTATTACACATATGTGATATAATTAGTCAAAACCATTATATATGTCAATGCAAAAAATAATAGTGGACAGCAGTCCTGTCCACTACCAACAGAAATCACAAGAAATACTCACGTCTCTCAAATGTCAAGTATCAGGTGACTTTTTGTAAGATTTGAATCTATTTCTTGAACAGAAGAATTTGGATTTGATAATGAGAAAAGTGTTTTTGACGCAAATCAATGTACGCTTCGAATCATAATATCATGCTTAATCCTTTCATGATGGGAGCTGATCAGTGCTGGTGCAGCATTAAATATCATGTGCCAGTGCATTCTCTTATATATGCGAGTCTCCCATAGGGAACCTCACATACAAGAGAACGCACTGGCTTACAAGATCAAGGTAAATATTGTTAGGCCAATGTGTTCTCTTATAAATGCGAGGCTCCCTATGGGATACTCACATATATAAGAAAATGCATTGACACAGGGTTTTCTAAAAATTTCAGGAAGGTCAAGTCATGGAAGAGTTAAAAGGTCAATATGACACCATTTTCAAGCCATCTTCCTCATATAGTGCACATTACCTCAATATATTCCTCGAGGCTGCCACCAAACAGCTTAGGCTGTCCAACCAGAGGAGTCCGCCCAATTCTTCTTATCCTCGGCTTCGGCGGGAGGGACGGTGGCCTGGAAGATAGTAAACAAAATGAATATCAAGCTGAATTTACTCATAAAAATGTCACAATTGTTTTGGATTCTCAGTCTCTGAGATACTTCGTGCGATTCAAAAAATAAATAGCTTTTCACCCCCCCCCCCACATGTTCTCTTTATGTAAATATCATGTTTTACAGGGGGACTGCACACCAAGCCTTGAAATAGTGTGTCTGTCATTTGCAGAATGAGGTCCCCAGAGGGTGAATTTAGTGATGCTACCCAGCATAGCGGGCTAGCATAACCAAATTCACCCTCTGGGGACCTCATTCTGCTTACACCTATCAGAATGAGGTTCCCAGAGGGTGAATTTGGTGATGCTAGCCCGCTATGCGGGGTAGCATCACTAAATTCACCCTCTGTGGACCTCATTCTGCAAATGACAGACACCCTATTTCAAGGCTTGCTGCACACTAAATGGGCCATTTATGGGACCATCTCCTTTTATAGTCAATAGAATATATTCAACAGATGAATTAATTTGAGCCATGGATTAGTGCAAAATACACTCATGTGCTCTATGAACGATACAAACAACATTGTAATCATAATGACTCTCATTATTTTGCATAGTTCAGACATCGTGTTTTAAGAAATGGCACAGCTTTTAAAAAAATTTTTGACAGTATTAAATTGTTTATTTTTTAATTATGAATTCTTCAAATGGGTCTTTTGGCTGATTAGTAACATATAAGTTTGTTGTAGAGAAATAAGCACGTAATATGTATTTAATCCTTTCCTGAGGGGAGCTAAGTTGGCACAGCATTAAAGATCATGTGCCAGTGCATTCTCTCATATATGCAAGTCTCCCATAGGGAGCCTCGCATATATAAGAAAATGCACTGGCTAACAAGGTCAAGGTAAATATTGGACATAACCAGAGAAAATTTCAACGAGATCATGTTGATTGTATGGAGATAAATGTAATCATAGACTCATTATATCTCTGCTGCAAACATGACAGGCAACACTTGTCGCAATTGACTGCAATCAAGTCGGTCACAGTATATCCAACCTTACATACTTAAGGTACATTGATATACTGCACGGTGACCCAGATAATGATGCGAACACCAAAGTCTGCGAAATTAGGGAAACATACTTTACATTTTACTAAGAATGTTATTTCCTTATGGCTTGAATAGGAAGGATTTTTTTTTGTCACCTCTCTTCATATGTAAATATTTAGGCCAAATCATTCTCTTATATATGCGAGGCTCCCTATGGGAGACTCGCATATATAAGATAATGCATTGGCACAGGGCTTTCGCAAAATTTCACAAAAAGGGTTAAGTATAATACCTGACGACGCCGGATGGTGAGAAGGTGTCCTCTCCGAGAGCTTTCTGTATTGCACCATGTTGCGATTGTAACCTGGCTATCCTGTTACATCCTAGTAAATATTTCTGGAATTTCTGAAAAATCATGTCAAGATCAATGTAACCAAATGTTCAATAGGTTGATAATATCCATCTATATAGTTTATTCTATCTAAGTACAGTAATGCCCTGAGAGCTTTCTGATGAATGGCAACAAGCCATATTTTCAACTAAATCCTGAAAAGTTCCCATATTTCTGCTGTGGTTAAGGAGTCGATTATTTAGGGCATTACTGTAATTGCATAGATGGGTTAAAGGCTCAGATATATAGAGGATTTTACTGAATTCTGCTTAGTAACTACCTATGAATTTGGCAGGGGGTATGAATTTATTTCTGAATTAAAAATCGAGCTTTAGTGGCTCAAACAAGTGCAACGCCAAGTGTGGAATATGCCCCCCGACGCTCAATTTAGAGAGAGGACAATGGATGGAATTTTTTTTTATTTTCTAAATCCCCAGGAGTGGATATTTTCCCCCTTAAACTGGGCTATCAATACACCAAAGCACAACCAAATCCAATGATCCATGCCCAAGGTACAAGCTGAAATGCTCATACAGAATACAGTTCTAAAATTCCCAAGTCAAACAAGAGCTGTAACTCTGGTAAAAATGAATGGACCCTGAGCTGTGGTATCACATACCAAATCACAACTGAATCAGAAGATCCTTGCCCAAGTTACAAGCTGAAATGATCTTTAGGACACAAAATTCAAAAGAGGACAGTGAAATCCAATAATAAAGACATCCACAGAATACTGTTTGTTTTGGATGCGTTGACACTAATTCCAGCAAAGGGCCATAACTGTGGAAAACGAGAGGCCGATCATGATCGGCAGATGTTAACCCATCCCTTGGCGATAAAAATTTAATATGATCGGATAAATGAGAGTTTTGGTGTTGAATTATAGAGTACCGTATACTATTATGTACTATTATAGACAAATGTACATAACACAAATTATTGGAATTTATGGGTCACTGGCATTTATATAAGAGAATGCACTGGTACAGGATCTGTAATGCTAAACCGCCACAGCCAGCAAGCCCATGGGTTAAATGTGTAGGTGTGACCTGGACATGGAATACTTGGGTTAAGAGAGTCCAATTTAAGTTTACAATAATAATGTGTCCTAGTATACAGATAAGCAACCTCACCACTGACCCATTTATATCAATTATATAGCAGAGCTGTCAAAATATCACAGGAATTGTTTATGTTGAACACTGACCTCTCTATTAAACCAATAACAATTATAATGATATCAGACCATCTGAAGATATAACTCAGCAGCATGTGATGTTTATTGTTGAATCTTTATTTTAAATTAGATACCATAGCCTTCTTTATCAGATTATTTGCACATTGGCATAAGAGACATCAGAAAATAATATAGCCTTATCAATAGCTAAGTAGTCCAAAGGCATTGGTGAATTGGATTTAATGTTGCTCCAAACAGATTTACCAGTACATAACACAAGATTTTGGACCGATTTAATCACATTTGGTGTGGTGATTCGGGGTACCCTTGGCAGAGTTATAATGGTGTTAGTTTTTCAAATTTTTTTAACTTAAAAACTTTTTAATTATTTAAAAAAATTAAAGGGACACATTGGAAATCTTTTTATCAACTTTTATCATAATCATCAATATCTAAATGAAAACAAATGACAATGTCATTTTTTTATTTATATTATAAAAGTTAAAAGTAATTTTTTTTTTAAATCGATTTTGTTTTCTTCGAAAAAGGGTCATAACTCCTTTAAAATTAATCGGATAAAACCCATATTCGAACTCGATCTGTATTTTCGGCTGTGAAACTCACACACCAAATTTGGTTCCAAACAGATAAAAAATGTTTGAGTTATGGCAGAATGCGTGAATTCTAAGTTGAAAAAGGGCCATAACTCTGTAACAAAATCTCAGATCAAACCCAAATTCGAACTCGCTCTGTATTTTGGGCTGACAAACCCATATACAAAATTTGGTTTGAGTTATCGCATTACTTGTAAAGTGTCTACGGACAGACAGACAGACAGACGGACGAACGACGAGTGGTCAATCCGGGCAATGACACTATGTTTACCATACTATGGTATGGGTAAACATAAAAAGTGCAGACAAAACCTGCACTGTGTGGAGATCCTTTCCTCAATGCGTCTTCCGGCATACCAAAGGACATCCAAATCTACCGGACTATCGATACTTGAGCTGTGCTGTGAAATGTTTGTTATGGACAGAAGGACGGATGGATGAAGGTCTCCATTATATACCCCCTGAATCCTCCTTCGGTGGGTCGGGGGTATAATAATTGGTTGGGTTGGGTGGGGGCTGTTAACCCTTTGAGTGCCACAGGCCGATCTCATCGGCCCTAATTTATGGTGTGTAAAATCGGCCCTTTTAGATTTGTTTTAGCGAATTTAAAAACAAACTGGATAACACCTTTGGGGCATGTTATAATTCAAAACTATCACCAAGTATTCATAGTAATATTTTTGATGCCCATGAAAACGTGAGATTCCCTGGCACTAAACCTACAAAATAAGTCTGTTAAGGAATATAATAAAAAATTATTAAAATTGTAAAAAATAATAACAAATGATGAAAAATTGTTAGGCCAATGCATTCTCTTATATATGCGAGGCGACCTATGGTCGACTCGCATATATAAGAGAATGCATTGGCACATGGTATATGGGTTGATACAAAAATCTGACCTGGCACTGAAAGGGTTAATGAACTTACTTGTAGATAATACTCTTCACACTCAAGCCTGTGACCCCGCTTCTTGCTATCCTCATGTGGAGACTTCGGTGGCGGGTTTTCTTTCTGGAATATCGTCGAGACATCGTAGTCTTCTACATGAATCATCTCCATCAGTGTCTTCTCTGCAGCCTCAAGAGTTTTCCAATCCTGAAATAATACACGAGTTACTGTGAATCAGGTCCTCCATTGTGGCTGATGGGGTCATTGTCACAAGGCATTGATCACATTCGTAGTCATCTTTTCAAAATGGTCACATTCCTAGCTAGCTTTTCATATTCATGTGGGCCTAATGAATGAGACTAATTTTTTAGTTGATGAATGAAAAACAACTTAAATTTAAATTTAAAATAGTTTATCTAATAACCTAAGATTTTCAATCAATATCGTGAAAGTGCTCGAGTTCTATTCCACTATAACTTAGTAAAGAACTCAGTTTTGGAGCATGACGTTGACATTTTAGTCACGAATGCAGTGACGTCATACTTCGCATCATAAAACGATGGAATTAGAAAAGCAAGCTACGAATGTGATGGTCAGTGAAAAGCTGTGATCGAATTAAAAAGCTGGCTGCAAATGTGATCGCCGGTGAAAAGCTGGTTACATTTGTGATCCATTTAAAAAGCTGGCAGCAAATGTGATCGTTGCCTTGTGACAATGACCCCATCGGCTCCATTGTGTTATGTGAAAATAGTAAAAAAAAAAACTTCAAGATTTCCAAACAGCCTGTTAGACAAAAACAATTTCACCTCATAATTTTGTATTTCCTTCTTAAAAAGGACTGGACATTACAACGGCACAGATGGACAAAAAACAAGGACTTCCATACAAACAAGAAGGATAACTCTAGAATGGAAAACATGAATGCAATTCGCCCCTCTTTTGAAAGCAGTCATAGTGGTGAACCTCGATACCAAATTTCATTGAGAACAGATAAACCTATGGCTAGGATATTTGCCCAGATGGACAGACAGACAGATGGACTGACAGACAGATGGACCGACAGACAGATGGACGAATGTACAAAGTCAATCCAGTATCCCCCATTTCTCTTTGAAAAAATTGGTGTGTAGTAATACTAATAATTTTTTATTATATTCTTTAACAATTTTATCAATTTTTCTTACATTCTTTAACAATTATATAATTTTTTTTCATCATATTTTCTTACATTCTTTATCAATTTTCATCCTTTTTTCTTACTTTAGTTAAAAAAAATTATAATTTTTTATCATTATTTCTTGCATTCTTTAATATTTTTTTTTTTTTTTCTTACATTTTCAATAATTATAAAAAATAATATACAAGAGGTGGCATCAGAGATGCTGTGTCTCGTTTTCGGTGGCTTACCGCCGGTGGCTACCGCCAATTGGTGTGCATCAGTATCGGTAGACTAATTAATAGGTAAAATCGAAAAATGACTAATTAAGGGCCATAACTCCATCAAATTTTATCGGGCCAGGCTGGTTTTCGAACTCGTCCGAAATATTCTTGGCAAGTATGTCTATTCCAAATTTTAAACAAATCGGAGGACGTTTGTTGAAGTTATCGCGCTAACGAGCTAAAAATTCACGAAAAATGACTAATTAAGGGCCATAACTCGATAAAATTTTATCGGACCAGGCCGGTTTTCTAACTCGTCCGAGATATTCTTGGGAGACACCTATATACCAAATTTCAATCAAATCGGATAACGTTTGTTGAAGTTATCGCGCTAACGAGCTGAAAATACGTGAAAAATGACTAATTAAGGGCCATAACTCTATCAAATTTTATCGGACCAGGCCGGTTTTTGAACTCATCCGAGATATTCTTGGGAGACACCTATATACCAAATTTCAATCAAATCGGATAATGTTTGTTGAAGTTATCGCGCTAACGAGCTGAAAATTCGTGAAAAATGACTAATTAAGGGCCATAACTCTATCAAATTATATCGGACGAGGCCGGTTTTCGAACTCATTCGAGATATTCTTGGGAGACACCTATATACCAAATTTCAATCAAATCGGATAACGTTAGTTGAAGTTATCGCGCTAACGAGCTGAAAATTCGTGAAAAATGACTAATTAAGGGCCATAACTCTATCAAATTTTATCGGACCAGGCCGGTTTTCGAACTCATCCGAGATATTCTTGGGAGACACCTATATACCAAATTTCAATCAAATCGGATAATGTTTGTTGAAGTTATCGCGCTAACGAGGTGAAAATTCAAAGGGCCATAACTCTGTAATAAATGTGCGGACGAACCCGATTTTCTGTCTGCAGCGTACGAGCATGGATATGTACTCACACACCAAATAAACGGTTGAGTTATAAGCAAAACACGCCGCCCGCCCGCCCGCCCGTCCGCCGCCGCCCACCGTCCCTCATCAAACTATAAGTCGAGTTTTGGAAAAAAACTCGACTAAAAACTTGTTAGGTCAATGCATTGTCTTATATATGCGAGGCGACCTATGGTCGACTCGCATATATAAGAGAATGCATTGGCACAGGGCTTTCGAAAAGAAAAAAAAGTGGGTGTATACAAATACTAATAATTGATAAATGTATATGTTTCAATGAACTTTGCACCTAAAAGTAAACCATAATATTTTCAGATAAACAAAGAATGATAAATCCAGATGGAAAATGTGAACAACATCATTGGACACCATTTGAAAGCCCTAATGATAGAAAACGTACCAAATTTTATTGAAATCAAATAACTCCCAACTGATTGTACAGAAGTATAACATCACAGACAGATGTAAAAGGACAAGATGTTTGTAATGGTAATCCAGTATCTCTTTGAAAAGGAGTTCATAAGTTTTAAATGTACTCAATCAGATTCGATGGTCCCCATATCATCAGATTCAAACAACAAAAATTAAAAAAATTATAAAATACCGCTTCAGTTATCAGAATTGTTTAATTGTCCAAAAATAATACTAACCACAGTCAACTATAGTATAAAATTGCCCAAAACCTGTAATATATCAACATTTTGTTCACCAAAATTTTGCCGGTTTGTCAAATATCTGACACAAAAAAGCCACTTGATTTTAGAGTTATCCATCTTCATCCGCTATTTGGTCTGATATCGTCTTCTCATAGACTTTTACTGGGTAACTTAAAATTATTGGGGGTGAAAAATAATAGATTTCAAAAATTTATATCTGATCACTCTGAGCTTTGATGGGTGGGTTCCTCAACTGGAATCAAATATTTTTTACCCCCAAAACCAAGGAAATAGTAATTTGCGAGCGTTAATTTGGATTATGCATCTTTAACAACAATAACACATGAAATAATAATGATTAATCCTTTGAACTTAATTTGTCTTTTTCAAATAGTTTCATCTCGATCAAACAATCTGCTCTCATTTGGAAATGTGAATAGAGTAGTCTCCCTTGCATTGTTCCTATACATACCTCATCATTCTCGAGTTTTAATTTGGACAGATTGTCTCCGATGTCTTGGTACCGTGATATCATCTTTTCTTGAACAGTCTTTTGAGCACTAATTTGTCGAACCTAAAGAATAAAGCTACATGATTGGGGCAGAACCAAATAATTGCGAGACTTATTGGAGGTTTGAAACAGCAATGTAGCAACAAAATATTCGCAAGCAGTAGCTTATGAGACCAATTTTTCTTTGTATTTACCAACCAGTGACATCTATCCAATAAGAAGCTGAAATAATTGCCAACATAACGATATGACAATAAGCATTGTTTTAAAAAATAATTTTCATTTAACAGCCTTATTTTATTATACTGTCGCAAAACAGACATTTGAGGTACATGAATTTCATATCATCACATTTGGAAAATAGCAATTATGGTTGTATTAGCATTTACAAAGACAAATTTAATGCAAAACAATGGACATCAAGCTGGAGATTCAGTACCCATGAAAGGTTTGGTACATATAATTAATATATTTACATAGCACATGTTTTATTACTAAATCCTAAAAACTACATTATTTTTTACATAGAGCCCTATTGTGTTAGAATGGATTATTGATTACTACATTGGAGCAGTTGAGATAGCATGAAAACGGTTTGCTTTTGTGCAATAATTAGGCAATCTCATTTCTCAGTGTGTACTCAAGGCTGTGTGTTAATGTAATATCAAGGCTGTGTGTTAATGTAATTGTTCAGGAACTTCATTTAGCGCTATTTAACAGGGGAATAATGACTAGAATATCATATAGAACATTAACTCTTTAACACTTAATACCTAGTGCCACTGATTGGCGCTGAACACCTGGTGACATGATTTGACGTCACCAGCATGCTTCCTTGGGAAAAAATTATGTCAAATTCTTAAATCGGTCACCTGCAACCATCTTTTGCACAACACATTCATTTTGGAGGAAGTTGTGAAGTGCATACCAGCAGTGGGACAATTATAAATTTACGGGCATTCACAGTTCAGCTCTCAGCTTTGAACAATTGCATCTTTGCTAAATTTATGCCTGGATCAGCATCCCCGGGTCTAGTTTCAGTTTCCCGTGTCCAATAATTCCTGAACAGGTGTCTGTATAAAGTTTGTTAAAAACTGGCGTATAAATAAACTTGATAAAAATGTAATAAATATAGCTACAGTAATGCTCTAAATAATCGACTCCTTAACCACAGCAGAATTATGGTTAATTTTTCAGGATTTAGTCGGAAATATGGCTTGTTACCATTAATCGGAAAGCTCTCACTAGCTTTCCGATTAATGGTAACAAGCCATATTTCCGACTAAATCCTGAAAAATTAACCATAATTCTGCTGTGGTTAAGGAGTCGATTACTTAGGGCATTACTGTACTCGTTAAGACAGGGAGATAACACTGCAACATTTGCTCACCTCGTCACCTCTGTAGGGCTGAAATTCAAACTTTTTTGGAAGCATAAATAGTTGATTGTGCCGCTCCATGAACCGCTGTTTGTCGCACGGAGGGTCGAGTTCCGTCACACATTTATTAACAAGGTCGATGGAGTTCTGATGGCACTGTTTAAAATGTTCTTGTGTTTTCAGGAACATGAGCATAGCTCGGCCGACCCCGTTATGGTATCCTAGGTCCATGCACTGCAAGAGAGGTGAATAACAATAAGTAATATATGATCATAAACTTTCTTCTGAAAGTTGATAAATCACAATATAGTGATGATGGGTTAATAACAAGCTCACAAGACGTCATAAGTTATTAACCCTTTACCCAACAGAAGGGCCCTGTGCCAATGCATTCTCTTATATATGCGAGTCGACCATAGGTCGCCTCGCATATATAAGAGAATGCATTGGCTTAACACATTAAAAATTATAAAATTGTTAAAGAATGTAAGAAAAAATGGTAAAAAGTGTTAAAAAAAGATTTTTTTTAGGCCAATGCATTCTCTTATATATGCGAGGCGACCTATGGTCGACTCGCATATATAAGAGAATGCATTGGCACAGGGCATAACTGTAACTATCACAATGTGGTCAAGGAGCCGGTTCCAATGATATCCATATTTGTATGGTTCTATTGAGACAGACCGAAGATATTTTAGGCTGTTGAAGCTTTATTTGGCCGGTTTTGGCCGGTTTGTTGGGTAAAGGGTTAATAGGAAATTTAGGTTGATATAAATCCCTGGATTAAATTTTAACTTGTTGAATCACATTGTTGTGCATATACATGGTTCCGTAAGGTATTTCAGGCCTAATGGCAGGCTTTCCGCTAGGTTTTGGGGAACGGGTCCTGTATCTGCCGAGGGGAAAATGCAGTCAATGTTTTCAATGTCGTGGAAACACTAGTGGACCTACTTTTGTTGTATCGGCCAATAGAAGAAACAGAGAGTAGATTTGCTGATCGTTTTGCATCCATTTTCTACCTAAGTTACTATGCTATCAAGCGCAATAACTTTAAAACATAGAAAATTTATTAGATAAAAATTAATTGCTGTATACGGAAACACGCCCGTTGAAGTTAAACGACCACTATTCAAGACTCGGCAGAAAGTTTGGATGCATAACGTACCGGAATATAACATGATTAAATTATCGGCGGTCATTTTTCGTAACCTAACCGCAGCAACGTAACCAGCGGACTCCAAAGCATGTGTTTTAGCGAACTCCGGTTTGATCACTTCCTCAGTTCGTGTTAGATCGGTCCGAGTGTGTATTCTCGCTAGAAATCAAATAAAGTTGTCAACTATTTAAATTTCTTAGTACTGTCCCAACGAAATTGAGAAGTAAACATCTTTATACCTGTATACATATGGAATATGTCCTGTGGTATGACAGAAGGGGAAAAATTGGCTGGGGGAATGGGGCCCAAAAAGGGATCCCCTGCCGCTATAGCGGAAACCCTTCTAATGGGCTTGATAACAATGATAAATCATATAATGAAACACTTATTGCATTGTTTTGATGCTGACATGAGGATGTATCAACCCTTAGAAGTTAATATTCACCTCGGCCTGCAACATCAGTGAATATTTACTTCCTCGGGTTGATAAATCTTCATGTCAACCTCCAAACAATGCAATAAATGTATACTATTTAATGGGGAAGCATGTAATAGATACTCACATCCATCAGATCAGAGATGTCGTCGGAGAAATATTTGCTGATTGCTGAATTTGCAGCCTCGATTCTGAGCAGGTAATCATTCCTTGCTTTCAGCGCCTTCAATTTGTTATCTGAATATTTGTCTTGCCTCTGTAAGAAAATCATAGAAAATATATACTATTTAACCCTTTCGATAATAAATGGATTCTCCCAATTCAGCTATAAAAGTATATATTGGAATGGTCTATTATTCATTTGGAGGGATGTTAAGGATATATGTGCAGACGACAGCCAGATGCAGAAGAATTCATATTCATTGATGGGAAATGTTTAGATACTAAGTTATGGTCGTTTGTTGAACTTAATTATCTGAACATTTCCTAAGGCCGTGAACTACTTGTCAATGAGTATTTAGTATAGAAAGGGTTAAAATTAACCTTTTAACAAGATAAAATTATAATAGCCAGGTTCAGCTACATGTATGTCTATCTTCTAACATGTGTTACCATGGTATTGCTATGGAGTTGAACATGGCAGGAAGTTGGAAACAGTCATGATGATATTATGGCGCCAAACTAGTTATTGGCAAATGTCAAGTGAAACATGCAAATATTAGTCCAGTAGCGAGGACAAGCTGCCACAATTCGACCACCTATACGCTTAATTGGCTTCAATCAAAATAAGACCTTCTCCACAGACAAATCCTATTCTCCCGCCGCCTGAGCAGCGTTGTTTGCTCATTTGGTTATCAGAAGATTGAATTATTCCTCTTTGCTACAAGTTTCGCGTTGCTTATGCTACATGTTGAACACAAAACTTCTACATTGTTATGTGTAGCAAAATGGTCACATTAGTCAGGTAACTTCTTTTGGCAATGGCAACACACGTTACAAGTTACAATTACATGTTGCTGAACTTTGCTACATATATAGTAACAAAGTTGTGCAATTTGTTTGAAATTTCGGCAACACCCAAGCCCGAGTTAAGTGTGCCTGTCATTTGCAAAATAAGGTCCCCATAGGGTGAATTTGGGGATGTTATCCTGCACAGCGGGCTAGCATCACCAAATTCACACACTGGGGACCTCATTCTGCATGGCTTCATCTACTATGGGAGACATAGATTCAGATTGAAGTTCCCAAATGGTGAATATTGTGATGTACACCCATTGGGAACCTCGATTATGCAATGTGTCGTCTGCCAATTTGGGGATACAGAGAAACTAAACTAAACGAGAGGCCGATCACGATCGGCAGATGTTTAACCCATACCTTGGCGATAGCGACTAGCCATAACTGATAATTTGTCAAAGATATGATCACAGGAATTAATCCATATATCAGTACCCAACTTGAAATCAAAAGCTCAAATAATTTGTCTTAAGAAAGGGTTAAAGTATTTGGGTTGGGGAGGAGTAGTTTTAAATCTCATAACTCTGTCCCTATTCACACAAGGACCTCTCACTGTGAGATCCAATGTTTTAGTGATTTCGGAGGACATAGGAGTTTAAGTTTAATAACTCATTGGAAGCAAAAGTGATAAATCCCTATCTTTGCCACTTTTGACATGCCAGATATTCAAAATTTATTATTCACTTCTAAAGAGAAATTATAATTGTTGACAAGCCAGACTGCTTAGAACGACATATATGTAGGGGATTCCATCTCGTATTTAAATGGTACTTTAATTACCCCCCCCCTTCCCCCATTCTCCCCAGTTATTTGTTTATCAAACATGGACAGATATAAGATCAGATCTGACCTGTGTATTAAATAAGATTAAGTGTTTCATAACAGGGGTGTATGGTTTTCAAAAATATATGTAGTTTATACAATTCAAAAGTATTATCTATATAATGTTATACAGACATAATATGATGGGGATGCTGGCCCCTATGATCACTAAATCGTTCATATAAAAGAAAGTAAGTTAGCCCTCATTTGAATGGTTTCACACATTACAATATTTTACAAGTAGCTTGGGCACTAAAAGCCACAACCTTCAATGTTAATCTTCTAAGTGCTCTTTGGCCCCTAAAATTAAATCAACCATGAAAATGTGAACAAATGGGAAAATAAGGTTCCTGGAAATACTAATCTACCATATTGATTTTCAAAACAAGTCATCACTTACAATAGTCATGTATATTTATCTGCCTGTTTCCCATTGCATAGATAAATCATATTGGCTGTTGTTTTAATTTCAAATTGAAAGCACGTGTCTGAGGGGTTAATATATTTTTCAAAAATCAATTAATCAGTCAATACCAAAATTTATATAAGTGAATAGTGTGCAAAGATACCCAATAGATATTAAGAGATAATAGGAAGATTCCATGTACATTATAGCATGTGTCTATGGAAACCTTGGAAAGGGTTAATTATTTTTGAAGCAAATTAATGGAATTTATAAGACACTTATATAGGTGAGGGGGGCCCTTATCTCACCCTGTAATGAAATTTTAAGAATAGAAAAAACACCAGTCTTGTGCTGCCATTAATCAATTTGACAGTTAGAATAAACAAACAGCCAGCCACCAGTGTTGTTTATCTTGCTTGACCCACCAGAGCTCTGTATCATATGTCATCACTCATTTCATAACAGATTTCACTTGGAATGACAACATCTATAAAAATCCTCTCATATACTCTGGATGTTGGATGATCACATGGTAATTTATTGATATCATTATATTACATGAAACTATTGCAATAAAATCTTCATATTTTCAAAACAGGATATCACACCTAATTAATCGTATAAAACTAAAATAAATGAAAGTGTCAATTTTTTTTTATTATTTAATATTTGTATATGCTAAATTTATCAAGGAGCTAAGTCTAACAAAAACAAAAAAATTAATTTTGTTTTTCTTCGAAAAAGGGTCATAACCCCTTTAAAATTAATCGGATCAAACCCATATTCGGACTCGATCTGTATTTTGGGCTGCGAAACTCACATACCAAATTTTGTTCCAATCAGATAAAAAATGTTTGAGTTATGGCAGAATGCGTGAATTCTAAGTTGAAAAAGGGCCATAACTCTGTAAAAAAATATCGGATCAAACCCAAATTTGAACTCGATCTGTATTTTGGGCTGAGAAACCCATATACAAAATTTGATTTCGATCGGATAGAAAATGTTTGAGTTATCGCATTACTCGTAAAGTGTCTATGGACAGACAGACAGACGGACAGACAGACAGACGAACGACGAGTGGTCAATCCGGGCAACGACACTATGTTTACCATACTATGGTATGGGTAAACATAAAAAAGAAATAGAATCTATTTGAAGAAGTTTATTAGAAATTTTATAATAAAGAAACTTTCTAGAGAAGATGAGGCCTAAGCAGAATGAGGGCCCCTTTAGGTTAAATTTAGTGATGCTATCCCACATAGTGGGCTAGCATCACTAAATTCACCCTCTGGGGACCTCATTCTGCAAATGACAGGAAAACTAAACTCAGGCTTGGTACTGGGTTATGAACCATTATGTATCTAACCTTTTTCGCCCTGCTTTCGAGACTTTTGAGTTTCCGACTGCCCGATGTCTGTTTACCCGACAGTTGTTGTTCTAATTTTGCTCTTTGTGATTGAACATCACTCAGTTTGAACTCAGCTGTTCTACTGCTCGTCTGTAGCAAATGGTAAGCCTTCATATCCTATAATGATACAAAAAAGATTGTAATACAACCTTGCCTAAACCTGCATAAATAATGCAATCCATACGATAAATAAATTCATGCAAAAATAATTGGCAAAATGTTCTTTTGCAACAGTCGTATATAACTATAGTAGTACAATGTGGCCATTATAGATATATTAGTGGATTGCCCGTCAAAAATTATGGGTGACAAACATGACATGCAGGAACATAGTGTGAAGAATTAGTAAATAATTAGAGCCCCTTCAAGTAATTTAAAATAAGTATTATTCATCTGAGGTAAACTGCGCCTATTGCATGACACTCTCCGGATAAAGTTTCCGTCTATCTTTTAAGCTGATAATAAACGCTCTTTATTGCAAATTATTAGTGCCTCTTTAAGTCATTTGAGGACAACGGCACCAATCCTGTGACAATTTCCCCTTGTGATGTTTACATATATGCACCAATTTTGCCACATATTTTCTGAGATGATAATAAACGCTTTTTAACCCTTCCTTCCTGCAATTTTGCAAAAACTCTGTGCCAATACATTCTCTTATATAAGCAAGTCTCCCATAGGGAGCCTCAAATATATAAGAGAATACATTGGCCTAACAATATTTACCTTGACCTTGTAAGCCAGTGCATGCGTTATATTTGCGAGGCTCCCTATGGGAGACTTGTATATATAAGATAATGCACTGGCACAGGAAATTTAATGCTGCACCAGAACAGCTCCCGTTATGAAAGGGTTAATATATTTATCAGTCCCCCCTCTTAAGTCATCTGAGGTCAAAGGCGCCAAGCTAATAAGAAATAAAATAATTGATCATATATGCCACTTTAAGTAATCTGAGGTCAAACATAACAGGTGACAAACATGACATGCAGAAAAATATTGTCACAGCTGCACCGTTGATAACAATATAAATAAAGTCGGAAAATGGTGCCATCATTTCAACATAAATGTATGCATTCCTTATCTGCGACTCGTCTAAATTTTTCTGCCATTTTTATTTATGTAACTATGCCGTCGTTATATTTATAGATCATGTAATAACTATGGTCATTTGTTGAACTTATTATCTGAACATTTCCTATGGGATAACTATTCATCAATGAGTATTTTATAGTATAGATAGGATTAAGAAACCCGGTTTTGAGTAAACAGTACCTAGGAGTCCCCATAACCCCACGCAAATAGTGGAGCGGAGAGCGTCAAGCTCATTTAACAAATATCCTATAAGACAATATTGATTTGAATGATACAGCAGATCGTAAGACGGAATTTCGGAGAGATTTTCAATTTTATTGATCCCAGAATCTGGTGGTGGGAAGCAATTGACCGAGTGGCTTACATTTACGATAAGGCCACAGCGAATTATTAGTTGGTTTATGAACAGCGCAATAAAGCCACGGACAGGGCAGTCTTTCCCACGAGGAAAGCACAGGGAGAGCACTTACAGTAATGCCCTAAATAATCGACTCCTTAACCACAGAAGAATTATTTTTCAGGATTTAGTCAGAAATATGGCTTGTTGCCATTCATCGGAAAGCTCTCTTTCCGATGAATGGCAACAAGCCATATTTCCATAAATCCTGAAACTTTACCCATAATTCTGCTGTGGTTAAGGAGTCAATTATTTATGGCATTACTGTAAGTGCCCTCCCTGTGTTCAGAAGATGAGTGCAATTGTACCCATACAATATATATTCATAAGTTGGGGTTGTCTCAAACAAATATGTCAATGTGGGATAGACATGCATACATTTTTGTCCAGTTACACTTTCACATGCCCACATTAAATTGAATGGAGATAACAAGAGCTATAAAGTAAACTTTCACATAGTTCCAACATTGAATCAACATTTACAGCCACCATAAGCATGAGGGACGAGTGCAAATTTTAGCACCCGTGAATTGCGAGTGTGTACTGCGAGTGTGTACGGGTGAGAAAGAAATCACACTGTATCCTGGGAAGGATGCACAGGGCTTGAAATATTCTGATTGTCACATCAGAATTTTTCCTCTGCATACACTTAGATTAAAGCCCTAAATAATCGATTCCTTAACCACGGCAGATTTATGGGTAATTTTTCAGGATTTAGTCAGAAATATGGCTTGTTGTCATTCATCGGAAAGCTCTCACTGACAAATTACCCATAATTAGGCCTAAAAAAAAAAGTCGTTTGTTTCCGCTAACCCGACCGACCCTATTTTAAACCCCCGACCCTAAACTTTTTATTGTCATTTCAAAAAAAAAAAAAATCGGAAAAAAAAGAATTTTTTTTTTTTTTTTATTTAAATTTGTTTTGTTTTGTTTTGTTTTCAATTTAGGTCCCAATTCATATCATAACAAGATGCAAAAACACTAATATATTTATATATATTGCCATAAGAAATTTAAGTTTACAAAAAGATTTAAGTTTTAACAGTTGGAATCATACCGTGCTGTAAAGTATGTTTGGCTTTATCTAGCTTTCATCTGTGAAAACTTCAAATAGTTTGAGTTCAGGTTTGTTATCATTCAGCCTTCAGACTTCAGGAACATTAACAATTTGATCAAATCAACCTGGTTATCAGGTTGGATATCATAATACCAAATGAAAAATTAACATAGAGATTAGTACTATAAATAGTAATTACTAACTTAATAGACATTGTTTCTGTACTACATGATCATAGTCCATTGAACCAAAATATATCTGACAATATCGTATAAGCATTTCCAATCCATACATATAAAACAAGAGATCGACTGTCGTCCGGTGCATACCCTCTAATCTTAGTGCATACCGCCTGATGTGGGCATATCTATAACTTATGATTGCTATACTCAGACAGATGGACCCAAAAAATCAGCATTTTCATGTAAACAAAGATGAATAACTATAAAACAAAAAAACCAAAACAAAACAGTTGAATGTGCCATTAAATGTCCTCATAGTGGTGAACATCCATCCAAAATTGCATTGAGATCTGAGCATTACTGTTCAAGTTATGACCTCAGAACAGACGTCGGATGGACCAAACAGCCAACATTTCCAGAAAAACAAAGATGAATAACTCTAGAATGGAAAAGCGGAATGGAAAAGCGGAACAGAACAATGGAACCCTCTATTGAATGTCCTCATAGTAGTGAACATCCGTACCAAATTTCATTGAGATCCCAACACAACTGTTGAAGTTACGACATGAACAGACACCAGACGGACCAAAAAGCCAATATTTCCAGATAAACAAAGATGTATAAGTCTAGAATGGAAAATTCGAACAAAACGATGGAACCCTCTTTTTAATGTCCTCATAGTAGTGAACATCCATACCAATTTTCATTGAGAACCCAGCACAACTGTTGAAGTTACGACATGAACAGACCCCAGACAGACCAAAATGCCAACATTTCCAGATAAACAAAGATGAAACACTCTAGAATAGAAAATCCGAACAAAACGATGGAACCCTCTATTTAATGTCCTCATAGTAGTGAACATCCATACCTAATTTCATTGAGATCCAAGTACTACTGTTCAAGTTATGACATGAACAGACATCGGACGGACGTATGGATGGACGCACGGACGGACAGGTGCAAAACAGTATACCCACCTCTTCTTTTTTTTAAAGGGGTATAAAAAATTTCCAAAGTTGTGTTTGAGAAACTTGATCAAATTGACCTCTCAGTAAAATTCAAAATACTGACTCTGCCCTAGATTAGCTCTAAATGCAATGGATTTTCACAAATTTTCCAGGGTGAGAACCCCCACCATCAGCAGGGGGGGGGGGGGGGGTCACCCCTCCCAAACCTTCCTCCGCTCAGGCCTTCAGGTTATGCCTTTGGCATATCATTGCCCAAAAACAGGTGTCCTAAAAAAATACCTAGATCCTTCACTGAATGTGGAGGAGAAGGTGGTGTTCTGACGCCATAATTAAGAGATCGGTACAAGACGGTCACTCCAATATGTGAACAGTGCAGTGGTGCTGGACTGACTCCAGTTGTCGCCAGACCATATGGGAAATATTAGGATTATCAAAGACTATATTAGTATATAGACTAGTATATATGTAAATATTAAAGCATATGTAAGATTGAATTGGAGTTTATAGTTTCTCTGTCATCTGGGTTAACATGATTGGGGCTTAGAAGTGCATAGTTTGGGTTATTGACAAGTATTATACAGTTATTTTTCAAGATACTGAAAAAAAAAAAGTTAACCAAAAAAAAAAAGTTAAGCCTACCAACCTACCCTAATTTTTTTCAGCTCGTTGGCGGAAACAAACGTATTTTTTTGTTAGGCCTTATGCTGTGGTTAAGGAGTTGATTATTTAAGGGATTACTGTATATGTTCAATGATAAGATCAATGTATTTTAGCAGTGAAAAGATCAGACAAGTTTTATGATGACATCATTCCATATCTTCACCCTTTCCATACTAAATACTCATTGATGACTCATCAATGATGAGTACAGTAATGCTCTAAGTAATCGACTTCTTAACCACAGCAGAATTATGGGTAACTTTTCAGGATTTAGTCGGAAATATGGCTTGTTGCCATTCATCGGAAAGCTCTCATAATTCTGCTGTGGTTAAGAAGTCGATTACTTAGAGCATTACTGTAGTTATCCTTTAATCCTTCCATGACTGGAGCTTCCTGAAATTTTGCGAAAACCCTGTGCCAATGCATTCTCTTATATATGTGAGTCTCACAAATGTGCAGCCTCGCATATATAAGAAAATTCATTGGGCTAACAATTTTGTCCTAGTAACCAGTGCATTCTCATATATTGTGAGGCTCTCTATGGGAGACTCACATATATAAGAGAATGCACTGGCTCAGGATCTTTAATGCTGCACCAGTGCAGCTCCTATCATGAAAGGGTTAAGACAATTATTTGAACATTTCCCTCCAATAAATATGAATCCTTCTCCTATTTTTAAAGCAATGGCTTATTACTGTCCCTACTTTCCATTAGCATATATATATACGTAATAAAAAAAGAGAGACACAGGAAAATTTCGGAAAAAAAAAAAAAAAAATGGTGAAGTGGCCCATTTTTGGGAGGGGTGGGTATTTATAACCTAAACACAGGTATTATTTTATTTAGCCTAAGAACCATGAAAATTGGACCACCTCGAAACAAAAGGGGCTTTGACAGTAATTAAATTGGTGATGCCTAACTACGCAACGAATATCTAGTGAATAACTGATGTAGTCTGGACGGACTAGGACAATTGATCATTTATGATACTGTCTATCGGGAGACCAGACTTGATATTAGTTTAGGCACTGTAAAGAGTGTGATGGGGATATGGAACAAGGGAGCTGAGCTGGGGACGCCAGACATAGATAATGCATGTAATTAGGTATACCAGATTATGGGGGAGGAAGGGGAGATTGGCGAGGATCCTTGTAATCTAATTCGGTACCATCATAAAGGAAGGCCCTCTCCTACCAATGGACGACTAAATCCAGCTATATATAGGGACTCTCCTACCAAAGGAACACTAAATGCTAATCCGTCATTTATAGCCTATCTTACTGAAGGATGGCTGTATCTAAATGCATCCACGAAAAGTCCCACTCTTACTAAAATAACACTGCATCTGACCTTACCAATGTATTAATCCTTCCTATACTAAAACTCATCAGATGAGTAGTTCCCCTATGAAATGTTCAGATAATAAGTTCAACCATACATGTAGGTCATTTGTTGAACTTATCATCAGAACATTTCCAACCAATGAATATGAATCCTTTTGCACTTGTATTATATTTTCGTCAGTCTGTCATCTGCTTTTATTAACTGAACATCCCTCCAAATGAATAATAGACCGTTCCAATGTATACTTTTATCACTGAATGGGAGAATCCATTCAGTATAGAAAGGGATACACAGAACTAAGAAGACATTAAGATTGCGACTAATCTTTAGCAGAATTCTGATATTCGAGAGAGCAATCTCCAGAGATGTATAGGATTCACAAACAACGAAACCGATCAATAATTTCAGAACAAGATCGCATCTCGTTGCAGTGGTATTCCATCTTAAGTCAAATTCCTTTAATTTTTTTTCTCTGAGATAGATTTTGTGTCGAGTGTCTCGTCTTGGTTTGTTTTTTAGGAGGATTTATTCTGCGAGATTGATGTCTCTATCTAATTTTCTCAATCTTTCTTGTGCGCAAGAATTTGACATTTTTCCTAATAAGGCAGACTTTATTTAAATTGCCTATTGTCAATGAACCGAAATCCTCATATCTATAAATATAAAAGGGTAGGATCTGTCTATATGTCCATTCGAATCTTTCTCCCAGACTCCTACACTGATTTTAACCAAATTTGGTGTGGTGACTCGGGGTACCCTGGCGGAGGTTATAACAGCATTAGTTTTTCAAAAGATTGATTTAAAAAACAAAAATAAAATATAAAAAATAAAATACGCTCACTATAAGCCTATTTCAGCACCAGGTGTACACTCTTTATAGATGTGTTTTCACTGTGGCCCACGCCATCCAACAGAATAACGGGTATAAGTCATTATGGGCTTATATGAGATCCAAATAAGTCCAGCATGAACCAATGCAATATTTAGGTCCAATATGAACCTATTTTCCCCGAGGATATATTGAAGTAGCATAAAAATATGATCAATATAAATAAAAGATCAGGATCTGTCTGTCATGTGCACAAAGCACACATGTGGGCCACATACCTCTAATGTACCGCAGGTCCCTCCGACGCTGAATAAAGGTTCCCAAAGGGACCAAAGGGAGCCTGTTTCAGCTAGTGCAAAAATATAAGTACTCAGGGTAAGTTGGTCTCTTCAGCTAAAAGTTCTTACAAACACCCAGGTTGGGGTTGCTAATTAAGTCATATCATATATTAAGTTTTATGGGAGGGGGAAATAGTGCACAGAGGGATAATTTCACAAGCATATGACTCCATAGCACCCCCCCCCCCCCAACACCCCATCCCCCCTGGCAAGCAACTGATGACAAATGTGTCCTAATAAGAGTACGCAAAACAAAACAAGCAGTCGCAGACGGCAATATCCCCCGCCGAATTGTGCAGTTGGGAAGTGCATTCTCAATAATGTTTGCGTTCTCAGTATGTGCTAAACAAGAGGTGGGATTTTGTCAAAAAGCCTGGCTTGCAAACTCATTTTAGGTACTGGTCATGGGAGAGCTTTCTGATGAATGGCAACAAGCCATATTTTCGACTAAATCCTGAAAAGTTACCCATAATTCTGCTGTGGTTAAGGAGTTGATTTACTGTAGGAAGATAACCAAGGGAGTTAACCTAAACACTGTATGGCTGCATTGTCTGCATTCTACGATAAGAGCCATCAAATGGAACAGCAGCACTGAAATAATATTATTCCTTGAGATAAGGCTCCCCAGAAATTAAACATTTCAACAGATTTTGAGATGATACAGCCTTAGATGAATCATCATTAGTCCCTATCTTTATATCTATCGTTAAAATAAACAGGGAAATGTTTGTTCAGCATGTCAACAAGGTTATCACATAAGGTGAACTAACAGCTGAGTATTCACAGCCCTGTTTTCTTTGGCTCAAGTTTGACTGTACTTAGTTATATTTTACAGGGAAACCCAGCTGGAAATCCATATTTCTTTATAATAAACAAGGGGTAGGCATCTAAGATGCTTTTGTCAAGTTTTTTGGCAGTCGAACAAAACTTCGGCCAATAAGGTGCACAACTCCGGGAAAAAAAGTTGGGACGGTGGTATATTATTGCAATAGACCTATATACCAAATATCAATTGAATCCGTTAATATTTCATTGAGTTATCGCACTAATGGTGATAAAATTGTGATTAAAATAGACAAACTAAGACCCATAACTCCGGAAAAAACATTCGGACAAACAGGTTTTCGAACTCGTCCGAGATTTTGTTGCAATAGACTCATATACCAAATATTGTTTAAATCGGTTAATATTTCATTGAGTTATCGCGCTAACTGTGATAACATTGCTAAAAATAGACAAACTAGGACCCATAACTCTGCGAAAAAAAATTCGGACAAACCTGGTTTTCGAACTCGTCCGAGATATTGTTGCAGGAGACTCATATACCAAATATTGTTGAAATCGGTTAATATTTCATCGAGTTATCGCGCCAACGGTGATAAAATTGCTAAAAATAGACAAACTAAGAACCATAACTCCGGAATTTTTTTTCGGACAAACCTGGTTTTCGAACTCGTCCGAGATATTGTTGCAAGAGTCTCATATACCAAATATTGTTGAAATTGGTTAATATTTGCGTGAGTTATCGCGCTATCGGTGAATAAACTAAACTAAAAAACATCTAAGATGGATAACTCTTGTTACAAAGTTCGGACGTGACCCATTTTTTACAGGCAGTAAATAGTCATTGGGAGCAACTGACATACCAAATATTTAGCAGAATTTGTTCAAAACCGGTAGTCAATGAGTTGAAATAAATCTAATATTCAGATTGTAGCTACAGAACTGAAAAATTTATTTGAATTGATCTACAAATTAAGATGTGTTGCATATAACATTAGTAAAATATAATAATCAAAGCTTTAAGATCATGGGCAAACCATAAAAATTTTGAGATTTAAGACTCATTGCCCATTTCTTTGCTTTGCAAAGTTAATCCATGTTTCATTTCAAAAGGTAGGCCTTTTTGTTTAACATAGGTATTTGTATTGAATATTTGGCAGGTGTGTTTTATTTTCTCCGTTTTATTCTCTACAATATTGGGCATATATTTAGATTTAATTTATGAACCTGATAATCTAAATAGACTATTTTAAAGCAGATTGGTCTCGGCATTAACAGAGTTAAGGTTGCTGACGACCTTTTTATAGCCAGGTGTGTTTTATATATGATCCTTAAGTTCGCCAAGCTGCATGAGACATTACACAGGTGAGCTATAATTAATACTCAAACATACCATCCTCAAGCTAATCAACAGGTGTCAAGAATATAAAAAATATCTTGTTTGAGTCAGAATAACACCAATATACCAGGTGTAAATCAAAGATTTGGTGTAATGGGTTCTAATCTAGTCAGCCTTGATATAGTGTGTCTGTCATTTGCAGAATGAGGTCCCCAGAGGGTGAATTTAGTGATGCTACCCCGCATAGCGGGCTAGCATAACCAAATTCACCCTCTGGGGACCTCATTCTGCTTACACCTCAGCAGAATGAGGTTCTCAGAGGGTGAATTTGGTGATGCTAGCCCACTATGCGGGGTAGCATCACTAAATTCACCCTCTGGGAACCTCATTCTGCAAATGACAGACAAACTAATTCAAGGCTTGAATCTAGTCTCTCTCTGTAGACTTATAACGAAAAGACAGCGAGAATATTTTGTAGTACTATTCATATCTTCACACACTTTTGTGCCTATAAATATCTCTCAAATGATTAAGTTCGTATGATTACATTAATAAAGGTACCATAGGATCTCCTAAAATATTGATTACGGCATCCTGGAATTTCCAAAACTGTGATTAGGTACACAGAAACTCTAAGACGATTGACATAGGTAGCCAAAATATCTAAAACCAGAGGACATATTGCATAATCAAGGTTCCCAATGGGTGTACATCACAATATTCACCATTTGGGAACTTCAATCTGAGTCTATGTCTCCCATTGAAGATGAGCCCATGCAGAATGAGGTCCCAAGAGGGTGAATTTAGTGATGCTAGCCCTCTGTGTGGGATAGCGTCACTAAATTTACCCTCTGGAGACCTCATTCTGCAAATAACAGCCACACAAAATTCAGACTGGCACTAAATGGGTCTCTCAAGAGCGGTTTCACTGTCTGTGGATTGAAGAATACCAAACACTCCAAAGAGAATAGGGAGCACACCATAGAAAAGACTTAAGAGAAACAAAATACAGACATGGTCGACATTGACCAAGCCTGCAAATAGTGTGTCTGTCATTTACAGAATGAGGTCCCCAGAGGGTAAATTTAGTGATGCCATCCCGCAGAGCGGACTAGCATTACTAAATTCATCCTCTGGGAACCTCATTCTCATTAGGCTTCATCTTCTGGGAAGTATCTATAGTCTCAAATTAACACTGTTTTAGTTACTTTTTCCCTTCTGGGAAGTTTCTATAATATCCCATAATTCGCAGAATATAAAATTCATAATCGAGGTGATTAATGGGTGAACATCACCAACTTCAACTGAAGAACTTCAATCTGGTCCTAGGTCTCCCATAGCAGTTGAGGCCTTAGCAGAATGAGGTTCCCAGAGTGTGAATTTGGTTACGCTAGCCTGCCGTGTAGGAATGCGTCACTAAATTCACCCTCTGGGGACCTCATTCTGCAAATGACAGACATACTATTTGCAGACTTGAAATCTAAGGATTGTGTAGAATACCAAGCACTCCAAGGAGAATAGGGAGCACACGATAGAAAAGAGAAACAAAAGACAGGCAGGGTCGACATTGTCAATTAAATTCTCCGCCCTAAGAGAAAACCTGACGTGACATTTGGCAGAAAATCTATTCCAGACAAAGAAACAGAATGACGAGCGGAGTTTGTGTCCTAAAACTATTGATTTATGCGGCGGTATGAGTATTGTATTCTCTCTTATGTGATCACAAATACTTTATTTAAAGATACAGATGGCCTTCGCGATAAATAGTCACATACTTTAAAATCGCCATAAGCAGAAAACTATTTAAATTAAAAGACATACTTTGTTCTTATACCAATCATAAATATCGTGTAAATAGTCTGTTATCGTCAAGTTCTTATCCTCTGTTAGTAAATAAAAGCCATGTTATGTTACAGTACAGTACGTAAAGAGTATGCGATAAGCAAAACACTAAACACTGGGGAAACCCCACTAATTGAACTTTTGTTAATATTGCTACCAAGTTGTTTACAAGATACTGGCATAGCGCTCACTAATCCTCGCTGGGACCTGCGTGTGATTGGTGATCTCCGGCATTAAATCATGCTAAACCTTTTGATCAGTGAAGGCCAAGAATTTCCGCAGCAGATCCCCTAATGGCACATTTTTGGGAGATATCTCCCAAGTTGCCCTCAAGGCTGGTCCCTGAATCTCCTGATTCTACATGGGAAAACCCATGTTATAGAAATAACCAAAACTAAAGTTGTCATCCAGAAACCAAAACTGCTAACAGACAGACGGACGGACAGGCAGATGGCTAGACAGACGGACGGACACACCAATCACATAATACGGCCGTTTTTTCAAATGGGCTTACACAAATATGGACTGGGCTTATCCTCAGGGATAGGCTAACAGAAGGGTGTATACAGTATGCAGTACGCCACCAGCAAGTGGTTACAGCATAGTTGGTGGCAACTTCACTAGGCAGCAAGGTGTATCATCTTCACATTAAATTTATGTGATGATAAATACTTCAATCTTGAGGTTTTAGCACAGGATATTCATGCTGATCACTCAATCAAAATCAAGGATGGTCTGATTGAAACTTCCCAGGCACCAGCCCTGCTGTAACGAGACTTTGGTTTAGGGTTCATGTTTCACCAGTAAAGTATGGGTAGTTTGAAATTTAGTTACAGCTTTACTTCAATAAACATAGATTAAATGGGGACTGTTCACTAAATCCAGCCATTTATGGGACCATCTCCTTTTATACTCAAAAGACGCTATATGCAACAAATGAATGAATTTGAGCCATGGATTAGTGCAAAATACACTCAAATCATAAATTAATTATCATTATAATTACTATGTTGTTTGTATCGTTCATAGAGCACATGAGTGTATTTTTTTTACTAATCCGTGGCTCAAATTCATTCATTTGTTGCCTATATTCTGTTGAGTATAATAGGAGATGGTCCCATAAATGGCCAGATTTACTGTACAGTACCCCTTTAACCCTTGAATAACAAGACACTCACTGATGCTTAATTCCCATTCATTCATTTGTCAGAATGTTAGGTTTACAAGTTTTAGATTTAGTGTTCATGTTTTACCAATGAAGCGCGGGTAGTTTGAAGTTTAAGTCAAAATTTTGCTTCAATAAATATAGATTAACCCTTTCGATATGTACACTAAATACCCATTGATCGTTTGTTGAACTTATTATCTGAACATTTCCCACCACTGAATATGAATCCTTCTGCTCTTGTATTATCTGTTTTGTGATTAGAAGTTTGGGAGTTAGACCCGGGAGGATTTGAAAGGGCTGGCAGCCCTCTGCTATAACCCACTATGGTATTGTTGTAATGCCGCTGAAGGGCGTATGTATACGTTTGTGAGTATAGTTCTATCTACCCATACATAGTGGGTTTTTGCCCATGGTTTATGGGGGTGCATGCCACCACAGCGAGAAGCAGAGCCCCACCCCCATTCCAGAAGCAAATTCTCTGTTTATCTGTCTATTGTCTGCTTTTATACTCTGAACACCATTCTTATCACCCTGATATCGTACTCACACTTTGTAGGTGGTCCAGCACCTTGAGCATATCCTCGTGGCTTTCTGACCCAATTTGTCGACACTGAAATAGCAAGCATGTCAAAATTGATTTTCCATTACTTTTATAAAAAAAAATGTTTTTTATCAGTTAGAAATATTCGCTCCTAAAAATGATCAGATGGTGGTCAAGCTGACTTTATATGCTTTGAAAAGACTTACTGAACTCAGAAAAAGTACCACTTCAAATAAAAAAATGGACAATTTTCATCATTCAGGAGTTTTTGCTTGAAGATCCCATTGCAAATTAAAAGAAGGAAAAAGAATGATTTTAACCCTTTAATGGCGGGAGATGGCTGGTGCAGCATTAAAGATCATGTGCCAGAACATTCTCTTATATATGTGAGTCTCCCATAGGGAGCCTCACATATATAAGAGAATGCACTGACTTACACAGTCAAGGTAAATAATATTAGGCCAATGGATTCTCTTATATATGCAAGGTTCCCCATTGAAGAGTTAAGAACTATTTTGAAGAGTTTGGTAGTAAATATTCACTGTTGGTATTTCGATGTCTCGCATCCCATATATATGTGTATATTAATTTGAAGATTTAAACGCGTCATGTCTAATTAACCCGTCCGAATATAAATGCATTTTACAGTAATCATGGTACCATGCATTCTGAACTGACCTTTCTGAATATCCTCTGTGAGTTTTCCATGATTTCCGCTAATCGTGGCACCATGCATTCGGAGAATATTTTACTGAGCGTACTGTGACTCTTACTCTGTTCTTTCGTCACTTTGAGCAAATTCTCCCAACAACTGTAGGATGAGAGGAGAGGCCATTGCTCTCGCCTGGAAATGAAGTGAATTTTTAGTTCAAGATAAATTCATGCTATTTTACTTGTAAAATGCAAGGGCCAAAGGAAAAAATATTTGTGGTTGGGGTTTTCCTAACAACCCTAATTTAACCCCCCTACCCTAAACGTTTTTCCAATGGTACAACTAAAATCTTGGGAAAATTTCATCACATTAACCCTTTGAGTGCCAGGGGCCGATCTCATCGGCCCTAAACCTACAAAATAAGTCTGTTAAAGAATATAAGAATAAATTATTAAAATTGTAAAAAAAAATTGTTAGGCCAATGCATTCTCTTATATATGCGAGGCGACCTATGGTCGACTCGCATATATAAGAGAATGCATTGGCACAGGGTATATGGGTTGATACAAAAATCGACCTGGCACTCAAAGGGTTAAAAAGGCAACTAATAATAAACAGGGAAAAACACATTCCAACATTGAAAAATCTGTTGATTTCTTAGTCAATGTATTTGGCTTGTACAAAGAGCAATAAAAACTTTTATCAGCCCAATGATATCATTAAATTTCAAGGCAGAAATGAAAGCCATAAAATTATGTCAATAAGAAATTATTAAAAAAAATAACGAGAGGCTGATCGGCAGATGTTTAACCCATACCTTTGGCGATAATGATTAGCTATTTTCAGCTAGGAATCTAAAATCCATAACATTCAATGTTAATCTTCAAAGATTAGAACAATTTTTTTTTTAATTACGCCCATATTTAAACTCTGTTAAAAAAATCGGATCAAACCCATATTACCGACCCTAATTTTTTCTGACATGTATCTCAAAACACATATTTAATTTTCTTTGGTCATATGGGGCTACAAAATTAATGTTGAATATATCAATCGCTTGTGTTTTTTTAATAACTTTCTTTAAAACATAGATTCTGGTAGCCTGTATCTTAAAAACATTGATTAGGGTACCAAGTTTGTTTTACATGTTAAAAACATTGGCTAGCATAATCAGGATTTCCAAATCATCGATCTAATATATAGCCTGGTATTTCGAAACATTTATAATACATGTACTATTAAAGTATTTTCATATCCATGATTTCCAAAATATTGATTGTGAGTCCACTATCTCTGCCTTATGTACCACATGATAACACATAAAGCGTACCTGTTTCTCTGCTTTATGTACCACACGTTAAAACATAATCTTCCCTGTTTCTCTGCCTTATGTACCACACAATAACACAAAGCTTACATCCGTTTCTCTGCCTTATGTCGCTGATCCATACATGTACCACACTAGTTAACATATAAAGCTTACCTGCCGCTGGTCTAATCTCCATACATGCACTGCATGATAACACATAAAGCTTACCTCTGTTTCTCTGCCTTATGTCGCTGATATGTAGATTGTACGAGGTCTTCCAGGTTTTTGGAATACTCTGTTTCCAGTTTGGCTCGTTTTCGGAAGAATTCTTGCAGCTCGGCCACCATGGCCGTCTGTATATCCAACCTGCTCTCCAGACATTTTAGCTGGTCTGTTAGAACTGATCGAATGTCTGAAAAATACAAATTATACACACATCACAGTACAGACAGGAAATATCCAGGGCTGTTTTAATGCATTACAGGTATGGGTGCCCAAACTCGAGAAGCCCAAATGTCCCCAAATCCCAAATTCCTAGGACAGTATTGAGTCCACCTGAATTTTCCACTTTTTCAAGGCAATTCAAAAATAAGCTAGGTAAATAAAAAAAATAAAAATCTGCAGTTGCAGTTGCAAATAGTGCCTTTATTTGCATGTTCAATTTTAAAATCAGAAATATTATGTCATCTTGATAATATATGTATCTTTATCTGTGTTGGTTTGGTGTAGAAGCCTTATTAGGTTATATGGGGATACTTGTATCCTCTGCTGGAAACAGGTGTCCCCAAATTATCTCTGGATTCTTAACTGACAAGTCACAGGAAATTCACATGCTAAATCAAAGCAGCAATGATAACTTTCATTTTTCTCAGTATTTTGAAACATTTAATTATAGATTAGGCTATCACAAACTTGTGGATTTTTCACCCTTTCATAATGGGAGCTCCGCTGGTGCAGCATTAAACCTCCTGTGCCAGTATATTCTCTAATATATGCGAGTGTCACATAAGGAGCCTCCCATATATAAGAGAATACACTGGCTTACAAGGTCAAAACAAATATTGTCAGGCCAATGTATTCTCTTATATATGCGAGTTTCCCTATGGGAAACTCACATATATAAGAGAATGCATTGGCACAGGATTTTTGCAAAATTTCAGGAAGCTCCAGTCATGGAACGGTTAATAACTTCTGTTTTGTTTTGATATATTGATATTCCAGGCCATCTTTTTAAGCTATTCAATTTTCAGCAGTATACTGTTGGTCATCCTTTCATTCTGCTTATCATGAAGTCTCCAGACACAATAGCTCATGTTATTAACACACTTAATGAGACACTTGCACATGTAGCTCATACTTTGCCCAGAGAGTGGCGAACTGGGATATATCTATAATCATTGTATGGTAACAATGCATAAAGGTTACTTCTCACAATATAAACACAATCACCTACAGTAATGCCCTAAATAATCGACTCACTGAGAGCTTTCCGATGAATGGCAAGTTTTGGCAACAAGCCATATTTCCGACAAAATCCTGAAATGTTTAGAGCATTACTGTATACATGATCACCTATATATACACACAATCACCTATACACGATCACCTATATATATACAACCAGTGATTGTTAATCACCCTTCTGGGAAAGAATTAGTGAGAGATAGACAATAAACTATACACAATCACCCTTCATGGAAAGAATTTGTGTCATAGTGACTGACAGTGACTAACAAGTCTTGTTATTTACAGAATGAGGTCCCCAAAGAGTGATGTTACCCAACACAGCAGGCTAGCATCTCTAAATTCACCCTCTGCCAACCTCATTCTTCTTAGGCCTCATCTTCTGGGTGATATCTATAGTCTCAAATTAACATTGTTTTTAGTTACTTTTCCCTTCTGTTCTGTTTATATATATAGGTTCTATACCAATAAACATTTGAATTTGAATATTGCCTAATTTGCAGAAGATAAAATACATAATCAAGGTTACTAATAAGTGAACATCACCAACTTCAACTGGGGAACTTCAATCTGATTCGATTAGCAGTTGAGGGCTCAGCAGAATGAGATATTCAACAATTTTGTGCAGTAATGATATGTTTTAAAGGGTTAATAGACCCAGTTTGTAGGCAGAAACTTGTCAAAACGAGCACTACTGTTCATGTTATGACATGAACAGACACCAGACGGACCAAAAATCCAACATTTCCAGATAAACAAAGATGAATAACTCTAGAATGGAAAATCCGAACAAAACGATGGAACCCTCTATTTAATGTCCTCATAGTTGTGAACATCCATACAAAATTTCATTGAGATCCCAGCACAACTGTTGAAGTTACGACATGAACAGACACCAGATGGACCAAAAATTCAACATTTCCAGATAAACAAAGATGAATAACTCTAGAATGGAAAATCCGAACAAAACGATGGAACCCTCTGTTTAATGTCCTCATAGTAGTGAACATCCATACGGACGGACGCACGGTACGACGGACAGGTGCAAAACAGTACCCCCCTTTTTTTTAAAAGGGGGTATAATTATTTCATTTATCACACACTGTTGTAAATGGCTGCAGACAGTGAATTTCTCATGCCCAATTTAACCCTTTGAAACCGAGAGACCGGAATAGGTGACAGGGGGTTTGTTTTGTCGCACATGCACAGAGGTGCATTTTGAGAAACGCCTTTTATCATAGGCAAAGGATAAGAATTTTGTTATAAATATATAGTGCGACCAAAGGGAGCCACAATATAATATACATGGGTATTGAACGTGGAATAGAATGTCTCCTTGAAATACATTGTGACATAGTTCACCACACACTGGTTCGGTTAGCATAGTAGATTGCCGTATAGTTGAGCATTTATACATGTATATAAGTCCCATTAAGAGCATTACAAGTTACGTCGTCGGAAACACTATATAACATCAAGGTGGGTACAATTGTTCAGGATGTCAGGGTTCAAGTGGTTAATATTGTTGATATCTAACCTTCTACACCAAATACTCATTGATGAGTCGAGTTATCACTTTAGAAATGTTCACATAATGAGTTCAACAAATAACATTGATCTTATTATCTGAATATTTCTCCTCCTTCTGTATTATCTGTTAACCCTTTACCCAACAGAAGGGCCCTGTGCCAATGCATTCTCTTATATATGCGAGTCGACCATAGGTCGCCTCGCATATATAAGAGAATGCATTGGCTTAACACATTAAAAATTATAAAATTGTTAAAGAATGTAAGAAAAAATGGTAAAAAGTGTTAAAAAAAGATTTGTTTTAGGCCAATGCATTCTCTTATATATGCGAGGCGACCTATGGTCGACTCGCGGCGACCTATGGTCGACTCGCATATATAAGAGAATGCATTGGCACAGGGCATAACTGTAACCATCACAATGTGGTCAATGAGCCGGTTCCAATGATATCCATATTTGTATGGTTCTATTGAGACAGACCGAAGATATTTTAGGCTGTTGAAGCTTTATTTGGCCGGTTTTGGCCGGTTTGTTGGGTAAAGGGTTAACTGCTTATTTTTCCATAAAACTGCAAGGTCAGCAAAAATCTGCTGTACATTGTCAATAATATGTTGTATTGTGTGCTAGCTTTCAACACAAACCCTACAACAATATGAAATGCAAGGTCAGCAAAATCTGCTATCGGTTTCAGCTGTTGAATTCAGGCACACATGCAGGACTACAACTTGATCAACCTTTGTCCACAGGCTGTCACAAAGGTCAAACTGACAAATGACCCATTCTTTGGAACATGTCTCGAGTGATTTTATCAGGGAAATGTCCCAGATGTTGTCATTAAACTCAAGCGTGATTGTTCTCAGATAACTTCAACGGCATTAACATGCACCAAATAACCCACAGTGGTTCGGTGTATGAAACCATACAAAGAAATTGATTGCCGATAACGGCACTGTAATTTTAGATGCAGAAATCACGCTGTGCTTTACTCTAACAATTAAATCTGTCTCATTACAACATAACGGAGAATAATAGGGTAACATTTAAAGTCACGATTCCTAACATGACCTTACATTAAGTTACATAAACCTTACATCACTGTCAATCATTTGTTAAAATGTTTAACATGAATCATGTTATACCTGGTTTTGCTCAAGAGGAGGTGGTCTAAATGGGGAACATGCAGCTAAGATTTCCTTACATAAAATACCATGTTTTAGATCAATATGTGACAGGGTTCCCAGGGCAGGGCAGTACAGCACGGTCTCAAACTATAGAAATGCCCGAAGTATATGACCCTTTAACCACAGCAGAATGATGTGAAATTTTTCAGGATTTAGTCTGAAATATGGCTTGCTGCCATTCATCAGAAAGCACTTGGTGAGTAATATGGCTTGCTGCCATTCATCAGAAAGCTCTCAGTAGAATTATGGGAAATTTTTCAGGATTTAGTTCGAAATATGGCTTGCTGCCATTCATCAGAAAGCACTTGGTGAGTAATATGGCTTGCTGCCATTCATCGGAAAGCTCTCAACGAGAACTTTCCGATGAATGGCAACAAGCCATATTTCCGACTAAATCCTGAAAATTTCCCATAATCTGCTGTGGTTTAGGGGTCGATTATTTAGGATATTAATGTAGATGGTAGATCATGCCCAGTTCTGGTTAAAACACAGACTCCACAGCTATCCCAGTACTGAGTCTGATAGCTGTCAAGTCTGTTTTAACCTGAACTGGATCATGCGATGAATCTCTACTCTGGCTATGACCATTGAGATCATATTCTATCTTCATAATTGTGTTAAAGTGATGTGAAACACTACGGTAGGGTGATCAAATATGAATGGAGAATACTCTTGCTAAAAGTAGTTATTTTTACAAATATTATTTCCAAATTGATAACACGGAGCGTTATTCTTATACTTTAATTAAAAGCAGTGAATCCCAATGGCGAAATCATCTGCGTTAGTTTATCGCCAATTGTTGCATCCCGAATCGAGAAGTAAATATTTACAATTGACGTATGAACGATGATTTTTATGGAGTGGCACGGTCGATTGGCTTGAGATTTTCGGTGATATAAGTGGAATGCTACATTCATTCCTCCAGTTGGCCTAGTTGGTGACTTCTAAATTATCAGTTTCTCGCACCGAACAAGTCCATAATATGTCTTTAAACATAGAAATTGACTACACAGGGAAAACTTTACGATTGTAAGTGATGCAAAGAAAAGTTAGCGCACAAAAGTCGCCTAAAGCATATAATAGAGCTGAGACCTTCGCCTGCTGTGAAAAACATTATTAAGGAACAGGTATTAACCCTTTCATAACGGGAGCTGCGCTGGCGCAACATTAAATATCCTGTGCCAGTGCATTCTCTTATATATGCGAGTCTCCCATAGGAAGCCTCGCATATATAAGAGAATACACTGACTTACAACGTCAAGGTAAATATTGTTAGGCCACTGTAATATTCTCTTATATTTGCGAGGCTCCCTATGAGAATCGCATGTATAAGAGAATGCATTGGCACAGGGTTTTTGCTAAATTTTAGGAAGCTCCAGTCATGGAAGGGTTTATAAGGAACAGGTATTAACTATGAACTACGTTGCCTCCATTATTTTTTCGATGTTATTTGTTGTTCTTATTTGAGGTATATGGACATTCAGTTCACAAAATGTGTGCAACGAATCCAATGAATCTTCAATAAAACACTTAATTTCTTACTTAGTAAGAGCTTTCCGATGAATGGCAACAAGCCATATTTCCGACTAAATCCTGAAAAGTTACCCATAATTCTGAGTCGATTATTTAGGGCATTACTGTACATGCTTAACTAGCAGCCCCTTTATCACTCTATGGTTTGCTGCAGCATTTCTATTCACTCATCAACATGCAAATCTTCTAAATAGATACGATTAAATCATTAAACGATCCATCTGTAGACGGTTTGATAAACCTAAAAATTATGCAGTAGGCAAGCGCTAATGAGTGTAGCTTTAATCTGTGTTAATTGCTGTGAGTGTTCACTGCTTAATTGGGATAAATGACTGAAAATTGATTTTACTCAGACGGATAATAAGTATAGGTTCTATTGATTTTGTATAAAGCAGGTCAAGTCGCGGGGGATTTTCCCCATTTATAGTAAGCCAGATACATATATATAGAAATTTCCTGGTTGGTTTCATGGAAATACATGCATTTCAAGAATAATTTTTCAATATATTCACACCTTCAAGGGTCTGTAACTCAAATGAAAACAAGTCATGCAGTATATGTATTTAAAATGTATGTAAAATTAACATGGGGCTCTATGTTTGGCTTTTGTGGCACTGGGGAAATTCCTATCTACTTGGAAAATGCTTGCTTGATTTCATGAAAAAATAAATTCAACTTTTTAAGACCTGTCAATTAACCCCTTCAAGAGGTTTATGACGAGACTCTGTGCCAGCGCATTCTCTTATATGCAAGTCTCGTATATATAAAAGAATGCACTGGCTTACAAGGTCAAGGTAAATATTGTTAGGTCAATGTATGGGAGCCTCGCATATATAAAAGAATGCGTTGGCACAGGGTTTTCACAAAATTCCAGGAAGCTTCAGTCATGGTAGGGTTAACAGTGGAATCTATTTCTTTCTATTATACATATAAATTTGAAGTTTAAAGAACTTACGACAATAGGTTGAGTTACAGCTGGTTATAAATTGAAGGGTCAAATCTATTATAACTAACTCTGGCCTATCTTCTGATCAGAATGGGTAAACTATAAACGCCTTAAAATAAGTAAGTTCACCTTGACAGAAATGCCCTGTATCTCAAGAATCATGAGGCAATACGTTGTGAAATTGTACACATGTATAATAAATATAAAGGAAAGGGGGCAGCAGCACCCCTTCACCAATTTATGGACTCGATCTAGCGGTAGCGTCTTGTTATTTACAACAAAATGTTCTTCTTCCTATAACTTTCGATTTACTATCTGTTTACATAACATTACACACAGCAAATACTCTTGTATGTATAACAGATCGACAAATAACTAAATTCAATCCGATAATAAAATTATTCACGTTCTACAGCTAACTTTTATTTGGGACTATTTCGAGACACCAGCCTCTTTTCCGGATACCTCAAAACAGAATCAATAAAAAAATATTTTCTCCCGAAAAGAGCGTGTGTTTATTCTTAGTACTTAGTCCAAAGCAGTTATGAGGATACAAAACTCAGTTTATGACCATTTCATGACTAGAGCTTCCTGAAATTTAGTGAAAACTTTGTGCCAATGCATTCTCTTATATATGAGAGTCTCCCATTGACCTAACAATATTAACCTTGACCTTTTAAGCCAGTGCATTCTCTTATATATGCGAGGCTCCCTATGGGAGACTCGCATATATAAGAGAATGCACTGGCACATGATCTTTAATGTTGCTGCACCACCATGAAAGAGTTAAAGACTCATGCCAAGAACAATTAACACTTTCATGATGGTAGCTGTGCTGGTGCAGCATTAAAGATCCTATGCTAGTGCATTCTCTTATATATGTGAGTCTCCAATAGGGAGCCTCGCATATATAAGAGAATACATTGGCCTAGCAATATTTACCTTAAAAGGTCAATGTAGATATTGTTAGGCCAATGCATTCTCTTATATATTCGAGGCACCCTATGGGCGACTCACATATCTAAGAGAATGCATTGCATGGCACAGGGTTTTCGCAAACATTTCAGAAAGCTGTAGTCATGAAAGGGTTATAAAGTTCTGCATGTACAGTAATGCCCTAAATAATCGACTCCTTAACCACAGCAGAATTATGGGTAACTTTTCATGATTTAGTCGGAAATATGGCTTGTTATCATTCATCGGAAAGCTCTCATTTACGACTAAATCATGAAAAGTTACCCATAATTCTGCTGTGGTTAAAGAGTCAATTATTTAAAGCATTACAGTAACCACATCTACCATGCCAATATACTTGGTGACACCATACCCTCATTATAGAGACATGATCCAATACTGCATAAAACGGCTGCCAATTCCTCTTACATTAACCAAGGAATGCCATGATGTTTACTGCTTGTCCATTGCTGACTCAATTTGGTCACATAGTTGCCAAGTCTCCAAAGTCCACCTGCCATGTACCGAGTATTCCGGCATTTGAACATTCCCAAATGATCAGCATACATGAACATACACTCTTAGTGAACCCGGTGATTTTTGGAAAGTTGACGCTCCCCATTCAATTGATGCTCAGTCACGCAAGTCACCACTCACAAAATTGTTAGTCATAAGATATGTTGGAAACATATAAAAGATTTTCTTCCTATTGAAATTTTCATCGAATTCTGACTAACACATCTAAAGATATTGGATAATCCTCGAAAACAGGGGAATTTCTACTTTCAAAGTGGGTTCATATGAAATACAGTAATGTCCTAAATAATCAACCCTTAAACCACAGCAGAATTATGGCAAATTTTTCAGGATTTAGTCGGAAATATGGCATGTTGCCATTCACTGGAAAGCTCTTGGTGAGAGCTTTCCAATGAATGGCAACAAGCCATATTTCCGATTAAATCCTGAAAAATTTCTCAAAATTCTGCTGTTAAATGGTCATATTACTAGTACTTCAGGCATTACTGTACATGTAACATAAAGGTTACATAAACAAGTATATATGATAAAATAGATTGACTCTGTTATTATTTTCATTATTAACTCTTTCATGACAGGAGCTGTGCTGGTGCAGCATTAAAACCATGTGCCAGTGCATTCACTTAAAAATGCGAGTCAGCTCCCATAGGGAGCCTCGCATATATAAGAGAATGTACTATCTTACAAGATCACGATAAATATTGTTTGGCCAATGCATTCTCTTATATATGCGAGGTGCCCCATGGGCGACTCGCATATATAAGAGAATGCATTGGCACAGGGTTTTCGCAAAATTTCAGGAAGCTCCAGTTATGAAAAGTGTAATAATCAGATTTTGCATGTCAAAACCATTGTTATGTAAACATTACTGTTACAGTGGAATTAATGATAATAGTCCAATAAGATACCAAAGTTTAATCAAACATTGACAGTAAATATTGGAAAAGATCAAAGCATTGAAAAATATTTTGAAAATCAGATTCACTATAAAATATTTTAACTTTCTACAACATTAGCGATGTTATGTGACAAATCACTGTAACAGTTTTGTTCACATAACAATGGTTTCAACACGCGGAATTTCGTTTTTCGGGAACTATATCAATAAAATGAATATAAGAACAATAATAAGTTTATCTTTTTCTCCATATAAACTTCTTAGTGGTGATTTCTACAGACTTTAATATTTTACATTTACCCACTGTGATAGATCATGCCATGAATCTATACTCTGGCTAACGCCCGTAGAGATCATATTCCACCAGTGCAAAACCTGGGAACTTTTTGAAGTTTTGTCAGGGAATCATATATCAAGTCGAAAATATAACATGGGGAATATATTTCTTTGTGATTATCTGTTCCTTAATAATGTAGGTGAAGGTCCCAACTCATAATTGAATGCTTTTCTGTGACTTCTGTGAGCCGATATCACAATAAACTTTGAATTAATTACCCAGGATAAACTTCATAATTGTAAGCAACACTAAGCAAAATCGCCCACAGTCACTTAAATCATGAAATTTCGAGTTGGGACCTTCACCTTCAGTGAAGTACATTATTGAGGCAGATTATAACTAAGAAATATATTCCACGTTTTCCACGTGTTATTTCAACTTTATAAGGTTCCCTATCAAAACTTCAAAAAGTTCCCAGGTTTTGTACTGGTGGAATATCATCTCTACGGGTGTTAGCCAGAGTAGATATTCATGGCATGATCTACCACAGTGAGTGCCTTGGTCCCTTTAATGCTAATGCATACAAGATACAAGTGACACCTCTCTAATTCTCATACCTTCAGAAATTGGAATTGTGAACGCTATGACAAGGTAGACTGGAATGTAAATAGCCATGAAATTGGTCACAATCATTAGTGATATATGAGTGGTCTATTAGACCAGGCATCAAATGTTTCATGTACTAAAAGCATTTCATTTCCTCTTTGTAAGTCCTTCACACCTAACAATGTTACCGAAACTTGAGAAGCCCTTGCACTATTAATGTAAAATTCATTTATATTCTGACAGTTAGAACACTAAAACAAAGAGATGAAACGTGATAATTTTCTGGAACTCTAATGGGCATTATTTCAGAATATTATCCAATTTCAACGATTCAAAAAGCCATCGGCCGACATCAAAGTGTCAGAAAAATATAATCAATCCTTGATTATAAAGAAGTTTAACTATTAGAATTAATAAACAGATAATTATTCGTAATTTAGGGGGAGATAATTGTCTTTGAACGTCAGCTGTGACACAATAAGCGTAGGTAATTACAGAGCCAACATGAGCAAACATCTGCCAACAACGTGTGTCACATATTGGGTATATCGTTCAGTCCAATGAATGTCATGAATCCCTACTATGTCTGATGCCCATAGAGATTATATTCCACCAGTAGAAAACCTGGGAACTTTTTGATGTTTTGCCAGGGAACCTTATAAAGTCGAAAAATAACGTGGGGAATATATTTCTTTGTTAATACCTGTTAGTTTATTCATTAGTAAGGTCCCAGCTCGAGATTACATTATTTAAGGGATGTTGAGGGCGATTTTGCTTTGCACCACTTACAATCATGGAATTTCTCCAGGGTAATTAATTCAATATTATTTTTTTTGCGATATCGGCTCACTAAAATCACAGAAAATCATGCAATTTCGAGCTGGGACCACCCCGTACTGTGCAGTAGATTATTGAGGAACATATATTAACAAATAAATATATTCCCTGCCTTGTTTGTTCAACGTTATAAAGTTCCCTGTCAGAATGGGTCAAAACATAAAAAAGTTCCCATGTTTTGTGCTGGTGGAATACGATCTCTACGGGTGTTATACATAACTATAGGCTGAATGTGGACACTATATTATACCATGCTCCAAAATTGATCTGCGAAATGATTCTTCATTCTCACAGAAAAAACTACTTTTATAATTTATTGCACATTCCATGATTCTCGGTTAACCCTTTACCCAACAGAAGGGCCCTGTGCCAATGCATTCTCTTATATATGCGAGTCGACCATAGGTCGCCTCGCATATATAAGAGAATGCATTGGCTTAACACATTAAAAATTATAAAATTGTTAAAGAATGTAAGAAAAAATGGTAAAAAGTGTTAAAACAAGATTTTTTTTAGGCCATGCAATGCATTCTCTTATATATGCGAGGCGACCTATGGTCGACTCGCATATATAAGAAAATGCATTCGCACAGGGCATAACTGTAACTATCACAATGTGGTCAAGGAGCCGGTTCCAATGATATCCATATTTGTATGGTTCTATTGAGACAGCTAGACCGAAGATATTTTAGGCTGTTGAAGCTTTATTTGGCCGTTTTGTTGGGTAAAGGGTTAATGTGTGACTGGAAGTTCCCATTATGCTTGAAAACCTGGGAATTCCCGATAGGCGTGCGTGACAAAACGATCCCATGAGACATTTTTTACCAATCAGAGGATGAATTGAATGCAAGATATGAGCTTGCAAACTCAAAACATAAACAGTCACTCCACATGATTGCTATTGATTTCATCACAACGCCCCTCGTGTATGTGTTGATATCTACCAAACACACTGTAATTAAAATACTAAACACTGATTGCGGAATATCTTTTGATATGGATGTATATTTGGCTAAACTTAAATAGATTGTCTCGCTGTCACCTGAGGATGATTCGGAAAGACATTTGTGCCATTTGTATAATATTAATTATAAATGATTATGACCCATGATTCAACTTCCTTGAACATATTTAAAGTGAGAGTATATGGGGTTAAAACTTAACTAGGCACCCTCCAACAAAGACTCCATAGCCACACCCCTATGCTCATTCATGGTGCAAACTCATTATGATGGACCCATGCTTGTATTATACCCACCAATTAATTGAATGGGGGGGGGGGGGTATAATTATAGTCAACACAGCAGATATCTGTTAATAACCTGTGTCACATATTGGGTACATCAAGCTAGGAGTCAAGTGGTAGTGGGAACTCATTTTGATGGAATAAACTTTTACTTTGACAGCAAACAGAATAAATATGTGACTGCCAAACGTCAGGATGAAGAATAACAGACAGAAGACATTGAGTCATAGGCATCAAGTATAAGAATTTCATGCAATTCTAAAGCAATGCTGTAAAAGCAAAATGTCAATTTCAAGGGTTGGGGAACGCATGGAGTCATCAAGTCTACAAGCCATCTTTGAACACCCCAAGAAAACCTTAACACACAGTGACTAGAAATATGAGACAGTGTTTGTATGGTTTTGCCCTGGTTTTATAGCATTGTTTCCTGATTAGGATACATATTCAGAAACATGAGACTAGAGAGTGACAAGGATGAATATTCAGAAAAATGAGACAGTGTTTGTATGGTTTTGCCCTGTTTTTATAGCATTGTTTCCTGATTAGATACATATTCAGAAACATGAGACTAGCGAGTGACAAGGATGAATATTCAGAAATATGAGACAGTGTTTGTATGGTTTTGCCCTGGTTTTATAGCATTGTTTCCTGATTAGGATACATATTCAGAAACATGAGTAGAGAGTGACAAGGATGAATATTCAGAAATATGAGACAGTGTTTGTATGGTTTTGCCCTGTTTTTATAGCATTGTTTCCTGATTAGATACATATTCAGAAACATGAGACTAGCGAGTGACAAGGATGAATATTCAGAAATATGAGACAGTGTTTGTATGGTTTTGCCCTGGTTTTATAGCATTGTTTCCTGATTAGGATACATATTCAGAAACATGAGTAGAGAGTGACAAGGATGAATATTCAGAAATATGAGACAGTGTTTGTATGGTTTTGCCCTGGCTTATAGTGTTGTTTCCGCTGTTAGGCCATATCACATTATCAAATAATGGTGGAGCAAAGACTGTGCAGAGGTTAACCTTTCTATGAAGGGAGCTGCGCTGGTGCAGTATTAAAAATAATGTGCCAGTGCATTCTCTTATATATGCAAGTCTCCCATAGGGAGCCTCTCGCATATATAAGAGAAAGCACTGGCTTACAAGGACAAGTAAAATATTGTTAGGCCAATGTATTCTATTATATATGTGAAAACTCGCATATATAAGAGAATGCATTGGCACAGGATTTTCGCAAAATTTCAGGAAGCTCGAGTCATGGAAGGGTTAATTTCACTGGCAACTCACTTCACTGCAGGTAGAAATCACAGACCTTCAGAAAGTAACTGAGAAACTACCCCACCAGACACCCTGTTAAATCAGTTTACCCTCCCTTTGCATGGATCACAATCCGCAGATCAGGAACCAGGTTCACCTTCGACGAACGGTTCATGATGGACTAATGCAGCATGCAAGATTGGTTAAAATAAATTGATTTGATGACCATCACTTAAGTGTCAGAAAGTATTTAAATATCACAGCAACTATAGTAAAGCCCTAAATAATCGACTCATTAACCACAGCAGAATTATGGGTAACTTTTCAGGATTTAGTCGGAAATATGGCTTGCATCTTTCAGTCGGAAATATGGCTTGCATATTCCCGACTAAATCCTGAAAGGTTACCCATAATTCTGCTTTAGTTAAGGAGTCGATTATTTAGAGCATTACTGTATATTTTACCAAAAAAATATGTTGATAGAAAAAAAAAATGTCATAATATTTCTCACCTTCAATATGAGGCTTTTCTGATATGATGTCGTCATCTGATGGCCTCGTGCAAGCGAATATTGAATATGACCGACTATGAGACTTGACGGGGTAACTCCGCTGTGCTGAACACAGCATGTCCGAATAAGGATCCGAAAACTTAGCTACAAACATAGCATCATAGAAATCACCATATTAACATCACATGATCCTTGAATGAGACTGTATATTAAATGTTCACTCGAATTTTTTCTAAATTTTATAATAAATCCATTTCTGATACCACAATAGCAGATATCCAGAATAAGAATTTTCTTTCGCAGATTCTGAATGTCACAGTGAACAAGAATTCTCCCTAAATTGCAGTTTAGATTTCTGATCGTCGCAGGAATCCAGATTTCTTCTTCAGTAGCAGTGTATAAACGGATTTCTGATTGTTGCAGTGAACCAAGAATATTTCCTTAATCACAGGTTATAAGCAGATTTCTGATCGTCGCAGGGTACTCCCACACGTCTGAAGCTCAATGAACTGGCAAAAGCAATTCCAAGTTATTTTAATATTAAATCAGAGGAATCCAGATTAAAACTAATTTCAACCTTATCTCAGAAGCAACAGATGAATCTTCCCACCCACAGTACTATTGAGAATTCAGAGCACATGAGGCTTCCATTTAACATGCAGTTATAACTATAACATAAGCTCACAGTAGTGCTCTAATTAATCAACTCCTTAACCACAGCAGAATTATGGGTAATTTTTCAGGATTTAATATGGCTTGTTGCCATTCATCGGAAAGCTCTCACTGATCCTGAAAAATTACCCATAATTCTGCTGTGGTTAAGGAGTCGATTATTTAGGGCATTACTGTATATTAACTTATAGGTGTTTAACTAGAAATTCCAACTCCCAACATAACTCCAGGACATGTAACTATAAAGAGAACAACACATCATATTTTTAAGAATTCAGCCCACATGAGACTTCTGCCAAATGTTGAATATATTAACTTGTAGGCGTTACCATGAATTCTGACATCCAACTCCCAACTTAACTCCAGTAAGTATAAAGCGAACAATGGATCATATTATTTAGAATTCAATGTAACGCTACTTGATGCTTCTATTTAAACTCGCAACTAAAATTCATTCAACCGCGTTTAATACCAATAATATAGGTGATTCAAAAATCCAACTAAAGTAAAACTCCAGAAATTATAAATAGATCTACCGATCATATTACTGAGAATTCAGTGCACTTTGGGCCTCTATCGATAAACTCAAAGATAAAACCATTCATCTGCGTTTAACGCTTTCATGACGGGAGCTTCGCTTGTGCAGCATTAAAGATCATGTGCCAGTGTATTCTCTTAATATATACAAGGCTCCCATAGGGAGCCTCGCATATGTAAGAAAATGCATGGGCTTACAAGGTTGAGGTAAATATTGTTAGCCCAATGTATTCTCTTATATATGCGAGGTTCCCTATGGGAGACTCGCATATATAAGAGAATACTTTGGCACAGAGTTTTCGCAAAATTTCAGGAAGCTCCAGTCATGGAAGGGTTAATACCCAAATTTAGATGATTCAGACATCCAACTCAAACTTAACTCCATTGATTATAAAGAGAACTGACGATCATATTAAATATTAAGAATTTCACATACAAACATGTCTGTCTTAACTTCAACAAAACTAATCTGTGTAAACTTAGAATTTACCAATTCAAAGAGTGTTCAGTCATCAGAAACTCTGACTGAACTCTGTGGAATTAAAAAGACTGGATATAGTGTGTCTGACATTTGCAAAGTGAGGTCGCCAATAATTCAGACATCCAACTTCAAATTCAATTCCGGTAACTATAAAGAAAACTAACGATCATATTATGAAGAATTCAACACAATTCTGTGTATTAACCCTTCCATGACTGGAGCTTCCTGAATATTGTGAAAACCCTGTGCCAATGCATTCTCTTATGTATGCGAGTCTCCCACAGGGAGCCTTGCATATATAAGAGAATACATTGGCCGAACAATATTTACCTTGACCTTGTAAGCCAGTGTATTTTCTTATATATGCGAGGCTCCCTATGGGAGACTTGCATATATAAGAAAATGCACTGGCACAGGATCTTTAATGCTGCATCAGCGCAGCTCCCGTCATGAAAGGGTTAAACCTAGAATTTACCAATTCAAAGAGTGTTCAGCAGCAGTCTAAAATCCAACTTACTTCCAAGGAACTATGAAGAGAACTAAAGAGAACTCCCAGGTGCTTTTGTTATAATACACCAAACAGATGCATGAAGTCAATGCGGCCCATTCCAGGAAGAGTAACACACATGCTTACAGAAATCACTTTCACATGTAGAGTATACAACAAGAATGCACAATAGCTGCCTCTGTTAGGATTTAAGCTGTGTAGCAGAGCTGGTAGGACAAGGTGACTTGTAACTTGAGAGCTGCAGATAATAAACTGACTGGCAGATATGGAATGTTAAGATGCCATGTTAAGATGCCTTATTTCTTCTTGGTAAAACTTCCAAAAAAACATTTCTAGGAAATTGCTTAAAATTTCTAGAAAAGAAAAAATAATTAAAAAAAAATACAAAAATATCAGGGAAACTTATGTTGGGATACATATTCACCTATTATAAAGATTGTTTTAAAAGGTAGATTTTCATTAAAAAATGTAATTTTCTAAAAATAGTAACTTATACTGTCCTAATCAGTGAAAAAAATTAGGTAAAAAATATTTCCTATTGACAGAAACTCCTGTGTTGGCTATTCTCTATGACAAAAAATTATTCTTTCATACCTCCGAACCAATACATAAAATTCCGCAAAGAAATACACCATCCTTAACTCCAAGAAAATGCTGACACGAGAGTCTGACTATTGAAACTAAAAGGAAATCTCGCTACAAACTGTCTTTGTTTATACCAGGCAAGCAGTTTGAGTTATAATCCATTTGAAGAAAACAAGAGCCAGCCACCTATGAATAGACCACAGATATAGTGAACAATCAAAGCATGTAGACAGAATAGCCCAACGTGAGAATATAGTGTGAGAATATAGTATCGAGCTGGACTTCCTTACAGAATATTACCCATTGTTTGATATGAATGACCCTGTGCGGCAGTGTTGAATGGGAGTGCTATAGGCAGATTTTTAAAGGTAATAAGTACATAATATGAAACATGCATTGGAGTGGTTGTGAGATAGAAGAAGTTTATTTAACACCTTCTGTGTTAACGCTTTCAGTGCCAAGACCGATTTTTGTATCAACCCATATACCCTGTGCCAATGCATTCTCTTATATATGCGAGTCGACCATAGGTCGCCTCGCATATATAAGAGAATGCATTGGCCTAACAATTTTTCATCATTTGTTATTATTTTTTAGAATTTTAATATTTTTTTATAATATTCTTTATAAAATTATTACTATGAATACTTGGTGATAGTTTTGAGTTATAACATGCCCCTAAGGTTTTATCCAGTTTGTTTTTAAATTCGCTATAGCATGCTTATTAAAGCATACCCAAATTCAACCCAAAAAAATCTAAACAAATTTTTTTTAAATTTATTTTTATTTTTTTAGGGCCGATTTTACAGACCGTAAATTAGGGCCGATGAGATCGGCCCCTGGCACTGAAAGGGATTTAAGTAAATTACAAGACCTAACTAAAATGACCAAAATTCACGGCCAGGTATCAGCAGTAGCCTATAATAGCTAATACAGTACCCAGATCTGCCCAGATGGAAAGTTTTCAGTGGAAAAGATTGGATCTCTGACTTGATAACTCTGAATACATTAATTGTTTTTGCATCACATCGCACCCTCACAATATGATGCATTGTATCATGAACTTTAAAACGTGATGCATCGGAATCGCGATGAATCATGGCAGCCCTACTGATTGATTGATTGGGGTTTATTGTCACTTTAGCAACTAAGGCCATATCACGACATTGCCAGTTTTAGTGGTGGAGAAAATCCACACACTTGCGACTAATCTAACAGTGATTTCAATGGCTGATAGACTCGTCAACCATGTGCGGCAGCCCTACTGAGATATAGAGAGAAATGAGAGGGTTAAGGATATACCAATCATGTTGTACTAATGGAGTTATTAGTTTGAAGTTCTCGGTAATATCTCTCCAATTCAGACGAGGAAATGCCATAATTTCGTCAATCTAAAGCCAGCACAATGACCCAGCAAAAAATATTAGGAGATAATTTGCTGCAACAAGGAGCTCCTACCAAAGAAAAGAATTAGAGAAATCTCTTTTTGTAAGCTTAAGATTACAACACAATCTCCCAGCAACGCGAATACAAACACTCGTGAACGATCACAAATGAGAAAATTTCTCGTCTCGCTTACAATGTAAACCCAGCTGTTATGGGTTTTACAGAGTAAATTCTTGACACAATGACCAAACAACGAACAATACAAACTTGACCGACAGGTTATGTATAGGTACACATCTGTCCCTGCCGAGACCAACTTCAAAACATGTCCAAATATTTTGAAAGCCCATCGCATACAAGCCTGCAAATAGTGTGTCCAGCTATCATTTGCAGAATGAGGTTTCCCCCCCCCCCCCAGTTAATGGGCTAGCATCACCAAATTCACCCTCCGGGAACCTCATTCTGCTTAGGCCTCAACTGCTATGGGAGACCTAGGATTGAAGTTCCCCAGTTGAAGTTGATGATGTTCACCCATTAGTCACCTCGACAATGCAATTTATCTTCTGCAAATTAGTGGATATACATGTAGAACCTTCCCAGAAAGGAAATAGTAACTAAAAACAATATTAATTTGAGACTCTAGATACTTCCCAGAAGATGAGGCCTATAAGCAGAATGAGGACCAAAGAGGGTGAATTAGGTGATGCCAGCTGTGCGGGATATCATCACTAAATTCACCCTCAGGAGAACTCATTCTGCGAATGACAGACACACTATTTGCAGGCTTGATGACAAACTTCTATAAACACAGCTACTCATGCTATATGTCTAAGATTTGCGATGATGTTTCTTATTTCATGTCCGGTTATTATGAGATGTGACTGGCAGACAGGCTCCTTACAGAATGTGTGATATTTTGTTGAATTAACCTTTGATAACGTGAACTAATCATGAACCTGTGTCACCGGAGGGGTACCCTGTCATGTTATGTCATCTGGAGCGGTGTTATGTTGACAATGGTTGTGAGCCTAAGATATTGTAATATGATATGATTTATACTCAGGCCTCAAAATATGGTGCTGGACATTTGCAGAATGAGGTCCTCAGAGGGTGAATTTAGTTATGCTACATCACACAACAGGCTAGCATCACCAAATTTATCATCATTCTGCATGGCCTATTAACCCTTTACCCAATAGAAGGGCCCTGTGCCAATGCATTCTCTTATATATGCGAGTCGACCATAGGTCACCTCGCATATATAAGAGAATGCATTGGCTTAACACATTAAAAATTAAAAAATTGTTAAAGAATGTAAGAAAAATTGGTAAAAAGTGTTAAAAAAAGATTTTTTTTTAGGCCAATGCATTCTCTTATATATGCGAGGCGACCTATGGTCGACTCGCATATATAAGAGAATGCATTGGCACAGGGTATAACTGTAACTATCACAATGTGGTCAAGGAGCCGGTTCCAATGATATCCATATTTGTATGGTTTTATTGAGACAGACCCAAGATATTTTAGGCTGTTGAAGCTTTATTTGGCCGGTTTTGGCCGGTTTGTTGGGTAAAGGGTTAAAGCCTAAACGCAGTACTTCTGAAATAATAGCTATGGGCTAATGTTTCTTAATAAACTGACATGGCTCATTCGAACCTCAAAATTTAAAAATTATGTACATATATAATTTAGTTATATATAGGCATCTCAAAATTTACCCACATGTACATGGAAGATTTCAGAAAAAATTTGGAAATTTTCTGTGTATGTATGCTTTGAGATACCTCTTAGCAATTATGTATACATAATTTTGGAGTTTCATCGAGCAATGTCTGTGTAAAATTCCTAGCCCTGGAGTAAATATATTTTAAGTTATTGGTCTTTAGTTATATTTTAATGGAAAATGGGATACATTGTACTTATATTTTTGCAGTGTTTTGCAGAATATTTTGGATAGTTCCACTATTTTCTTCTGCCCCATCATAGTCCCCTACACTCATCAACAGATGACAGAGAACCTTTTAGCTTGACAACAATGACAATGATTCCACCAGCGACTTCCATTAGGGAAAGGAACAGACTGTCAAAAAGAACAGTTCCTATCCAGTATAGATACTGTACGTTATTCCATATCCCCTGAGACAGTGTTCTGAATATGATATGTCGGAAACTGACACAGCAGAGGAAAGATATCTATGGAACTGAAGTACATTTTCTATAATATACTATTAGTATGTCATTGTGAATGGAGCTTGAGGTGATTGACATGCCAAAATGGATATGACAATTTGGCACATGGAGTGTTTCTGGTGGCATATAATATCTCTGGGGAGGTCATGGTTTTAGTATCAACCAGGCTAAAGTATGAAAATATGATGCCGGACATTTGCAGAATGAGGTCACCAGAGGGTGAATTTAGTTACGCAACCCCACACAGCATGTTAGCATAACTAAATTCACCATCTGGGGACCTCATTCTGCTTAGGCCTCATCTTCTGTGGAAAGTATCTTTATTATAAAATTAACAAGTGTTTTAGTTTCTTTTTCTTTTATAGTTTAGTTTCTCTATATATATATATCCCCAAATTGGCAGACAACACAATGGACATCACAATGCATAATTGAGATGCCCAATTGGAGCACATCACCATCTGGGAACTTAAATCTCTAGGGTCTCGCAAAACAATATGTCCCCAGAGGGTGAATTTAGTGATGCTAGCACGACGCTGATGGGGTAGAGTCACTAAATTCATCTCATGGGGACCTCATTCTGCAAAAAGTCTGGCACAATATTATGAGGCCTGCTTAACGCTTTGAGTGCCAGGTCGATTTTTGTATCAACCCATATACCCTGTGCCAATGCATTCTCTTATATATGCGAGTCGACCATAGGTCGCCTCGCATATATAAGAGAATGCATTGGCCTAACCATTTTTTTTTTTTTTTTTTTTTTTTTTATACAATTTTTTACAATTTTAATAATTTATTCTTATATTCTTTAACAGACTTATTTTGTAGGTTTAGGGCCGATGAGATCGGCCCCTGGCACTCAAAGGGTTAAGAATTCATATTTTGTTTTTCAGTTTCTACTACCTGATGAAATTTGACTATTTAAATAGGTTTAAAGGTTGGCACGATACTACAGTTCAACATGGGAATAATCTACGTGTCTGCCAAGAAAACTCACAGTCCAGTATGGTTCCAAATCACTAATAAAATAGACTCTCCTTTTTACTGTCTGTACAAGACATAATAAATCTCCGCAGCCAATAATGAGGAACATAAACATCCACAATCCCAAATTGAATGTAGATAAGCCAATCAGATCAAAGAAAGAGGAAAAACGAATGTGACACAAGCTCAACTAAACAGGCAGCAATAACTATAAATCCTTCAAAAAATGTGGGCTAATATATGAAGACAGAAAATCCATTTGTTTGTACACAGCTAACACATTATCCAAGTGTGTAGGGAAATAATGCCATATATTACCATCAAATAGACAGGAGTCCATTTAATTCTGTTAATTTGTATAGCATGTTGCAGCACTGGGTGGATTTTGTATAGCATTCCCTACCAATACATGTTTTTTCATTTTAAATATGGTTTAGCAGAAATTGAAAATTGCATTGCAAATTGTGATGCGAATCTAATTAAAATCATGCCCAGCATGATAGATCTAACAAATTGTCATGAAAGGCTGCTTGTCGATATACACACAACAATAAGATTATATCCATCATATCAAGAATATATGTCCTGAGCTCATTGAGAAAACAGATATAGAATATTTCTGGGGGAAAAAAAGTGAGCCAATATTTGAAAACAGAAAATCCATTTGTTTGTACACAAGATCTGAAGTTTGCACGGAAATAGTGGTATTCCCACAAATGGAGCCGCTATAACAAATAGACTGGTCCTTCAAAGAATATACAGTAATGCCCTAAGTAATTGACTCCTTAACCACAGCAGAATTATGGGTAACTTTTCAGGATTTAGTCAGAAATATGGCAACAAGCCATATTTCCGACTAAATCCTGAAAAGTTACCCATAATTCTGCTGTGGTTAAGGAGTCGATTACTTAGAGCATTACTGTGTGTGGAAACAGTCTATATAATGTGAGGAACAACTTAGATTTCTGAAGAAACCAACACTATCCAATAAGAATAACTACTCAAATCCATCAGAAAAATCTATATTCACGATATCTGTTTGAAATCCTTGGAAAAACAAACTTTAACTCAGAGAAAACCAACAACATTGGATGATAATAACTATTATAATCCATGTGAATACAATTAAACAATTGAATTATTATCCATCCTTTATATGAGAAAGAATATCTGCGAGAACACAATATTTCTGAGAGAATTATATATACATGTATGATATCTGACGAAAAGAACACCATTGGATACAGTAACTACTAAAATCCATGAGAAAACTTCACAGAAGTCATAAACCAGTAATACTCCCAACCACTTAAAATATAATTGGTGTTGACCATTGGTTCATGAAACGAAGTTATTTTTATGGTGATTCCATTTGATTGACAGAATGATCGACGAAGACATATTATGAGACTTTAAACTGTCCTTATACCTAGCCAACATGGCAGATGATATTTTCTTTTGTGACGAACACAAAGAAGTCTGGACTTTGTTAAGATTCTGTTAATTGGTAGAAGATCAATAACGCACTTAATAGTATGATGCAGCTGGGGACAGATAAATCTCATCAGAAAAAAATCAACACGCATGTCATTCATTATTCTATGCACTTAAAGATGCCCAATCCGATTCGATGATCCCTGTATCATCAAGTTACAACAACAGAATTTCACAAAAAAGCCGATTTAATTATCCAAATTAGATTCTTACATATACCAATTGATGAAAAAGTCTTATAATAAAATATTTCTTGGCAGTTTGGATGGTGAGTGAGTGTGGTTTACAACTTCCATGGTGGTCATGCCTATACAGTAATGCTCTAAGTAATCGACTCCTTAACCACAGCAGAATTATGGGTAACTTTTCAGGATTTAGTTGGAAATATGGCTTGTTGCCATTCATCGGAAAGCTCTCGGGGAGAGCTTTCCGATGAATGGCAACAAATGAGTGAATTTGAGCCACGGATTAGTGCAAAATACACTCATTTTAATACCATATGAATGATACAAACAACATGGTAATTATAATAAAATGAATTTATGGCTCCAGTCATAAAATCATTTTCATTGTAATTACCATGTTGTTTGCATCATTCATAGAGCACATAAGTGTATGTTGCACTAATCCATGGCTCAAATTCATTCATTTGTTACATATATTCTATTGAGTAGAAAAGGAGATGGTCCCATAAATGGTAGTATTTAGTGTACGGTACCCCTTTAATGTTTGTTGCTGGCCTTACTTTTCATCATCTTATATTCCAAAATTAATTTGCGATCGCCATGCGAAGTCACAGCAAACCTCAATATCTCACGATGGCGTATCTGTATATTTCTTGAATTTTTGCTAGACTTCAAATAATCAAGGTGGCTAAAATTAACAGATTTCAAAAATCAAAATCTGATAACTCTCAGCTTTGAGGGATGTTTTCCTCGACTCAAATAAAATATTTTTACCCCCCCCCCCAGCCGAAAAAGTAGTAATTTAGGGGCATTAAATCAGATTATGCATTAATGATTAACACTTCCATGACTGAAGCTTCCAGAATTTTTTGGAAAAACCTGTGCCAATTATGCATTATCTTATATAAGAGAATGTACTGGCACCAACGCAGCTCCCATCATTAAAGGGTTAATAACCCTTTTGAGTGCCACAGGACGATGTCATCGGCCCTAATTTACGATGTGTAAAATCGGCCCTAAAAAATTGCTTCTTTTTTTTTTAGATTTTTTTTTTTTGGTTGAATTTTTTTTGGGTATGCTTAAGCATGCTATAGCAAACAAACTGGATAAAACTTTAGGGGCATGTTATAACTCAAAACTATCACCAAGTATTCATAGTAATAATTTTGATGCCCATGAAAAACGTAAGATTCCCTGGCACTAAACCTACAAAATACTGAAAGAGTTAAAGAATATAAGAAAAAATTATTAAAATTATTAAAATTGTAAAAAATAAAAAATAATAACAAATGATGAAAATTTGTTAGGCCAATGCATTCTCTTATATATGCGAGGCGACCTATGGTCGACTCGCATATATAAGAGAATGCATTGGCACAGGGTATATGGGTTGATACAAAAATCGGACCTGGCACTGAAAGGGTTAAAGAGCTCTAATAACCTATAGAGGAAAACCGGAGTTACACATCTGAGTTTTGGCCTAAGAATCCTAAAACAGAACACGATGCTATTCTATTATAGACTGCTGCAGACTGATTAAGGTCCTATTAGCATATTCCCTCCTCACCCCAGTTGTATTTATTATAGTCGTCTTGATGGTAATGCGGTCAATAATGTATTCTCAAGAGGAAATCCACACAGTAGGTCACCACTAAATCAGTCTCCCGACAGTACGCCAATGCTAAGTCAGCGTTTCCATCAAAGTGTAAAAAGCTGCATCAAACTCTGAAGCAGGGACCAAGGTTATTAGGGTGAAGTAAACTGTTACTAGGGAGAAGTAACAATGGCTGAAGTTCAATTTACACCCCACCATCAACCATCTATGTTCCAATAAGTATTATGCAACATGTGAGTCCATTTATAAAACCATTATAGTGAGTAAGAACACACATTATAATCAATGCTTATACTTTAAATATGCGGTGGGGATGTACAGTAATTCCATAAATAATCCACTCCTTAACCACAGCAGAATTTTTGGTAACTTTTCAGGATTTAGTCGGAAATATGGCTTATTGCCATACAATGGAAAACTCTCATTGAGAGCTTTCCGACGAATGGCAACAAGCCATATTTCCGACTAAATCCTGAAAAGTTACCCATAATTTTGCTGTGGTTAAGGAGTCGATTATTTAGGGCATTACTGCATACTGGTATATGAGAGAGAAGTATAAACTTCTCACTGGGACATTTTGTTACAATAGGGAGAAATGGCATATTTTATGGAGAAGTTGCCGCCCAAGTAGCCCTCTGGGCTGCTCCCTGCTCTCAAGATAAAGAGTACAAGCCTTGAAATAGGGTGTCTGTCATTTGCAGAATGAGGTTCCCAGAGGGTGAATTTAGTGATGCTACCCCGCATAGCAGGCTAGCATCACCAAATTCACCCTCTGGGAACCTCATTCTGCTGAGGTGTAAGCAGAATGAGGTCCCCAGAGGGTGAATTTGGTGATGCTAGCCCGCTATGCGGGGTACCATCACTAAATTCACCCTCTGGGGACCTCTTTCTGCAAATGACAGACACCCTATTTCAAGGCTTGAGTACAAGCAATGCTGTGTTAACATATGCAATAGTGTTAACATATTAATGTAAAGTTATTTTCTTAATCAGTCATTTTTTTTAACATGAATACATAGGTTACTCAAAGTGCACCTTGATTCATTGAGTCTAAGAGAGAAATTTTTGTATTTACTATGTCATTGATACCTCATCTATCTCCCAACAGAACCTCTGATATAAAACATGGCAGGCTGGAATCTAATCCTCAACTAAGTGGGGCACCATCATCTGGGTATTGAATTTTGTTTTGCATGAATACAGTTAACTTAGGTTAATACCCAGAAAAAAATCATTGACTTTGTCATTGATATCTCTCACCAGTCTTCAGAATCTCAGACTTAACCCTTTCAGTGCCAAGTCCGATTTTTGTATCAACCCATATACCCTGTGCCAATGCATTCTCTTATATATGCGAGTCGACCATAGGTCGCCTCGCATATATAAGAGAATGCATTGGCCTAACAATTTTTCATCATTTGTTATTATTTTTTTGAATTTTTTAGAATTTTAATATTTTTTTCTTATATTCTTTAACATACTTATTTTGTAGGTTTAGTGCCAGGGAATCTTACGTTTTTCATGGGCATCAAACTTATTACTATGAATACTTGGTGATAGTTTTGAGTTATAACATGCCCCTAAGGTTTTATCCAGTTTGTTTTTAAATTTGCCATAGCATGCTTAAGCATACCCAAAAAAATTCAAACAAAAAAAAAAGATAAAAAATTTTAGGGCCGATTTTACAGACCATAAATTAGAGCCGATGAGATCGGCCCCTGGCACTGAAAGGGTTAAAACATGGCAGGCTGGTACTCTCCGATAGCAATGAAAACAGATCCCTGGAGCAGATCTATCAGTGGAGCCTGATAAAACACTGGAGTTTATTTTGATGGTGATGGTTAATTTAACCCTTCAATTACTGGAGCTTCCTGAAATTTTGCAAATGCATTCTCTTATGACGGGAGCTGCGCTGGTGCAATATTAATACTCCTGTACCAGTGCATTCTCTTATATATGCAAGTCTCCTATAGGGAGCCTCACATATATAAGAGAATGCACTGGCTTACAAGGTCATGGTAAATAATTGCTCCCTATGGGAGACTCGCGTATATAAGAGAATACATTGGCACATGGTTTTTTGCAAATTTCAGGAAACTCCGCCATGGAAGGGTTAATGTTAACATAATGTAATGTTATTTTCTCAATAAGTCGTTTTTGTTTCACATGAATACAATTAACTTAGGTTACTCAATGTGCACCTCGATTCATTGGGTCTAAGAAAAAAAATACATTGACTTTGTCATTGATATCTCATCTATTTCCCACCAGTCTTCAGAATCTCGGACTTAAAACATGGCAGGCTGGTACTCTCCGATAGCAATGAAAACAGATCCCTGGAGCAGATCTATCAGTGGAACCTGATAAAACACTGGAGTTTATTTTGATGGTGAGGGCTGATTTATTGTGAGTCGGGATGCTTGGCTGTTGCTTCATCAGACTACCATATTGACCACATTACTGTTAGATGGTCTACAATATACAGCCAGGTGACATGGGAATACTCTAATAGTATGTTAATCTGTCTGTCTGGTCTATAATAGGCTGTAATGTTCTCGTTTCCAGGCACCTGGCACAGAATAACAAGGGGTCGGGCATATGCACACAATATCTCCCCTCCCCAAGACTAGGGAATACCCTAATAATATGTTAATCTGTAGGTCTGTTCTGTAATTGGCTGTAACGTTCTAGTTTGTAGACACAGAGAAAAAACAATGAGTCGGGCAGTGTAACAGAGGGTCGGGCATATGCACATGAACCCCCCCCCCCATCTCAAGTCTAAGGACACAATTTTCAACAGTTAATATCTCATTCCTGAATCACCAAGGCAACAGTGGAAACAAATTTCAAACAAGAAAATATGTTTTGGTAGTTCTGACAGTTACAAAGTCTAGAATATACAACCAGGTGACTAGGAAATACAGTAATGCTCTAATTAATCGACATCTTAACCACAACATAATTATGGGTAACTTTTCAGGATTTAGTCAGAAATATGGCTTGTTGCCATTCATCGGAAAGCTCTCCCAGGATTTAGTTGGAAATATGGCTTGTTGCCATTCATCGGAAAGCTCTCCCCGAGAGCTTTCCGATGAATGGCAACAAGCCATATTTCCGACTAAATCCTGAAAAGTTACCCATAATTCTGCTCTGGTTAAGGAGTCGATTACTTAGGGCATTACTGTATTATATAAAGTGAGCTTAAGAAGCCAAAATTCTCTTCCGGCAGAAGATGGTCAAAGTTTGTCTGATACACCAGCCTCAAATAACACATGCTTATCATCTGCAGAATAGAATGCAGACATGCCTCCAAATCAAACACAGGCCAGCAAAAAATGGCACCATCTGGAACAGTCTACCAAAAAGAAACTAAAGACAATCAAATTCACATGAAGGTCTGTTCCCATTGAGGAACTATCTTTATTTTTTACAAGACAGATAGGATATATGCAGAATCTGAGGAATGAACCTGAATCTTCAAAATACCATATGTTATCAAGCCTTGGAATAGTGTGTCTGTCATTTGCAGAATGAGGTCTCCTGAGGGTAAATTTAGTGATGATACCCTGCAGAGTGTACCAGCATTGCTAAATTCACTGTCTGGGGACCTTATTCTGCTTTATAGGCCTCATTTTCTGGAATGTATCTAAAGTCTCAAATTAACATTGTTTTTAATTACTTTATCACTTCTGTTCAGTTTCTATATCCCCTAATTTGCAGAAGATAAAATGTATAATCGGGTGACTAATGGGTGAACATCGCCAACTTCAACTGGGGAACTTCAATCTGATTCATTAGCAGTTAAATCTCAGCAGAATAAGGTTCGCAGAGGGTGAATTTTGTGATGCTAGCCCTCGGGGGACCTCATTCTACAAATGACAGACACACTATTTTTTTAGGCTTGTATGTCATCTTCTTATGATTATATAATTACATCCAACAATGCTTGATGAATGACTTAGTAGGTCTCTGGGATTGTGAGAGATGGTTTCGGTTTCATAGACGGATGAGCTAGAGAATTAGAATGGTACAAATGTTGTATTTTTTGTCTGGCCGGATATTGCATGTTTCATGCACCTAATGCTTGTTAAATAGTGTATCTGCTGCATGTCTGCCAACAAAAAGTTCTGTCAGGAATAAACAAAAAAGAGAATTACCTTCCAACTGGCATGTAATAGATGGATATAAGTAACTGCTCTCAAACACAATGATGAAAGATATATTCAGCAGGGTTCTCAGGGTTCTGGGCTAATTGTAATGAACTCTATTCTGCTTTTTCTTTTTCTTTTAGATAATAAGTGAATGTACAGACGACCAGGATTCAATTGTAAGTGGAGGAATCGGCCCGACAAAATTGTGGATAATTTGTTCACACGATTGCGATCAAGCCTTGAAATAGTGTGTCTGTCATTTGCAGAATGAGGTTCCCAGAGAGTGAATTTAGTGATGCTAAGAAGTGCCATATTGAATAAATTATACCAAACCCCGACAGGGTGAAAATCAGGATCGATACATGTCCATTTCGATAAGAAAGGAGAATTTGCATGTTCACGCTCACTGAAGTAAGCACATTTGAAGCAATGAATGCTCATACTCGTGCCTCCATAAAATATGTCATACATGTATATATGTTGTTGTAACTATAGGTCTGGAACCCAGAATACATATTCACATTGGCCCTCGCATGACCAATTTTTTTCACAGGAAGAAAAAAGTTACCATTTTATTTCTAGCTGATCAGTCAGCAATTTCTTTTTACATTTTAGTTAAGCCAATTTTAAGTACCCTATTTGGGCAAAGAAAACTTTTTTTGCGCGAATTGTTTTATTGTATCCACAAATCATAACAAATGTCATAATAAATAAAGTGCAAAATTGAAGGCCTAGGCCTCTTAAATACTCACAGGCTTCGTATGTGAGAATTCGGTACTTTTCCTCAGTCAAGGCCTTTGCATCAGCTTTGCTCATTTTCATCATTGTTCAACATGAGTTGATGATAACACAATTCCAGGCACATACCAGCAACATACAGTCACACCTCTCTATCAATAAATCTACACTAATTTCTGATGTCTATATCGGTAATTATCAATGTAGACATATTAAATGTCAATCATGAATCATCTGTATGTAATGACCCAGGACCTTGAAATAGTGTGTCAGACATTTACAGAATGAGGTTCCCAGAGGGTGAATTTAGTGATGCTACCCCGCATAGCAGGCTAGCATCACCAAATTCACCCTCTGGGAACCTCATTCTGCTGAGGTGTAAGCAGAATGAGGTCCCCAGAGGGTGAATTTGGTGATGCTAGCCCGCTATGTGGGGTAGCATCACTAAATTCACCCTCTGGGGACCTCATTCTGCAAATGACAGGCACACTATTTCAAGGCTTGATGACCCAGGACCATGGTAAAATTTATATGTGTAATTAATCTATCATTCAGTGACTGTGATGTTACTGTTAACGCATCCAGTTTCCTGGTTAGTGAGTTATACATGTAGCTATTAATAATTAGTCCAGAAGAGTGAACCACCCCTGGGCTGGTCAAGTAGTTCTGCAGATTTAGCTATGATGCTGATGAGACCATATGATGCTGTTAAAACCCTTTCATGACTGGAGCTCCCTATAGTTTTGCGAAAAACCCTGTGCCATTGCATTCTCTTATTTATTAGCCTCCCATAGGGAGCCTCGCATATACAAGAGAATAAATTGGCCTAACAATATTTACCTTGTAAGCCAGTGCATTCTCTTATACAGACAAATTTTTTAGAATCATACAGCAATTTAAAGAACTCTACAGGAATAAGCTCACACAAAGCTAAATAGAATGGATATATTTTTATCTTAGGACTATATGACAATGCTGCTAGTTTAACCAATTTATGTGCTATTTCATGCCGTTCTATAAAGAATAGCGGAGGCCAGGGGGCAGCTGCCTGAGCCTCCACATCTGCACACAGGTCCCATGGTGCGAGAACATTACCATGGGTATATATATACCTTAATACAAGGTTTATATCAGTGATATTGTTGGTTTATATCTATCAGACCTATATTGAGCATGGACTCACTTCCTATCAAAATTCATCAATATCCCCTGTACATAAGATAATGCCACATACCCAGTTCTTTAGACCATATTCACACCTTTAATGTAGTTTATCTCCTGCATATACACCAAATATATGTATGGATATGTGCACACTTTCAAAACCTGACAAACCCTTGAACAGATTCCCATCAAATATAGCATAGTAGCACTGAAGAATTTACTGTGCTGAGGTCACACAGACAGGACCACACATGGTGAATCATAGTAACAAGGGGAATTCTGCAGTACTATGCTATATTTAATGGGAATCTGTTGAAGGGTTTGTCCTGTTTCAAAAGTGTGCACATATCTTTGGTGATCTTACATGTATCGTATCGATGGGGGAGATACACCAAATTAAAGGTACGAATATGGTCTAAAGAACTGGATATGTGGCATTTTCTTATATACAGGGGATATTTATTAAATTTGATGGCAAGTGAGTCCATGCTAAATATAGGTTTGATAGATATAAACCTTCTATTAAGGTATATATATATACCAATGGTAGTGTTGTCTCACCAGGGGACCTGTGAACTGCACAGGGAGAGGCACAGAGCCCAGTCTCATAGTATCACAGGCACCTATGATGAGTCATCATTATATCTCATTACTCCAAGCATTACAGAGATAGCTGGGAGACCAATCTTAATCCAGCTGCTAATTGGACACATGGAGTTGATAAACATGAAATAACAAAAGCTGCCAAGAGCATCATTTTATAGACTTGGTTTTATAGACATAATTTTATAGACATAATTCTATAGACATAATTTTATAGACTTGGTTTTATAGACATAATTTTATAGACATCAATTTATAGACATAATTTTATAGACATAATTTTATAGACATCAGTTTATAGACATCAGTTTATAGACATAATTTTATAGACATAATTTTATAGACATCAGTTTATAGACATCATTTTATAGACATCATTTTATAGACATTATTTTATAGACATCATTTGTAGACATAATTTTATAGACATCATTTTAAAGACTTGGTTTTATAGACATAATTTTATAGACATCATTTTATAGACATCAATTTATAGACATCATTTTATAGATTTTGTTTTATAGACAAAAAAATTTATAGTCATCATTATATAGACATGGTTTTGGTTTTTGGCCATTTAAAATCAGGAAACAATGATGATATAATAGTTCATAAAAATTTAGATTAAATCGATATACATAACCCTTTCAGTGCCAAGTCCGATTTTTGTATCAACCCATATTTCCTTGATCATTTTTCAAATTTATTGATTATAATAATGTGATACATTGATGGAAAGAGCTCTTAGAGCTCTTTCCATCAATGTATCACATTATTATAATCAACAAGTGCACCGCTGGGCGGAGGTAACGCCCCCGACTGTACAATCAGAGAGGATTTTTCTTATTTTTGTGCAAATACTTATTAAATGGCACTTTGTAAAGTTATGTTATTCATGAGTAAACAATCCAAAATCAAGTTATCATCTGGAAACCAAAAAAAGTAGCAGAAAACCTGAATTTTCCAAAAAGGGGCGTAACTCTGGAAAAAATGGGCGGACGAAACCACGGCTATGGGGAAATCTTGTCCCCCCGGCTGGTCTATTAGCATACCAAAGATCAACTGAAGTGAGTTAGCGAAACCAAATTTATGAGTTGAAACGTTCGTTCGTACGGACGGAAGGACGGAAGGACGGACGGAGGGCTCCACTATATACCCCCAAATCTCCATCGGAGATCGGGGGCATAATAAATTTGAAAAATGATCAAGGAAATATGGGTTGATACAAAAATCGGACTTGGCACTGAAAGGGTTAAACCTTTCTTTACTAAAACTCATTGATTATTTCTTGAGTTGTTTTATTAGGAAATGTTCATATAATAAATTCAACAAACGACGATTGTTTGTTGAACTTTCTATCTGTTCATTTCCCACCAATAAAATGAATAGAAAGAGTTAAAAACAAGGCCAATTTACCCTAACAATAACCCCTTGATTATTAATGTTGAACTTATTTGCTGAACATCTACATAAAATGAACACAAAAGTGTTTTCTCTGAATGTCATCTGCTTACACCCCTACAAATGAAGAATAGACCATTCCATCATATGTTCTGATAACTGAATGGAAGATTCCATTAAGTAATCAAAGGATTAACTCTTTCTATACTAAATGGATTAAAAGGAGGTGTTAAACACAACGCGAAGAATTTATGACATTTTTTGCAATTATTTTACATGGCATATTTCCAATAGAGTCTGACAACGGTAATGTTGTACGTCCAGAAGGGATTTTTTGATTGGCGCATTCATTGACACAATTTGTTAATATGGATGACATCACTGAAATCTCGTCTCTGGAACTTGATTAAAGAAACCGATATTCCGGTTGCTGAGGTGGAGCGCTATGACTGCGGCAGAGTGATGATGTAACACAATTCTTCATTATTTTACTGTCTCCACGAATTACGTCTGTCAGGAAATCCTATTTACTTTCATGAATCCAATTATAGACTTAACCCACAATCGGCAATGAGGGGGCATTAAATATGAAATCATGCTATTAATGCTTTGTTGTGAAGTTAAGCCTAGTTTTTAGAGCTTTCTTAACACTTTCATGACGTGAGCTGTGCTGGTGCAGCATTAAAGATCATGTGCCAGTGCATTCTCTTATATATGCGAGTCTCCCATAGGGAGCCTCGCATACATAAGAGAATGCACTGGCTCACAAAATCAAGGCAAATATTGTTAGGCCAATGTATTCTCTTATACATGCGAGGCTCCCTATAGAACACTCGCATATATAAGAGAATGCATCGGTACAGGGACCAGCCTAGGGGGCGACGTGGGCGAAATAGTCGCCCTGTGTGGCCGCAAGTCTCCCTGAAATGACGTCAGGGAGAAGTGGATGTCTCCCTAAAAAAAAAAAAAAAAAAAAAAAAAAAAATAATCTCCCTGAAGAATTGGTCACTGGATGATGTACTGCTCAGCTTAACACTTCCAGTTTATCCTCACCCATGTAGAAAATCTATTGTGGACAATAATAACAGCTAAACCAATCAGTTCTAATGAATAGTTACTAGCGACAAATAGTCGCACTAACGCTCCACTTCTCCCTGGTAAGCCCTCACTTCTCTTCTCCTTATTTTTCCAAGAGGGAGAAGTCACTTCTCCCTATATTTTGACCCTAGGCTGGTCCCTGCATCGGTACAGGGTTTTCGCTAAATTTCAGGAAGCTACAGTCATGAAAGGTTTAACCCTTTACCCAACAAACCGGCCAAATAAAGCTTCAACAGCCTAAAATATCTTCGGTCTGTCTCAATAGAACCATACAAATATGGATATCATTGGAACCGGCTCCTTGACCATATTGTGATAGTTACAGTTATGCCCTGTGCCAATGCATTCTCTTATATATGCGAGTCGACCATAGGTCGCCTCGCATATATAAGAGAATGCATTGGCCTAAACAAAATCTGTTTTTAACACTTTTTACCATTTTTTCTTACATTCTTTAACAATTTTATGATTTTTAATGTGTTAAGCCAATGCATTCTCTTATATATGCGAGGCGACCTATGGTTGACTCGCATATATAAGAGAATGCATTGGCACAGGGCCCTTCTGTTGGGTAAAGGGTTAATAATGTGCTCACTTGTCAAGCTAAGCCGATGTTTTGTGAGTTCTGTATGGCATCGAGAATAACTATTTGAGACCTGGTATCAATATGTCTTTCCAGTAAAAGGGAGGTAATGTAATTTTCTCTAATGATATTGTAAGCTCCACAGACCAGAAGGAAATGGACTTCAAGATAAACAAGCTGATACATCTACCAACGACCATCATTGCTGTCCCATCTGTCTTGACGGGACCGAGGACGAACATCATATCCTCTCTATATGCCCAGCTTACGACACTATCAGAAAAAGTTTTTTCAATGACATCCAACAAATTTCGGGCATCAATTATTCAATTCTACCAACCGAGGTAGCTTCTGACATTTTCGTGGGTATCTTCGACAGTGAGATAACCACAAGATTCATCACACTCATAACTAACCTTTTCCACGAAAGAGAGAGAGCAATACTTGTGCACCAGTCCGCCACTTGATTTGAACCACAGTGACAGGTAGCTATTGTTATATTGTTATTTTTGTTTCTCATATTGTTATTTACTTGTACGCTTGTCTTTTGTCATTATTTGTGTAAAGCGTTATGTACCATTGTGATTTCTTATAAGGATTAAATCTGATCTTTTCCACCTGGCCTGTACTGTGTTTACAGGGTTATCTTGACCAGTGATGATGGAGAGTCCACATATTGACAATTTAATACCTACAACCCTCTGTCCCAAGAGGACATGCTGGTCATTAGAGATACACTTAACATTTAGCCAGAAGGCATCATTTATCACTCCACCCATCAGCCCACAAGCCTTGAAATAGTGTGTCTGTCATTTGCAGAATGAGGTCCCCAGAGGGTGAATTTAGTGATGCTATACAGCACAGTGGGCTAGCATAACTAAATTCACCCTCTAGGGACCTCATTCTACTTAGGCCTTGTTTTCTGGGAAGTATCTATAGTCTCAAATTAACATTGTTTTAGTTACTTTTTCCCTTCTGTTCAGTTTCTATATATATATATATCCCCTAATTTGCAGATGATAAAATGCATAATCGAGGTGACTAATGGGTGAACTTCACCAATTTCAACTGGGAAACTTCAATCTGATCCATAGAAGTTGAGGGCTCAGCAGAATGATGTTCACAGAGGATGAATTTGGTGATGCTAGCTGCCATGCGTGATAGCGTCACTAAATTCACCCTCTGGGGACCTCATTCTGCAAATGACAGACACACTATTTGAAGTCTTGTCAGCCCATTAAATAAATGGGCCTTATGTAAAACCTGTGATGAATTGCTTCCTGTGGTGGCCTCTGGAAAATTGATTTCCCCCATCACATCAGACTATAAAATCACCAACATCCTTTAGGCATTTTATTTTGTATTACTTGGCTTAGGGATTTTATTGGCTCAAAAGGCAGAGGGAGGTGGGAGGAATAATATCCTTGTCTAAAACAAGCCACCAGATCACCTATGGCTATACTTTGCCTGTATCCACTTGCACAGGCAAATATATTTTTTTGATTAGGAAGTGACTTTAAAGCAAGATACGGATTGATGAAATATCACCAATATCAGTGTCCGCCATGTTGGCGTTGACATGTCTTTCTTGTGTATTATTTACTAGTTACATACTAGATCTGTAGCATACCAGAAATTAAAAAAAAACGAAAAACAATTTTTTTCACCCACTGACCAACGCGCGAAGCGCGTTCAGTGGGTGTACTATTATCGTAGGACTCATGCGTTTCTGCTGAATTGAAATAGTGCCTATGCGTTTCTGCTGAGCTGCACTGACGTTTGATCGCAAAATAAAATTATAACCATTATCAAAGCACACGTTTGGATAACACCGCCATAAACAGTTTCATATTATGATGTTGAGCTCATATCGTCAATAAAATTATAGTTATAATTGATAAAACTAAATTGTACTGCTAAAGTAATTCTACCAATTGGGTAACTAGATTCAGGTTGAGCTAGAACTTGAGAAATTTTTAATTTCAACCAATTGAAATGCCGCTGGAATTGGAAAGGGTTAAGGTTGTGGGGCAACGCAAATGACGTCATCGAAAACAAGGCGACTCAAAATGAGTCAAAAATCGTACACAGTACATGTCTCGCTTCGTCTCGGAATCGTGATTTAAATTCATTCATTTTGACTGTTACTGTGTCCTAAGATATTAGCAACTTGTGGAATGTGCTTAGGAAGGATTGTTTTGATATCTAATAAGTGGGATTTACCTCCCAAAAAGGTGAGTTTCAGGCCTGCATTTGTTGTCAATCTGTATTATCTGATTCTGACAGCGCTCGTCTGCAACTGCAATTGGCAGAATTCGCGTGTTTGACTAAACGTATTCTCCACTCGATTCTCGAGTCAAAATGCACAATAATCGGTCAAATTCTTTCAATAATTCTATCTAAATACATCTTAGCTATTATTCGGATCAGATCTCCCCGTCGAGAAAGCGATATGTTGACCAAAACGACACTTGAGAAAGTTGTTTACATTTTGAGCGCACACTGCCTGCGGCACAGTACACGCTCGATTTTTATCATGGAAACAAATCAATTTCTTCCATCTAAAAAATAATTACGTGCTGTACCCTGTCATTTTAGGAATATATAAGTATTCCACACAGACACACCAAGTCTCAGCTTAAAATTTTGAAAAATAAGAATTTTATCGACATAAATCAATTTTAATGGCAGATCCCATGTTAAATAATAAATTTTAGGGCCCTGCGAATGTTTTCTGAGCTGTTCCATATTTGACAGGTTCTACCTGATAATTGTGCGACAGTACAGTCGCGTTACTTTATACGTCAACATTGGTCATTATCACCCGACAAATTTATTTTGGTCTATCGTATCAACCCCCATGTAGCCTGACTAAGTGTCAACATTGGTCTTTATTGCTCCACTAATTTTTATCGTCTCATCGGTATGAATTCCATATCCAATTATCCACATATAACCAACCGAACCTCTAATCCCGGTCCAATTTTTTATTTTTTTTCATCGCTATAGTCAAGTTACGTAATATTTTATCACGTGATAATTTTACTTATATGTCTATGGTATTACTATAGTATACGGTATACGTATATCAATTGCTATTCCTTTCTATATAATCCTGGTGCCATCTATAGAGTAAGAGATAATTTCAGACCCCCCCCCCCCAATTTTATATCATTGCCGCTACAGTACAGTCGCGATGCATCACATGGCAACATTGATCGCTATCGCTCTACTAATTTATGTCAGTTCATCGTTCCCCTTTTTCTCCGAGTCTATTTAACCAACCCAACATCTAAACCCGGCCTAAATTATTTTCATCGGTATACCGTAGTTGTGTTACATACATATTTTTATCATTTGATTCCAATTTGCATTGTACCACTATAGAAGTCCATAAATGACTATTCTGGCACTATATAGAGATAACGAAGATTATTACAACCCCCCCCCCCCCCCCCCATTTTATAGCCTTGTTGCAACAGTAGAGTTGAGATGCATGATATGTCAACATTGGTCGTTATCGCTCTACAAATTTATATCGGTTCAACCCTTAGTTCCCTGTATCGCCCACTCCTCCCTCAATTTATTTTTTCATTTGTATTATAGTCTCGTTACGTACATATTTTATCTCTTGTAACATTTGCTTCAACATGCCGAGTTCTGCTGCAGACGATACAAAACTGACAACATTTCGAAATGTAAGCAGGCTTCAAACTCATCTTATCCAAGAAACTTGTGTATAAGGTGTACTCGCATTTGTTGCGTTAAAAACCAAAGGTCCCAAGTCAAGGTCCAAAATCCCCAACACACTGATGTGAGGTTTAATGATAACTCACATCTACATAACCTAACCAATATAAGGATGTGAGGTGTAATGATAACTCCATCCACATACAGTAATGTCCAAAGTAATTGACCACTTAACTACAGCAGAATTATGGGTAATTTTTCAGGATTTTAAATCCTGAAAAATTACCAATAATTCTGCTCTGGTTAAGTGGTCAATTACTTTGGGCATTACTGTAACCAATATAAGGATGTGAGGTTTAATGATAACTCTATCCACATAATCAATATACGGGTGTGATGTTTAATGAGAACGCCATCCACATAACTAATAACTATGTGTGAAAATTAAATAAAAAAATTAAATTCCATGATGGCGTCCAATATGAGCTATCTAATTCTGCTCCAAAAACATGTATATTCAATAGATGGATGTTTATTGGATGGGGGGGGGGGGACCGATTATTTCAATGATATTTTAATTCACTGGGATACAAAACCCGACCTACGGGAGCACGCTTCGCGCACGACTGTATCTTAAGCATATGTGCATATTTAATAAGCCAACATTGGAATCCCACCAGAGAAGACTGGCGTAGGTCCCTTGCGCATAGACATCGTTGATGATCTCTATGGGAAACCAACTTGACATTTAATAGACAATTTCGATTAACTGCAATAACTTAAGGAATCTCTAATTGAGCTCAAGCCCAATAAGCATATTCCTTCAGTTATTGTGCTTAAGCGCAGTTAGAGATACCTTATTGCGCTTAAGCACAATGTGATATTCCTGTGCAATAAGGAATATTCTTATTGCGCTTAAGTGTAATAAGACATTCCTTATTACACGTAAGCGAAATTACATCAATATTGCACTTAAGCGCAATTAATATCTCTCATTAGATCACCCTTGTGCGAATAGTAGAATAATCCTATATTTGTTCCACCCATTGTACCATGGAGATGGACTACACCACCTGAATTATAGGGAGTTTATGTACTATATATAATATATTCCTTATTAAGAGATTCCTCATTGGGTTTTATTATATAAGCGCAATTTGTAAATTCCATTATTGCGCTTAAGCACAGTTAAATATATCCTTATTGCGCTTAAGCACAATAGAGATTCCCTTATTGTGCTTAAGCACAATTAGCTCTTCTTGCGATTAATTAAAAAAAAAATTCTAATTGTATTGTAACTATTGTTTTGTCCTTTAATATTTCCCATACATCATGTACACATATATTATGCTAGAATGGTACTATTATTACTAATACCACTCGTAGTAGTTAATACCACCTTACTGTCATTATCCTATCATGGTTAGTTTCAAATCATAACGTTAATTGTTATTACTATGTGTGTACTGTACATGTACATCAGTCATCAATTAATAATATTTTGCTATTTTGCATGCGAAGTGGAAGACCCTCCAATAGCTTATCAATACCACTCGGGACAGTGGGTGTTTTTCCTCAATTAATTGAATTTCTTGTTTGGTAGGGAAATCCGTAATAAAAAATAAAATGCCTTCATAATCAGACATCAAGCTCTCTGGTGATAGATTATAGCATGGGGACACCATGTTCTCACAATGATTATTCAGATTTTCAATTTTTGTGGACCTAATTGAGTATTGCCCATTAACCCTTTTAATACTAAATATTTCCCTTGTTCCCTTGTTCAGATAATAATAAATATAGAATTTCCAATTCATATTTTTTTTTTATTTATTCAAATGGACACCTAAATAATTTGGCATTAAAAATGATATTCAAAAGTCAACCTTATCATAATGGGCAAACAACATCTACAAAAATCATGGGTGAAAAAGACCTGACATGCACAATCTCATTATTGGAGAGTTATTAACCATTTCATGATGCTGGTGCAGCCTTAAAGATCCTGTGCCAGTGCATTCTCTTATATATTCAAGTCTCCCACTGGCTTATAATACTATAGTAACAAGGTAAATATTGTTTGGCCGATGTATTCTCGAATGTATGCGAGTGGGAGGCTTCCTACGCGCCACTCACATTTTTAGGAGAATGTATTACCACAGGATTTTAGAAAAATTTCAGCAAACTCCCTCATAGAAGGGTTAATAATGAAAATAAGAACAGTCATAATCTATTTTTCATGTACAGTAATGCTCTAAGTAATTGACTCCTTAACCACAGCAGAATTATGGGTAATTTTTCAGGATTTAGTCGGAAATATGGCTTGTTGCTTGTTTTGTACTGGTGGAATATGATCTCTACGGGCATTGGCATTAGTAGAGATTCATGGCATGATCTACAAGTCTACCAGCCATCTTTGAAAACCCAAAGAAAACCTTACTTCACAGTGACTAGAAATATGAGACAGTCTGGAGAGAGTGTTTGTATGGTTTTGCCCTGGTTTTATAGCATTGTTTCCTGATTTATAGGATACATATTCAGAAACATGAGACTGGAGAGTGACAAGGATGAATATTCAGAAATATGAGACAGTGTTTGTATGGTTTTGCCCTGGCTTATACAGTAATGCCCTAATTAATTGACTCCTTAACCACAGCAGAATTATGGGTAACTTTTCTCGAGGAGAGCTTTCCGATGAATGGCAACAAGCCATATTTTCGACTAAATCCTGAAAAGTTACCCATAATTCTGCTGTGGTTAAGGAGTCGATTACTTAGGGCATTACTGTACTTGTTGATGATAGTTGTTTTACAGACTTTTATGGTATTTCGAATGAACCCACTTCGAAGGCCTTTAATAGTCCCGTTAACAAGATATACTCACCTAGAATATGTGGCACTTCAGAAATATAATCCGCCTCCGGTCTTGTACATGTGAAGAGAGAATATCTCTTCACTGGCATAATGTACAACAATCAAACTAATTCAACGATTCCTCAAACATATCCTGGACTAACATTCCGCCGAACTCAAGTCAGCAAGAATAATGATAGACCAATCTCATGGTCCAGAAGCGTTTGAGATATGCACGAACAGCTAATGTTTCTTGACCTCGACCTTAGAATCTTGTCGCTTGTCATAGTTAGTCCATGCTACACATTATATTCCATGTAGAACATTGATACACTGCCATGCATATATGTAATTTGTTACAGATCACAAGATTTTACAAGACCTGGTTGTATATGGCTGAATGTGATAGAGAGTGTAGAAGTCCCTGACATATATCCGGTACGATGTATCTCAAGTGTGGATGTGGAAATAGTATATGTAGTGTCCAGCATTGCTTTCCGATCCTGAGCTCAAATTCTGCTCAATACATGCAAGCAATTTCCTATTTTTATTTTACATCAATGATATACACTGTATATCAGGACCTGTGTAAAAAATAACAGGTCAGTGAAGTGACTAATTTTGAATGGGAATTTTCATGCAAATCTCCGGAGCAAAGAGAATTGATATTGTTTACACCAACCCAATCACTGAACTGCCAAATTGGAATTTTAAATCAACATAATTATGATATGATGTTGTGATATGATAAATACTTGCAATCAGTTGTCTGGGAACAAAAACAAGCATATCATTAACCCTTTGAGAGCTAGGTTCGATTTTTGTATCAACCCATATACCCTGTGCCAATGCATTCTCTTATATATGCGAGTCGACCATAGGTCGCCTCGCATATATAAGAGAATGCATTGGCCTAACAATTTTTCATCATTTGTTCTTATTTTTTACAATTTTAATCTTTAACAGACTTATTTTGTAGGTTTAGTGCCAGGGAATCTTACGTTTTTCATGGGCATCAAAATTATTACTATGAATACTTGGTGATAGTTTTGAGTTATAACATGCCCCTAAGGTTTTATCCAGTTTGTTTTTTAAATTCGCTATAGTATGCTTAAGCATACCCAAAAAAACATTCAACCCAAAAAAAAAAAACAAAAAAAATTTATATATTTAGGGCACTCTACAGACCATACATTAGGGCCGATGAGATCGGCCCCTGGCACTAAAAGGGTTAAATAAAAGTCATAACTTTCAACTGATGGGTAAGCTTGGTAAATTATTATTTTTACTATACTTTATTTTTGAGTATTTTGTTTTTAAATTTACAACACTTGACAACTTTTAAAAATCACTGTACAATTAAATTAAAAAATAAATACACTATAATTTCAACTGGAATAAGTTCCAAGCCGACCAGCCACATAAATATCTATTACAGACATGTTGTGAACTTATTTCATTGAATAAAACCAATCTGTTAATATCCAAATATTATCCCCATTGAAACAATGTAGCAATGAACTAAGATTGTCGAAAATTCCTACCACATCCACTGTACGATTTCAGAGAACACAACAGTTGAATTACTCACAAATGTAAACATTTACAAATTTATTCGGGACACATTATTGGACATAAACATTACGGGAATTATTGGGCCAATAATAGTCACTGCGTGTAATTCGTTTATAACATTGATGCTGTTTTCGGACTATATGGATAAAAAAATTATGAAAATAACTTATTTTGGCATAATTAATTGTTATTGCGTTTGAAACACCTGATCGGAGTGTTTCACATCACTTTAATTATAAAGTCATACATTTATAACTCTATAACATTTGATCTGGAATCCAATTTGCATGGAAATCACCATTCAAAATTAGTCACTTAACCTCCTCTTTAATGAAATAAAATGCTGATCCTCACTTTAAGAAGAAAACTAAGAACACTGAAAGATCTCAAGAAATAATGAAAAACTGAAATAAATACACCACAGAAAAAAGTGCACAATGTGGTCAAGAGAGCATGTCAACTGATCACTGAACAGTCCAGGAGAAAGAATTCATCAGAAAATAAGGCCAACTGACCACCAAACCTGCTGACTGACCACCAGACCTGAGAAGAATTGTTTCCTTATAGAAATGTGATCTCACTGAACTTCATCCTATTCATTATATGGTGTGTATTCTCCTTTTGAAGGTTGTGTGTGTGTCCCTGTTTCCTGCTGTGTATGGCCAGGTCACCCATGAGGCCAAACCAAGGCGATTTACTGGTTATGTTCTACATAAGTAGACCCCACAGTTGCAAAGTATCTACTTATCTGGAAGTCACAGGCCAGGCCAAATTGTTTTGTTGGTTACATGTTCCATATGTCCTACATATGTTCTACATACAGTAATGCCCTAAATAATCAACTCCTTAACCACAGCAGAATTATGGGTAACTTTTCAGGATTTAGTCGGAAATATGGCTTGTTGCCATTCATCAGAAAGCTCTTTTCAGGATTTAGACGGAAATATGGCTTGTTGCCATTCATCGGAAAGCTCTCAGGGAGAGCTTTCCAATGAATGGCAACAAGCCATATGTCCGACTAAATCCTGAAAAGTTACCCATAATTCTGCTGCGGTTATGGAGTCGATTAATTAGGGCATTACTGTATCTATTAAGGGACTCACAGAAGACCAATCAATGTGTCTTGTTGATTACATGTTTTTATTACATTCCTGTCTGAATTACCTTGATTTCTCAAGTGATTCTAAAACATAATTTCACCAGTGAATTATGTCGTTTTAAACAGCAAGTTATGTATTCATACGCACTATAGAAATGTATGCGCCATGGGTATAATGGCATTAATATTCAGAATTCTGGTATTTATAAACACTGTTTTTAGTGGAATATAATAAACAGAATAATCACTTGGTTGAACTGGCGATGTCAAATAATTAATTCAAGGTAGAGACTATTTTTGTACAATGTCCCTGCCTCTCATAAATTATTTCACGTCACCAGTTCAATTAATTGATTAATCTCGATCACATGTCTGGAACCAGCAGAAGCATTTAGATAGTTATGTTCTACATATCTGGAACCCACATGCCAGGCCAAATTGTCTTATTGGTTACTTGTTTCAGATATCTAAACCCAGCCAAAGAAATTTGATGGTGATACATTCTTCATGGATAGAAATTTTTGTTAGCTCTAAAAGAACAGTGTCATGTTATTTACAACATCTGTAGTGAAATCTAATTCTTAACCCTTTCGTGACTGGAGCTTCCTGAAATTTTTTGAAAACCCTGTGCCAAAGCATTCTCTAAAGAGAATGCATTGGCCTAACAATATTTACCCTGACATTGTAAGCATATATAAGAGAATGCATGGCATATGATCTTTAATGCTGCACCAGCACAGCTCTTTATTGGCCGACCCATTAAAATGTTTCTACAACACAACCTTTCGCCTATTAGCTAGGCTATGATTGATTCAGTGTCCAACCCATTTAGAAATGTTTGCACAAAATGCTAAGGCCTCATAGGCTGTGATTGACTTGACACATCAGAAATGTTTCAACAATAACCTACAGTAATGCTTCTAAGTAATCGACTTCTTAACCCTTTACCCAACAAACCGGCCAAAACCGGCCAAATGAAGCTTCAACAGCCTAAAATATCTTCGGTCTGTCTCAATAGAACCATACAAATATGGATATCATTGGAACCGGCTCCTTGACCACATTGTGATAGTTACAATTATGCCCTGTGCCAATGCATTCTCTTATATATGCGAGTCGACCATAGGTCGCCTCGCATATATAAGAGAATGCATTGGCCTAAAAAAAATCTTTTTTTAACACTTTTTACCATTTTTTCTTACATTCTTTAACAATTTTATAATTTTAAATGTGTTAAGCCAATGCATTCTCTTATATATGCGAGGCGACCTATGGTCGACTCGCATATATAAGAGAATGCATTGGCACAGGGCCGTTCTGTTGGGTAAAGGGTTAACCACAGCAGAATTATGGGTAACTTTTCAGGATTTAGTCGGAAATATGGCTTGTTGCCATTCATGAATGGCAACAAGCCATATTTCCGAATAAATCCTGAAAAGTTACCCATAATTCTGCTGTGGTTAAGAAGTCGATTACTTTAATAGAGCATTACTGTAGGTTTGGCCAAACAGGCTGTGGTTTTAGTGTCCATCCCCTTTAGAAATGTTTCAACAATAACCTAGGTTTGGCCTAATAGGCTGTGGTTTTAGTGTCGGTACCCTTTAGAAATGTTTCAACAATAACCTAGGTTTGGCCTAATAGGCTGTGGTTTTAGTGTCGGTCCCCTTTAGAAATGTTTCAACAATAACCTAGGTTTGGCCTAATGGGCTGTGATTTTAGTGTTGGACCCTTTAGAAATGTTTCCACTATAAACTAGGTTTGGCCTAATAGGCTGTGATTGATAGGCACATGTTGAGCACAGGGCTATTTCTCCTTTAAAGTATAAATAATGAATCAACATTAATGACCATCAGTCTTCTATCTAATAAATAATAATATTCAGTGACCAGCCAATTACATCTTCTCACATGGGGGTCAGTTCCCACAGCCACTAAGGAAAAGATTGAGTAGTCTGGGCCCAGATGTTACACAATTACTGGACAGTTAAAGGTGGGGTCTATTCATGGACAACAGTTTCAATTAACAACAGAATTTGTTCTATGAAACTCTTTTTGACCCTTTCAAGATGGGAGCTGCGCTGGTGCAACATAAATGATCCTGTGCCAGTGCATTCTTTAATATATATGGGAATCTCCCATAGGGAGCCTCGCATATATAAGAGAATGCATTGGCATACAAAGTCAAGTAATCATTAACCCTTTACCCAACAAACCGGCCAAATAAAGCTTCAACAGCCTAAAATATCTTCGGTCTGTCTCAATAGAACCATACAAATATGGATATCATTGGAACCGGCTCCTTGACCACATTGTGATAGTTACAGTTATGCCCTGTGCCAATGCATTCTCTTATATAGGTCGCCTCGCATATATAAGAGAATGCATTGGCCTAAAAAAAATCTTTTTTTAACACTTTTTACCATTTTTTATTACATTCTTTAACAATTTTAAAATTTTTAATGTGTTAAGCCAATGCATTCTCTTATATATGCGAGGCGACCTATGGTCGACTCGCATATATAAGAGAATGCATTGACACAGGGCCCTTCTGTTGGGTAAAGGGTTAAAGCTTGTGGGCTCTTCTCCATACAACATTCAATTCAATTCAACTCAACCTTTGTCGTGTTCAGACATGACGATTTTCTATGTACAATATCTCAATAACAACAAACCGTGGGGTGAAGGAGAAGATCACTCAATCTTTTCGACCATCCCGGGCGCTTCGCGCCCATCTACTCTCTTGCTGACAAAGTCAAGATAAATATTTTGCGAGGTTTGCTTGGTGTGTGGGAAATTTTTTTATAGAAAAATAAACTTCTCTTAACTGGCAAGTTCGATTCAGAACTATTATATTACAGCCTGAAATCTGTACAAGAACCAGGAAGAGCTAGAGATGACATCTTTAAAAAGAATGAAAACATTATCCTGGTTTACTTTATAGAGGTGATAGGAAGAGAGTCAGTTATAACTGATATCACCCTTAACAATATTCATGACTATTGAATTGTATGTGTTTTTTACTTTTCATGTGTATGTTGTAAATTAACCCTTTACCCAACAAACCGGCCAAAACCGGCCAAATAAAGCTTCAATAGCCTAAAATATCTTCGGTCTGTCTCAATAGAACCATACAAATATGGATATCATTGGAATCGGCTCCTTGACCACATTGTGATAGTTACAGTTATGCCCTGTGCCAATGCATTCTCTTATATATGCGAGTCGACCATAGGTCGCCTCGCATATATAAGAGAATGCATTGGCCTAAAAAAAATCTGTTTTTAACACTTTTTACTATTTTTTCTTACATTCTTTAACAATTTTATAATTTTTAATGTGTTAAGCCAATGCATTCTCTTATATATGCGAGGCGACCTATGGTCGACTCGCATATATAGGAGAATGCATTGGCACAGGGACGTTCTGTTGGGTAAAGGGTTAAATGATCCTATACTATCTTATCCTTAATTAGAAGATATTCAATTAGTGGGTTGACCCCCCCCCCCCCCCCTTTTCCCCACGAATCCTTTCACTGAGATGGTTGTATGTACATGTAGATATGAGTGGGTGTATAGTATATAAGTTGGAGCATCTCCTAACATGTTAATGGTTGGATAGAACAGGTGTTACCAGCTAACCAGTCCTTTATAATAGCACAGGTAATCTGATGTAGTACCCCATGCAGCCACCTGCTCAACTGTGAAACAATCTGCCAGGAATAATAATGATGATAGAGGAACATGCTGCTAAGGTACTCAGTTAACCCTTTACCCAACAGAATGGCCCTATGCCAATGCATTCTCTTATATATGCGAGCCGACCATAGGTCGCCTCGCATATATAAGAGAATGCATTGGCTTAACACATTAAAAATTATAAAATTGTTAAAGAATGTAAGAAAAAATGGTAAAAAGTGTTGAAAAAAGAATTTTTTTAGGCCAATGCATTCTCTTATATATGCGAGGCAACCTATGGTCGACTCGCATATATAAGAGAATGCATTGGCACAGGGCATAACTGTAACTATCACAATGTGGTCAAGGAGCCGGTTCCAATGATATCCATATTTGTATGGTTCTATTGAGACAGACCGAAGATATTTTAGGCTGTTGAAGCTTTATTTGGCCGGTTTTGGCCGGTTTGTTGGGTAAAGGGTTAAGACTGACTCCCAAGAAAGCTGATGAATCACCTCAAATCTCATCAGCGGAGGAGGAACCTCCAAAAATGTTGGGGGGGGGGGGGGGGGCGTTCACAATTTTTGGGGAGAATGCATGGTGAAGTTAACCTAGATTAATTTCCTAAGGGGCTATGGTGGAGAGGGAGGGGGGGGGGGGGGGTAATCAGGGGACAGGATACATCGTGGTACACTGGTAGTTCAGTACCGGTATGTTCACCGGATTTGCTCTACACAGAAAAGTCTGTGTTGTCAATTTATCATGTACTATTTTTATTCTGATACTGAGCTTAACCAGAATCTAAAGATTAGTGTGACACACTCGAACACCAAAGGAGCAAGTATGGAAGGGTGGTACGGTGGTATCGGGGTATGTTCCCCCAGGACAACAATTGGAAAATGGGTTAAATTTGGTGCACTTTGGGTGGCTTTCACTTTCAGTTGAGTCAGTTGGCTGGAGAAGTTAAAATTTCCAATGTAAACCTCCCTTTAATATATCTATTGGCAGACATGGGTACACAATGTACAGTAATGCCCTAAGTAATCGACCCCTTAACCACAGCAGAGCGAGAGCTTTCCGATGAATGGCAACAAGCCATATTTCCGACTAAATCCTGAAAAGTTACCCATAATTCTGCTGTGGTTAAGGAGTCGATTAATTAGAGCATTACTGTATAGAAATGTCACCTATTAAACAGCATGTACATGTATATCCCATGAACAAATAAATCTGCAAGCTTTTAAAATCCACTTGAAAAATTCCATACCCATGTTAAGGAAGTTCAACCATGGAGTTCCATTTAAATGTCTACACAGATGAGGAAATCCACATGAGAGTTCACCCGACTCACATGTACGTCCTAATATGGATGACATCCTACGACAACTTCAGAACACTAAGTTAACAATCACGTACAGATGTCAAGGAAATTTAACACCAGAATTATATCTAAAAGTCTACACAGATAAGGAAATCCACATGAGAATTCACCACACTCACATGTATGTCCTAATATGAATGACATCCTATACGACAGCTTCAGAACTCCAACTTAACAATCACGTACAGATGTCAAGGAAATTCAACACCAGAATTCTATCTAAAAGTCTACACAGATAAGGAAATCCACATGAAAATTCACCTGACTCACATGTATGTCCTAATATGGATGACATCCTATGACAGATTCAGAACTCTAAGTTAACAATCACGTACAGATGTCAAGGAAATCCACATGAAAATTCACCTGACTCACATGTACATAATAACACTGAAGACTAATCCGGACCGAATCTGACATCGGCAATCCACAGCCGCACAAAATCATCAATATCGAAAGCTAAACCCATAATATAAACTCCAATAGCTGTAAACAATACTGCCGACACCGAATCAATGGCCAAGGAAAGCTTTGAATCAACACCGAGGAAATACTATCCAGCTCTACCAGGACATTCGTAATAGAATGTCTGATTGCGACAAAAGATCCTGTCTCCACAATCAGCGAAGCAGAGACGCAAATAGAGAGAACGAATAGATAAGAAACCATAGTCAGAAAAGATAACGCCCTCAAGACCATATTATTAGGCATATATAAAATATATTGGAGCTTTAATATGCAATTTTTTTTTTATGTGTGTATGTGCTAGGTGATGAAGCATGCGAAAATGTTTTTAAAATCAGACATGCTAAACTGAAGTAATGATGATAATGAAATATTTACATATCATGTGTCACGTATAATATGTGTTCACAAAGGGCGCATACCTTCCAATTGATTGAAAGTTTCATCAGTAAACATGCAACACCAATTGCATTGATACACCAATAACCACACACCCATTGCCAAAAGATTGCATGAAATAGCATGCAGAATAATAATCAGGTCAAAATTGTCAATCTTCATTACATGGTTCAAGTACCTATTAAATACCGAGTACGTTTTTAATCACATTTAGACCATCATACGACAGGGCCCGATATATCTATAATATGCTTGCTGAACCTATAAGCCGTAATACGATAAGACCATCAGAGTCATTTCAAATTTCCGTCAAAAAAAAACAAAAAAATACACATCCTATAAATGATGCTTTTGTATGACCAGTGAGGTGGTTACTAGAACAATGTGCACTATTTAATAGAGAGACTAGCTGGTCACCTAGTCATGTCGAATTCCCCAAAAAAACTCAAACAGACCTACCGGTATTTGTGATACTTATATAATCCAATTAAAATAAATATGGTTATTCGATCATTGTGCACTACTGGACCATCATCACCAAGTCATGTAGAATTTCCAAAATAAAACAACACATATCCTAATTATGCTTTGAAATTAAAGGTGAGGAGGTCACTTGAATTGTATGCACTAATAGATAGAGGAGACCGTCATCTAGTCATGTCGAATTCCCGAAAAACATATATCCTAATAATTCTACGATATGAGAAGTGACGTGGTTATGAGAACACTGTGCACTATATGATAGACTAGTTAACAGATAGACTAGCCCTAGTAATACTGAATTCCCGAAAAACACACATCCTCACGCTTCGATATTAACCCTTCCATGACTGGAGCTTCCTAAAATTTTGCAAAAACCCTGGGCCAATGCATTCTCTATATATGCGAGTCTCCCAAAGGGAGCCTCGCATATATAGGAGAATGCATTGGCCTAACAATATTTACCTTGACCGTGTAAGCCAGCGCATACTCTTATATATGTAGGCTCCCTACGGGAGACTTAGCATATATAAGAGAATGCACTGGCACAGGATCTTTAATGCTGCACCAGCACAGCTCCCGTCATGAAAGGGTTAATAGATAGAGTAGCCTGTCACCAGCACAGCTCCCGTCATGAAAGGGTTAATAGATAGACTAGCCTGTCACCTAGTCATACTGAATTCTCAATATATAGACTAGCCCGTCACCTAGTGATACTGAATTCCCGAAAAACACACATCCTCACTCTTTGCTTTTAAAAGTGAATTCACTGGGTTGTAAAACAGATTTGACTCGAACAGTGTGCACAATTAGCGAAGACTAGACGGTCACCTAGTCAAGTAGAATTCCCGAAAAACTGTAGAACACATATCCTCATGCTTTGTTATTAAAAGTGAATTCACTGGGTTCAGAAAAAGATTGGCTCCCACGCGGAATGGAGTATAAACCTGTCAGCTATCTAATGTGGTTCAGTGAGATTCATTCGGTTTGGGCGCACCAAAACATTGGGGAAGAGTCTGCGCAAGGGGAAATAAGTTTGTATCCAATTATTCAATTATTGTTGCGGCAGAACTCTCCGGAATATAGATAGACTCCTGAATTATCCATAGCATGGTGTGGCAAACTATATAGAGGTGCAATTACCACACAGACATCTTCACTGCAGCCTGACATTAAAACAAAAGGTTATTAAGGTGATGAAGCAGATGGCTTGCTCCAAAATTAATTTTTTTGTTTGGTTTTCCTATTCCCTACCAAAGCCTGAGTTTAGTGTGCCTGTCATTTGCAGAATGAGGTCCCCGAGCAGAGGGTGAATTTAGTGACGCTATCCCGCATAGTGGGCTAGCATCACCAAAGTCACCATCTGGGGACCACTTTCTGCTTAGGCCTCATCTTCTCTGGGAAGTTACTTTATTATCAAATTTCAAACTTCACAGATTCTATTTCTTTTTTAGTTTAGTTTCTCTATATCCCCAAATTGGCAGCCGAAACAATGCATAATCGAGGTTGTCAATGGGTGTACATCACAATATTCACCATTTGGGAACTTCAATCTGAGTCTATGTCTCCCATAGGATATGAGGCCATGCAGAATGAGGTCACCAGAGGGTGATTTTTGGTAATGCTAGCCTACTGTGCTGGATAATGTCCCTAAATTCACCCTCTGGGGACCTCATTCTTCAAATGACAGGCACACTAAACTCAGGCTTGACCATGATATGAATCTCTATTGCGTCTTATGGTCTGTATAGATCATATTCCAGCATACAAATCCTGGGAACGTTTTGATGTTGTGACCTGTTCTGACAGGGAACTATATAACATTGATGAACAAACAAGGCAAATTAAAGCACTGGTCTTAACCCTTACTATAGCATCATTGATGAGTAATTATCCCCTAGGAAATGTTCAGACAGGTCGTTTATAATATTTAACTTCTTTTTTTTTTTATTTGAATAAACATACATCAATGAAGGAATGAAAATATAAACAGAGGTACACATAATTATATAACAAGTGACATTCTTCCAATTCGCTCACATCTCACGCACTTCATTTTCACGTCTTTCGTACACCATATGCATTCCCAGTGACTGACATGAAAATTAATATTTAACTTATTATCTAAACAATTCATCTATAAAAAGGACTGCTTCTGTAATTATATCTATATGTTGTTTGCTTTATATTTCCTGTACATCCCTATATATAAATAATAAATCATTCCAATGTATACTTTTGAACTGACAGGGAGAATCTATTTTATATAGAAAAGGTTAATTAGACTGATAAATAATATAACAGTCTCAGTGTTCGTGAATAATTAATAAAAAAACATCAGGAAAAAATGTTCAAACACTGGAAATATTTTTTTTGGGGGCTCTGCACCACACACGCACACTGGCATTGCATAGAGAATTTTTTGTCAAGATCTGAGGGCGGAAATAATTAATCACTTCAGTGCGACCTTAAAACAAAAGGTTATTAAATTCTGGCAAGACAAATTCTTTGAAGCGTTGTCTTTAATAGAGTTTGACTTGAACAAATTGTAACAGGGTTTTATGCTGCAGGCTGTCACTATAAATAAGATCTTCATCTGTTTCGTTGGTAGTTCATCCATTTTGTTGGAATTATTTAATAACACCAGAAAACACACAATTTTTTGGGATGTGACGCAACTGTGAGAGATAAACAAGAAAGACAATGCAGTGGAATATTTAAATCAATAAATCGCCAATGTAAACTTACACAAGGCTTCCCAATGTAATTTTGCTTGAATAAATATTCAGCCCCTGTTTGTGGACAGATAGTGATGCTTTCAATATTAGTGCACACTGATGTTACGGTAGTGGAAGGTTGGTTGGAGTTTGCTGTTGTTTCAGCTGCCAGTTTCAAAGAAAATTATATGTCTGATTCAACTTACAAGTCAGAACAAATTAGGGTCGGTGGTTGGTAGGCTTAAATTTTTATTTTTTTTATTAATTTGACAAATTATTTTCCTATAGTTTGCAAGATTGAAATAATATTAATTTTTATTTTCTTTGTATAAATTATAATAATCAAAACTCTTTGACAGAAAACAACTCATTAACCCTACCATGGCTGAAGCTTCCTAAAATTTTGCAAAGACACTGCGCCAATTCATTCTCTTATATATGCGAATCTCCCAGGGAGCCTCGAATGTACAATAGAATACATTGGCCTGACAAGGTTTACCTTGAACTTGTTAGCCAGTGCATTCTCAATATATATATTATATAAGAGAATGCATGGCACAGGATTTTTAATGCTGCACCAGCACAGCTCCCATCATGAAAGGGTTAAGTGACATACAACTGTTTTTTGTTACTATAAAAACAATTCACAGAACATTTCTTGATCAACTCTAAAAAGTAGGTGGTTTAACCCTTTTTAATATCCATCCCTTAACTACATGTAACACTATTTCTGATTGGGCAAAAGCCACCACGTGATAATCTGGGAAAAAGTCATATTAGACTCCCGAATGTCATATTGGACTCCCAAGTGTGCAATATCACTTTTTTATTGGGACTCTGTGATGTCACGAATTAACTCTATTGCGAAATGAATCGTGAAATTGTTATACGCGCGCAACACTGGTGGATTTAGCAGACGTTTCACTTCCACATTGAGTTTTTTTTTTTTCACTTTCGTGTTTACTGTTCCAAATCATACTTTCTGATGATCAAAATACATCGAGAATTCATTGCCGACAAATACCAAAAATAACCACAAAAATTTTATTCTCAAAATTTGGATAAACATACAGATGGATAATAAAAATGTCATTATACAATGTTGTGTACAGTATGAGTTTTTCTTGTACTCGTCCAGGTTGTGGTGAAAAGTCATATTGGACTCGTACAAGAAAACACAAACTTTACACAGCATTGTATAATAACTTTATATTATTACATGATCATACCCTTATTCCATTCAATAAACCCATTCTATAAATTGTGATTTATTAAACGTTTGTTTAATAACAGGAAATAGTGCCAGGTAATCTTTGACTTCCGGTTTGTCGTCTTTTTACATTCCATTCCGAACACTACGTCTCAAAATACTATGGCTTCAAATATTTTTCCAACAAACTATAATGAATGAAGAGTTTGAAAAGTTATGTCATTAAATATACGCCATTAAATACACCAAAGAGTCTTTATTTATCTGGGACTATTTCTTTACGTGGGCAAACAACGCATGGTTACGTAAAACGTCATCGCATGCATTATAGAAGCCGATGTTAGTTTCGCATCCCATTTGTTGATTTAAATATGAGACCTAATTTACTGGACTCCTAAACTGGGGACTCGTTGTAGATCCTCTATATACTAAATACTCATTAATAAGTAGTTCCCTTAGGAATTGTTCAGATAATAAGTTTGTTTGTTGAACTTATTATCTGAACATTTCCCACCAATGAATATGAATCCTTCTGCACTTGTATTATCTTTCCATCTGCTCTCCAATAGTCATGTGAGTGATGATAGAGAAAAAAAAATCAAATATGGATCAAATATCTCAGGTATTGATTAAATTTTTCTCAAGAGTTATGATTTTTAATATCTAAGGCACTAATATGTTAGGCTGGGTTTAATTTTCTTCTAAATAGATACCACACTGATAGCCTAGCCTTCAGGTCAGTCTGTTAATGTAGCACACATGTTATGATGTCATGTGTAAATGAGAATTTGAAGGCTTTCTCATGGAATTTAAATCACTGTGTTCCTTGAAGTGCTGTCAGACTTGTCAATTGTCTCTGGAAATTAATATCAGGTTTTCACACGCTTGTTCCATATTCAATATCACCCAATTATAAGCCTTTATATTTACATGGTAGGGTTAACATATAAATTTGATAATCTTCCCAAGATACGTTTATACAATAAGACTAACATGGACAAATGCTGAAAATGTTGATAATTTGCATGTTTTGAATTTTGATAAGGGAACATTGTAGGGTTGAATGTTAGAGGGTTAGTTGAATGGAAGGATGATATACAGTAATGCCCTAAAAATAATCGACTCCTTAACCACAGCAGAATTATGGGTTACTTTTCAGGATTTAGTCGGAAATATGGCTTGTTGCCATTCATCAGAAAGCTCTTAGTGAGAGCTTTCCGATGAATGGTAACAAGCCATATTTCCGACTAAATCCTGAAAAGTTACCCATAATTCTGCTATGGTTAAGGAGACGATTAGTTTGGGCATTACTGTATATAACATCCCCTCTTACATCCTTATAGACATAGGAAAACACTAGTCTCTGCTGTACTTAATCAAACTGATAGAAAACAACAGTGCTCCAGACAAATCTGTCATTTTTCAATCCACTGGGCAGACAAACTTCTACCATGCTAATGATAACATATCCATCAGATCTCCAAAAATAATTTTCTAATAACTGCCTTGGAAATAATTACCATTCTCCATGCAGATAATTGTAAGATATAAGCCATTTTTGTATGAGATCAATTTTTATCTAATTGAACAGCACATGATAGAATGCAGATTCAGCATTAATAGTATAGGTACCACATGTAATACATATCACTTCTTATTGTTTGCAGACATTTTATTGTCAGAATTTGTTGGATGCCTTGGGTAATATCAAGATGGGGTGTGTTTTAGAGAAGGAAAGAATGTGCATGTAGATCTTTTGCAATAAAATTTATTAACCCTTCTATGAATGGAGCTTCCTGAAATTTTGTGAAAACCCTGCACCAATGCATTATCTTATATCTGTGAGTTTTCCGTGGGGATCTCGAGCCTTGCATATATAAGAGAATGCATTGCCTTAAAAAAAATTCCTCTCCTATGGGAGACTCACATATATAAGAGAATGCACTGACACAGGATCTTTAATGGCAAATAGTGCTGCACCAGCACAGCTCCCATCATGAAAGGGTCAAGCCTTGAAATAGTGTGTCTGTCATTTGCAGAATGAGGTCCCCAGAGGGTGAATTTAGTGATGCTACACCGTATAGCGGGCTAGCATCACCAAATTCACCCTCTGGGGACCTCATTCTGCTTACACCTCAGCAGAATGAGGTTCCCAGAGGGTGAATTTGGTGATGCTAGCCCACTATGCGGGGTAGCATCACTAAATTCACCCTCTGGGAACCTCATTCTGCAAATGACAGACACACTATTTCAAGGCTTGGAAAGGGTTAATACACCATTTATTCAAGGGCAGCAAGAAGACCGCCAAATGTATTAAAATGTTGCTTCCATACAAATAGTATATTTTATAAAAGACATATTATGGACTTGTTTGGGTGCGTGAAATTGATATGTTGGTACATGTACTTAGGTGCTATGCCAACATGGGAAATGCAGCATTCTACTAACATCGCCGAAAATTTCTAAGAAATCGACCACACCACTCCATAGAAAACATCATCTGAACTACTTCTAATTGTAAATATTTACATCTCGATTCGGGGCGCAACTATCAGCGATAATCTAACACAAATGATTTCGCCATCGAGAGTCATTGCGTTTAATTAATATACATGTGTATAAGAATAACGGTGTGTATTGTCTATTTGGATTGATATTCATAACAAATAACTACTTTGAGCTAGATTATTCTTAATTTCTATTTGATCACCAGAACAGAGTGCTTCACATCACATTAACTATTAGATGTTAATATTTCATAAAGAACAAGTCTGGAAATTGTGTGTCTGACATTTGCAGAATGAGGTCCCAAGAGGGTGAAATTAGCATCACAAATTCACCCTATGTGGACCCCATTCTGCTTAGGCCTCATCTTCTGGGAAGTATCTTTAGTCTCAAATTAACATAGAGGTGACTAATGGGTGAACACCACCAACCAGGGAACTTCTATATAATCCTATGTCTCCCATAGCAGTTGAAGCCTAAAGCAGAATGAGGTTCCCAGAGGGTGAATTTGGCAATGCTAGCCCGCTGTGCAGGATAGCGTCACTAATTCACACTCCAGAGACCTCATTCTGCAAATTTCATAAAAGTATACATTTGGGAGGGTCAATTATTCATTTGGAGGGGTGTTCAGGTAATAAAAGCAGACGGCAGACAGAAAAACAGATAATACAAGAGCAGAAAGAATCATATTCATTGGTGGGAAATGTTCAAATAATAAGTTCAACAAATGACCTTGTTTGTTAAACTTTATTATCTGAACATTTCCTAGGGGATAACTACTCGTCAATGAGTATTTAGTATAGAAATGGTTAAATCGGAATAGGAATCTTGTGTTATCTTTTCATCTGTTTGTCATTTTGTTATTTGATCATCCCTCAAAATAAATAATAGACCATTCCTGTGTATACTTTAATAATTGAATGGGAGAATCCTTTTAGTGCAGAAAGGGTTTAATAATCGACTACACTGTTCCTCAAATCCCCCTAATAGATACAAAGGCAGTTTAATCAAATGCACTTGGTGGCGGTAGGTATTCGCACAAGCCTGAATTTAGTGTGTCTGACATTTGCAGAATGAGGTCCCCAGAGGGTGAATTTAGTGACGCTATATCCCACACAGTGGGTTGCATCACCAAATTCACCCTCTGGGAACCTCATTCTGCTTAAGCCTCAACTGCTATGGGAGACCTATTATCAGATTGAATTTCCCCAGTTAAAGTTTGTGATGTTCACCCATTACTCACCTCGATTATGCAATTTATCTTCTGCAAATTAGGAGATATAGAAACTTCACAGAAGGGAATAAATAACTAAAAACAATGCTAATTTGAGACTATAGCTACTTCCCAGAAGATGAGGCCTAAGCAGAATGAGGTCCCCAGAGGGTGAATTTGGTGAAGCTAGCCCACTGTGCAGGGTAGCATCACTAAATTCACCCTCTGGGGACCTCATTCTCCAAATGACAGACACACACACACACACTATAATCAGACTTGGCAGTACATATATTGACTGGCGCAGATTACGTCAATGAAGCCCATTACGGTGTCTTCAATAATACTCAACTCTGAAAAATGTACTCTAGATGAATAGAGACTGTATGCTACATATCGAACCTCCGTTAATGAGACAGCCTTTTACTGAGATATATCTTTGTATACTTCGTCCAAATCTAATCGGCTGCCAAATTTGCTATTTGGCTATAAGAAGATATGAAGTGATGTCTAACTGGGCTATTTTAACCCTTTACCCAACAAACCGGCCAAAACCGGCCAAATAAAGCTTCAGCAGCCTAAAATATCTTCGGTCTGTCTCAATAGAACCATACAAATATGGATATCATTGGAACCGGCTCCTTGACCACATTGTGATGGTTACAGTTATTCCCTGTGTCAATGCATTCTCTTATATATGCGAGTCGACCATAGGTCGCCTCGCATATATAAGAGAATGCATTGGCCATTGACCATTTTTTCTTACATTCTTTAACAATTTTATAATTTTTAATGTGTTAAGCCAATGCATTCTCTTATATATGCGAGGCGACCTATGGTCGACTCACATATATAAGAGAATGCATTGGCACAGGGCCCTTCTGTTGGGTAAAGGGTTATACCACAAAGAGCACTGCTGGTGGCATTTGGCATTTTCAGAACACATTATATTTTTTCACATGACGACAGGATGACTTCCTGGTTGATTCAGGTCGATAAATGACATTAGGCATGCCAAACTATTTATATACATTCTTGTATTGAAATTCATAAAGGTTATATAGTGGATGTGAACAGGTACCAAAATTTATCACAAGTGACCATTTCACTTGTTTTTCAGTCAATGAGGATTCCAGCTTCACAAAGAGTGGTATTTTAAACATAGGTTATTTAGTGCTTCTGAATGGATACTGAAACTCGTTTAACCCTTTGAGTGCCAGGGGCCGATCTCATCGGCCCTAAACCTACAAAATAAGTCTGTTAAAGAATATAAGAATAAATTATTAAAATTGTAAAAAATTGTAAAAAAAAAAAAAAATGTTAGGCCAATGCATTCTCTTATATATGCGAGGCGACCTATGGTCGACTCACATATATAATAGAATGCATTGGCACAGGGTATATGGGTTGATACAAAAATCGACCTGGCACTCAAAGGGTTAATGGTCAATCAGGGTTAATTTTCATGATGGGAGCTATGCTGGTGCAGCACTAAAGATCCTGTGCCAGTGTATTTTCTTATATATGTGAGTCTCCCATAGGCAGGCTCACATATATATTAATGAGAATGCACTGGCTTACAAAATATAAATATTGTTAGGCCAATGTACTCTCTTATATACATGTATGCACCCAATGCACTGGCTTACACGGTGAAGGTAAATATTGTTAGGACAAGGTATTCTCTTATATATGCGAAGCTACCTATGGGAGAGTCACATATATAAGAGAATATTTTATCACATTTGGCCATAAAAGAAGTTTCATAATTATTAGGTAAGACACATGTGTAATATCAGCGCATGCGATGATGTCACGCAGTTCTTTAAATGACTTGCGATCGCTGCAGTTTATGATTGTTGTTTTTCGATGAATACTTCGCGTTGCTTCGCGTTTATTTGATTATGTGATAAAAGGTATCTCACGCTCGTCCTATTTTATATGTAATTTATCAACCGCGTCCACTAAATTCTATTTGAGCCTCGGTAAACCTCGGCTCAAATCGAATTTAGTGAACTCGGTTGATAAATTCCGTATAAAATAGAAACTCATGTGAGATCCTCTATATATGCATTGGCTTTGGCACAGGGTTTTCGCAAAATTTCAGGGAGCTCCAGTCATAGAAGGGTTAGCAAGAGCGACAGCATTATAAGCCGAGACAGTTCCATTTGGCATTTTCAGAACATAATATAATCTTTTATTTGACGGAATAAGCACTTCCTCGATGACTCAGGTTGAGAGATGACATTTAATAGGAATCCCAATGCTGGAATCCTGGATACAAAATTTATTCCACAGGTAACCATTTCACTCCTTTATTTTCTCAATCAGGGTTCTTTTTAACCCTTTCATGATAAGAGCAGCACTGATGCAGCACTGAAGAGCCTGTGCCAGTACATTCTTTTATATATGCAAGTCTCCCATAGGGAGCCTCGCATATATAAGAGAATGCACTGAATTACAAGGTTAATATTGTTAGGACAATGTATTCTCTTATAAATGCGAAGCTCCCTATGGGAGAGTCACATATATAAAGAGAATATTATATGCATTGGCACAGGGGTTTTTTCGCAAAATTTCAGGGCGCTCCAGTCATAGAAGGGTTAGCAAAGAGAGAGCGGTAACATTATAAGCTGAAACACCAGTGCCATTTGACATTTTCAGAACTTAATAGTCTTTTATATGACGGAATAAACACTTCCGGGATGACTCAGGTTGAGAGATGACATTTAATATGAATCCCAATGCTTTTATATACTTCCTGGATATCAAAATTTATTCCACGAGTAAACATATCACTCCTTCTGTTTCTCAATCAGGGTTCTTTTTTTAACCATTTCATGATGGGAGCTGTGCTCGTGCATCATTAAATATCCTATGCCAGTACATTCTTTTATATAAGGTCATGGTAAATATTGTTAGGGCAATATATGTGAGGCTCCCTATGGGAGTCTGGCATATATAAGTGAATTCATTGGCACAGGGTTTTCACAAATTTTCAGGACGCTCCAGTCATGGAAGGGTTATCAAAGAGTGGTAGCATTATAAGATGAGATAGCTGCTATCGGTTTGGCAGAAGATACAGTAATGCCCTAAATAATCGACTCCTTAACCACAGCAGAATTATGGGTCAATTTTCAGGATTTAGTTGGAAATATGGCTTGTTGCCATTCATCAGAAAGCTCTCACTGAGAGGGGATGATTTTCTTTGTTACTGAAAACATAACAATTTTCTTTGTGCCAGTAATATACTAGTATACGTTTGCAGGAAAATCACCTCGAATTGCTGTACGAATGCCAATCGCTAAATTGCTGCCCATTCAACCAAAAAAATAAAATCCTTACAGAAATTTGTTTCCTTCATCGGTAAAGTTGTGAAAGTTATTAATACGTCAACAGAAGGATTTTTCATATCAGAAAGTATAGAAATTGAGCTTATAATATCCAAATTATTGGTGTTCAGTAAATTTTTTATCACATGTAACAAATTTCAAGAAAAAAATTCCATTTCAGATTTGGAAATAACCCGTTTTGAAATATCAGGAAATTCAGTCAAAACATGTGATTAGGCCTTAAAGATACACAACTGAATGAGGATATAAACAAAATACTGTACTCAAATGAGAGAAAAATATCAACTGAGGCAGTCAGACTACCAGTGTATCAAGAGGAGTCACTCTATGTGTATTTGTGACTCACAAAGAACATAGAGTTATCCATCTTCAAATAAAGAAGCCAGAACTCGGGCAATCAAATGGCTAATGCAATGTGTCAATAGCCGCTCTTGGGGCAGTACACGTTCTATGATAAATCATATTCCACAAAAATATCAATAATCGCTCCTGTATCTCCCAGCTCGCAACTTGTTGGTGGAAGGAACACCGGTATATATGGCTGGTTACGGTATATATGGCTGGTTACGGTGCACCAGTTAAGGTATCCTGGTCTTTGTACAGATACAGTAATGCTCTAAATAATCGACTCCTTTATAACCACAGCAGAATTATGGGTAACTTTTCAGGATTTAGTCGGAAATATGGCTTGTTGCCATTCATCGGAAAGCTCTCCTCGAGAGCTTTCCAATGAATGGCAACAAGCCATATTTCCGACTAAATCCTGAAAAGTTACCCATAATTCTGCTGTGTTTAAGGGGTTGATTACTTAGGGCATTACTGTACAATACTGCATTTCCTGGCACCGACGTTACTTTCAAGCCTGGATATAGTTTGTCTTACATTTGCAGAATGAGGTTCCCAGAAGGTAAATTTAGTGACGACGCTGTCCCACACAGCAGGGTAACTTCACCAAATTCACCCTCTGGGGACCTCATTCTGCTCATGCCTCATCATCTGGGAAGTGTCTATAGTCTCAAATTAATATTGTTTTTAGTCATTTGTTCTCTTCTGTTCAGTTTTTATATCCCCTAAGTTGCAGAAGATAAAATGCACAATCGAGGTTACTGATGGGTGAACATGCATCACCGACTTAAACTGGGGAACTTCAATTTGATCCTAGGTCTCCCATAGCAGTTGAGGCCTAAGCAGAATGAGGTTCCCAGAGAGTGAATTAGGTGATGCTAGCCCACTGTGTGGGATAGCATCTCTAAATTCACTCTCTGGGGACCTCATTCTGCAAATGTAAGACACACTATTTCAAGGCTTGGTTGTATAGCAGTCGAGAGGTTAATCTAAATGACAACACTCTTGTACTTACAGAGTTATGGCCCTTGACTGTTACTTACAGCCTGGATCAATTTACATGATAACTGTACTTAGCAGGTACTTACCTGAAAGAAGAAAATGAAATAAGATTTAGCACAGAGGATTTAACCTTTCATGACGAGAGCTGCGCTGGTGCAACATTAAAGACTCTGTGCCAATGCATTCTCTTATATATGCGAGTCGACCATAGGTCACCTCACATATATAAGAGAATGCATTTGCCTGACAATTTTTGTTCCATTCTTTAACAATTTTTATCATTTTTTAAATAATTTTTCTTACATTCTTTAACAATTTTTATCATTTTTTCTTGCATTATATAACAATTTTTATCATTTTTTCTTATATTCTTTAACAATGTTATCATTTTTACCTACATTCTTTAACAATTTTATAATTTTTTATAATTTTTTCTTACATTCTTTATAAATTTTTATCATTATTTCTTACATTCTTTAAAAAAAATGTTTATCATTCTAAAATATTGTTGGGCCAATGCATTCTCTTATATATGCAAGGCGACCTATGGTCGACTCGGATATATAAGAGAATGCATTGGAACATGGTTTTCGCAAAAATTCAGGATGCTCCCGTCATGAAATGGTTAATAAGTATGGTCACGCAACTAGAATAACCGTCAAATTAAGACATTTCTACCGTTCTACGGCATACACGCAGAAAAAATATTTAACTCTTTAATAGCTAGTGACATGATTTGACATATCTGTTGAATACCTGTGACATTGCCCCATTAATCACCTATGGATAATGTAATAAAAGTCTTGTTAATGAACGTTTATGAAATTTCTATAGTCTATAAGACTGAAAATGTTCTTCTGAACAAGAAATAATTTGATTTTCTATAGAAACATGACATAAAGATGCATGATCGGATTAAGCGCCCATCAATTACTAGTTATTTGCATTCGGGGGTCAAAAATATTTGATTTTAGTCGAGGAACCCACTATCAAAGCTCAGAGTTATTAGATATCGAATTTTGAAGCTATGACATCAAATTTTGAAATCTATGACATCGATTTTGAAATCTATGACATCAAAACTTTAGTAAACATCATGTTTGTTATCATCAACATTGGCAAAGACGCATGTGTTCAGAGCTGAGAACTACACTATGTAACTAACTGCAAGATAAATTAGTTAAAAGTTACATAATTGTCCCACTATGCACTCCACAACCACTTGCTTCCAAATGAGTTTGTTTGTGCAAAACGCGGTTGGTGGTTGCAGGCTACCGATTTAAGAACTTGACACAATTTTACACAGACTGACAGAGTCAATCCAGTATACCACACATTTCTTTGAAAATCAGGGTATAATTAACTTGAGCACAGACTAAACAGGTGTTATGATTGAAGTAAGAACATATGTATAACTTATGTATAATGCATTATGGGAACTATTTATGAAATTACACAACACTCAGAGATATCGCCTTCATACTGATACTGATAGTATCCGCTCTACCTCCTACTGCCCTCTGCTGTTAACTTGTTAACATCCGATAAGATCAGTGTTTGTTCAAAATGTAACTTAATGTAACAAGTCCTTATCTGAGAATTCCATTCAAGTAACCGACTTACACATTCGATTCCACCACGGACTCAAAAGAGAAACAACTTCATAAATCAATATCACAAATCTCATGTTTTCTGTTCTAGAGTTATCTTTCTTCATTTAACTCTCTCAAATACATGTACAACTATAGTGTAGCTATCATATCCTGACAATCGGATTAGCTACAGTTTGAGCCGATGTCATACCACCATCCTCTATCCTAGAGATTGTGCATGCATTTAGCCATTTCATGATGGGAACTGTGTTGGTGCAGCATTAAAGATCCTGTGCCAGTGCATTCTTTATATATGCGAGTCTCCCATAATAGTATAAGAGAATATACACTGGCTTAATTTACAAGGTCAAGGTAAATATTGTTAGGCCAATGTATTTTCTTATATATGCGAGTCTATGGGCGACTCGCCTATATAAGAGAATGATGCTTTGGTACAGGGTTTTTGCAAAAATTCAGGAAGCTCCAGTCATGGAAGGGTTAAAACAGTTTCCTGTTGGAAACGTACAGTTCTCAGTGAGAGCTTTCCGATGAATGGCAACAAGCCATATTTCCGACTAAATCTTGAAAAATTACCCATAATTCTGCTGTGGTTAAGGAGTCGATTATTTAGGACATTACTGTATCCTTACAATATGCCACTGAAATAAGGCTGATAACCTTGAGTATGATTGCGCCCTAATACCATTCGGGAATGTTCCCCCTCTCACATAATACATGCATAAATTACATTAACCCTTTACCCAACAGAAGGGCCCTGTGCCAATGCATTCTCTTATATATGCGAGTCGACCATAGGTCGCCTCGCATATATAAGAGAATGCATTGGCTTAACACATTAAAAATTATAAAATTGTTAAAGAATGTAAGAAAAAATGGTAAAAAAAGATTTTTTTTAGGCCAATGCATTCTCTTATATATGCGAGGCAACCTATGGTCGACTCGCATATATAAGAGAATGCATTGGCACAGGGCATAACTGTAACTATCACAATGTGGTCAAGGAGCCGGTTCCAATGATATCCATATTTGTATGGTTCTATTGAGACAGACCGAAGATATTTTAGGCTGTTGAAGCTTTATTTGGCCGGTTGTGGCCGGTTTGTTGGGTAAAGGGTTAAGCATGTAATTTATCAAGAGCCTCCAGCAACCTAATCTGAAATGTGAGGATTTGTGATCAATGTGACTTTAATGCGGACAGTTCTGTGCTAAACCATCCTTAATGAAATCGGAAAGGCTCTCACAGAAGACGACAGGCAATGTACGTCACCATGTCGTCACCAAGCCGTACAGTGACATTTCCATAATTATCCGGCATCGCCTGGAGGCCAGCTTTGGCTCAGCTTACTCTCTGAAAGTTGTCACTCTCATGTGTAATGACAGACTCCTAAGTGAATTTTTCCGAAGGCAAATTTTTTTTCCAGAAGATGTTCGAGGTGGTTCAGACTTGATAATTTGTTTCACTTGCAGAGGGGTCATCAATCCTTAATTAACCATTTTATGATGGGAGCTGTGCTGGTGCAGCATTAAAGATCCTGTGCCAGTGCATTCTCTTATACATGTGAGTCTCCCATAGGGAACCTCGCATATATAAGAGAATGCACTGGCTTACAATGTCAAGGTATCTGTTGTTAGGCGAATGTATTATGTTATATATGCGAGGCTCCCTATGGGAGACTCGCATATATAAGAGAATGCATTGGCACAGGGTTTTCAAAAAATTCAGGAAGCTCCAGTCATGGAAGGGTTAAAGAGAGTGTCATGCAATATGTTCTATGGTCTGGGAGGAGTTATTGTATATTTCACTCCCTCCATTATGAGGTAATCCTACATTGCAGTACATGTATTCCATAATTGTATACCAATGTTCCAAAAATGTAATATTTATAAGAATAACTTATAGTCTTAATTTTATGCAGATCAACATTTTAGGTGTGAAATGAAATCACTTCTAATTTAATCCCAGCAAACTAATCTGAAATGTGAGGATTTATGATCAATGTGACTTTAATGCCAATGAGTTCCCTACTTAAAACTGTTGTTAATGAAATCAGAAGGCTATCACAGAAGACAACAGGCTAAGCACAGACAACACATACATCGTGGGATGGGGGTTGGGCATGGGACTAGTTACGTTAGCCTGATAGTGGGGTGCTGGTGCATGGGGCTGGGCATGGGGATAGCTACATTTCCATCAGTATGATCACCTTTACTGTATCCACAGAGTATGACTCCTACTGATAAATTATAAATGAGAAACTAGGGATTATAAGCATGGTCAAATGCTCAGAATGAACTAGAACACTAGATAGAGTTTATACATAATAATATCCCATAATCAGTCTCAAGCCTTGAAATAGTGTGCCTGTCATTTGCAGAATGAGGTTCCCAGAGGGTGAATTTAGTGATGCTGAGGTGTAAGCAGAATGAGGGCCCCATAGGGTGAATTTGGTGATGCTAGCCCGCTATGCGGGGTAGCATCACTAAATTCACCCTCTGGGGACCTCATTCTGCAAATGACAGACACCCTATTTCAAGGCTTGATCAGTCTATGAAAAGAGTCAGTTATAACCACTTATATTGCATTTATAATTTACCGCCTTATTTGTTCATGAATATTAGGAGATGCCCCTAACCGCCTCCCCCCTCCCCCTCCATAGATTCTGATTCCCACATAAATTCTTGATCAGTACAGTAGGAGTTTTCAGCCAATCAAACACAGATCATGTGACAAGGTGGTATGTATATTCATGTATCATGACCAACATCTGTCAACACAATATGTATCTGCTTATGTCATGAAAGGTATCATAAATGTGCTTTGGACTCTTGATTTCTCTTAATTTTCTGAAAACTGTGGAATTTTGATGGATTATGTCGACACCATGTTAATTGTAATCGATTATTACATGGCTATATTCAACTAACTAGGCATGGGGCTGATGGCACCCTCCTTCATATAGAACCTGCAGGTCCTCAATGCTGAGTATTGGCAATGATTAATATCACCGTCATTATTAGCTCCGAAAAGGGAAGCAAACCAACACTCACTGTTTGGTAATTTCCGGAGTGCAGGGAAAGAAATCAAATAACTACGGTCTCAATACAGAAGAGAAGAGACATTTCAAGGATAATGAATAACTTGTTTACAAAGATGCAATGTTCTGAAATGATTTATTTTCAGTCTCAATTTTATCAGTTCAGTTATATCATTTCAGATGGCACAAGTGCCTTATCTACAAACCCATTAACACACGTGTTGTTCTGCATTTATTACATGCCAATCCGTCCTAGAATCTCTAACTTCTAAAGGTTTTGTCATGCTTTCATTTTATAGTTCCCATTTCATGGATGAAACAAATGTCATTGACATAATGTGATGTCATCGGGATGGTTATGAAACATATCTCTAAATATGGAACAGCAAGAATCCTATTCTAATTCTAGGAACAAACGTGTAATAGATGAGGTTTCCGTACTATAAATGGAATGAACACATGCACATACAGTAATGCCCTAAATAATCGACTCCTTAACCACTGCAGAATTATGGGTAACTTTTCAGGATTTAGTCAGAAATATGGCTTGTTGCCATTCATTGGAAAGCTCTCAACTAGAGCTTTCCGATGAATGGCAGGAAGCCATATTTCCGACTAAATCCTGAAAAACTTCCCATAATTCTGCTGCGGTTTAGGGGTCGTTTATTTAGAACATTACTGTAGTTCCATTTTAATGGTTGAAGCGAATGTCATTGATGTCATGTGATGTCAACAGGATGCATATGAAACGAGTGTTTTGTAAATATTTCTAAATATGGAACACTGTAATTATAGGAACAAACGTGTAATAAATGAGGTTTCCGTACTATAAATGGAATGAACACATGCACTTACAGTAATGCCATAAATAATCGACTCCTTAACCACTGCAGAATTATGGGTAACTTTTCAGGATTTAGTCGGAAATATGGCTTGTTGCCATTCATTGGAAAGCTCTCACCTAGAGCTTTCCGATGAATGGCAGGAAGCCACATTTCCGACTAAATCCTGAAAAACTTCCCATAATTCTGCTGCGGTTTAGGGGTCGTTTATTTAGAACATTACTGTAGTTCCATTTTAATGGTTGAAGCGAATGTCATTGACGTCATGTGATGTCAACAGGATGCATATGAAACGAGTGTTCTGTAAATATTTCTAAATATGGAACAGCATGAACACTGTAATTATAGGAACAAACGTGTAATAGATGAGGTTTCTGTACTATAAATGGAATGATCACATCACTGCACATACAGTAATGCCATAAATAATTGATTCCTTAACCACTGCAGAATTATGGGTAACTTTTCAGGATTTAGTCAGAAATAAGGCTTGTTGCCATTCATCGGAAAGCTCTCGCTGAGAGCTTCTGATGATTGGCAACAAGCCATATTTCCGACTAAAAGTTACCCATAATTCTGCTACAATGATGTTTCCAGAAACAAAGTGTCCATTTATATCCCCTCGTTGCATCACACTCAGTTGATCTATGGGAGGTTTAGATGAAAGAAGATTTCAGCATTAATGTTTTGTTGACAGGAAACAATCTCCATACAAAAGTCACTAGGACTGATTTATTAGCTTTTATCCCCACTGGAAGCTACTGTAAGGTCTGTCATCACAAGCTTTACAGAACCTATAAAACAGTGACAGATTCAGTTAAAAGCCCATAAAATGTTTGAATCCCCAGACCACATTATAAACAACATATTCTATATTATATGCCATTTGAAAGATGCCCCATCTAAAATTTTAGTCTCAGGCTGATGACAGCAAATGACATGTGTTTAGTATCCCAGATTCAACAATCAGCCTGAGATGGAATTCGATAGCAAACAAGAGCACTTTGGGGGGGGGGGGTCAGGTTACAACGTTTTCAGCATTTTGCAGCGTTCAACCAGGAACCAGTCTATTCAACAAGAGACATTGAGTGCACGCAAATAAACAAAGAGTCGCAAAACAATGACAGATGACAGTTAGATAGCAATTTTAATTCACAAAGCAGTTACATCAACTTTGAGACCAAAATTATTAATTTAAAATGTACTTTTACTTCCATGAACTAGAAATTTAGACAGTAGTTATCGAATTTCAGGCGATAGACTGGTCGTTGTCTTTGTTCACCTAAAAGTTGAAAATGTAGTAACCTTGCCCCTTCTGCCTTATTACACACATTGGGATGTGAAAAATTATGGAGAAATGTAGCCAGAAAGCCGGCAACTCTAGATCTGTACAAAAATTATTTCTCCAAACTTAATAACTTGGTAAGTTGTTAACTTGATGAGAAAGTTACTTTCCAGAGGAGAAGAGGCCAAAGCAGAATGAATTTAATGATAGGGACAGCCTAAAATTTGACTACATATTCTGGACACAGATGTATGGGAGCCACTCATGAGAACTCCTTCTTGGGAATCAATCTTTATTAATCTTCGAAATCAAACATGTTAAGTGGCAATTTACACCAAGGAGGCTATTATCTTAAAGGTCAAGTGACCTAACAGGGTGAGTACATTACAGAGGAAGATGCTTCAGTTGATCTCTTCACACATGTTCTAAACAGGCCTGAGAGTAAAGTGCCTGTAATTTGCAGAATGAGGTCCTCAGAGGGTGAATATGGTGACGCTATCCTCCACAGCAGGCTAGCGTTACTAAATTCACCCTCTGGGGAACTCATTCTGCATGGCCTCATCTACTATGGGAGACATAGACTCAGATTGAATGGTGAATATTGTGATGTACACCCATTGGGAACCTCGATTATGCAATGTGTCATCTGCCAATTTTGGGACGCAGAGAAACTAAATTAAAAAAAAGAGAAATATAATTTATGTGAAGAAGTTTCTATAAAAATTTTATAATAAAGAAACTTTCCAGAAAAGATGAGGCCTAAGCAGAATGAGGTCCCAGAGGGTGAATTTAGTGATGCTAGCCCGCTATGCGGGATAGCATCACTAAATTCACCCTCTGGGGACCTCATTCTGCAAATGACAGGCACACTATTAAACTCAGACTTGTTTCCTAAACCTACTAACCAAATTGTAGTGGCCTAATTGAGAAGTATAATTATCACTGATCACTTGAAAGAAGTCTTATAAGGAATTATTTCTCCATGAGAAAGTTTGAATACAAATTTGGTGAATTTCCGCCATTTTCACTAATGGACTGTTTGAGAGAGTTGAAACAAATTGGATAAATTTGACAAATCAATTCCCATCTAGCTTGTGCTTTTTGTGAGGTTATCCTACTTTACGCCAGAAAATTCACATCACTCTAAACGCTTCTTTTTTGGGCATGAAAACAGAGGGCTAGAGTCACAAAATTGACCCTCTGGGGACCTCATTCTCCTTACACTCATCTTCTCCGGAATATATCTTTATTATCAAAGTAACAAGTTTTTTAAAAGTTTATTTTATTTTTAGTTTAGTTTCTCTATATCCCCAAATAATGCATAATCGAGTGCCCATGCAATGGGTAAATATCACCACCATATTCACCAATTGGAAACTTAAATCTGTGTCTTGGTCTCCCATTGCAGATGAGGCCATGCAGAATGAGGTCCCCAGAGGATGATTTTCTATAAACCGAACACCTCTCTAAACCAAACAGAAGGGCCGGGCCGAAGGATGTTTGGTTTGGAGAGTTTTTACTGTAGTAACTATCGAAGAAATTATCTATATTTTGGGCACGTATGCATAAGGATATTTTTGACTCAAACAATGCATTCATAATGTATCCGAAAGAAGAACAGCAACTCTATTACTGTAGTCTTTAATGATGATTCAATGTGATAGATACCCCCTGGTATGCAAATGAGCAGCAAACCTCTACTGATAAGTATTGAATACGAGGGTTCATAAGCATTATGCAAATGTTTATTTTTGTGAGCGGGTGTAGAAGCAAACTATTTCTCTGTTTGAGGTCTCCAGGGGAGCGCATAGTGCATACATTGGGAGACAAGACCATTTTAGATTATGAATGTCCACTTGTAGTATAAAGCATGATATAAAGTGACCATTGTGGAGGAACAAAGGAGCTGGGGTTTAACTTTAATTAACATTACAATGACCACTGGAGCCTGTATCTAATGAATGACCTGGGGCAAGTGATTCACACTTTCACACCCACACCACCATGTGGCTATGTTTTCATTAAAGTCTCCCTTCCAGGTCACCTCATATCACTTTACATCAAGGGCCATAATACTGTTATTACCACATTCATCACTGCAATCATTCTAATCCACATGGACAGCTGGTCAGTTATCAGCCAATAAAGCGCCCTCTATTGACCATACTATCTGTCCACATTGATCATTCATCCTAACAGGCCCTGTCCCTTGGGTGACATCCAAGCCTTGAAATAGTGTGTTTGTCATTTGCAGAATGAGGTTCCCAGAGGGTGAATTTAGTGATGTTACCCCGCATAGCGGGCTAGCATCACCAAATTCACCCTCCGGGAACCTCATTCTGCTGAGGTGTAAGCAGAATGAGGTCCCCAGAGGGTGAATTTGATGATGATAGCCTGCTATGCGGGATAGCATCACTAAATTCACCCTCTGGGGACCTCATTCTGCAAATGACAGGCACACTATTTCACGGCTTGGTGAAATCTGCCTCAGACTTTAATGTACTCATCAGCCCAAAGCATTGTGGACAGTGATATTTCTCCTTTAATCTAATATTTGATACTATTGTCAGTTTCTTATTGGTCATTTAGTCTCTCAAAGTTATCTTCCCCTAGTTCGATAACTCTCATGGGGCACATTCTGGATTGAATATCAGCCATAAACACTTAGGACCATAATGGGAAAAATTCACTTATGTCCTTGACAAGCTGGATTACTTTTTTCCCTTCTGTTCAATTTCATATTTCCTTATATACAGAAGATACGAGAGGCCGATCACGAGCGGCAGATGTTTAACCCATCCCTTGGCGATAGTAAATTACTATGATCGGAATCATAAATTAGAGTTTTGATGTTGAATTATAGAGCATAATGTTATAAACTATTATAGACAAATGTACATATCACAACTTATTGGAATTTAAGGGTCACTTGCATATATAAGAGAATGCACTGACACAGGATCTGTAATGCTGCACCAGAAACATTTTTTGGATCAGAAACATTACATAGGAAAGCATCTAAATTAGTATGCACCTGTAAACAGTACAGCTTGTCAGTCCATGCATAATCGAGGTGACTAATATAAACATTATAAAGCTAAGATGAGTTTTAGGTCATACACCCATAACCAAATCCCCAGCTGACCAGCTACAGTAATGCTCTAATTAATCGACCTCTTAACCAAAGCAGAATTATGGGTAACTTTTCAGGATTTAGTCGGAAATATGGCTTGTTGCCATTCATCGGAAAGCTCTCCCCGAGAGCTTTCCGATGAATGGCAACAAGCCATATTTCCGACTAAATCCTGAAAAGTTACCCATAATTCTGCTTTGGTTAAGAGGTCGATTAATTAGAGCATTACGGTATCTATAATACTGTGGCATATTTTCAGTTGATTGCTCCCTGCTTGAGTGAATGACCTGCATACCAACATTTGTATAAATTGTACTGGTTCTTGAATCAATCAATCAATCAATCAATTTATTATACTTTTACACCAAATATGGTCAAGTGTATACATACATAATAAAGAAACATAATTTATAACAATGTAGTGAAAGGACATGTATTCATACGGTCATTTGTGGTCTTGACACAATATGTCGCACATAATATTGTAGTTATATGTATTTGCATCGAGTTTGGTTTTATTCATCTTATAGTGAATTTGCATTCGTCTGGTCGCGTATTCTGTCTAGCAGTTGGTCACTAGGTTGCCATTTTCCCTTTTTGGCAAGTCTGTGGTAGATAAAATGGGCAATTGCTTTTAGTACGTTCAGTTGTGAGCATGTCATTATTTGTTTAAATTGGGCTATTCCATCTGACTCTTGGATGTCTTTCGGTAGTTGTTTGAAGAGAGATTGACGTTCGTTTGATAGTAATGAGCAACTTATAATGAGGTGGAATTCGTCGTCTAGCTCGTTGCAATTTTCGCAATGTAACAGTTCGTGCAAAATGGATGCTTACAATTTTCGAGCACAAACTGACATTCTTTTACCAGTCTTGAAGCAGTGTTACTCTATTAAATTGTCATTCAAGTCTTATACTAGCTCAGATCATGTACTTTTTATGGCATTTATTCATTTCAAATAATTTGTTATACTTTCGAAGAACACTCTTTCCAAAATTTCCCTTCTAAAACTATGATTAAAGTAATCTTTTTGAAATTGTTATTGTTATAGAATAGGCTTGATGTGGTCTTCAGATATGATATATTCTTTGAGGTGGTGCACTAGCTCAACAATTTAGTAGGTTTCTGTGTAGGTCTATCTAAACTTTCCACCTCCTGAGATTGCTGGCATGGAAACCCCTTAATTGACCAAACAGTACATTGTCATCCCCTTCTAATCCATCATATATGAACCAGTAACCAGGGGCAAGATTTCTCAAAGTGATCAGCTGTTTCCATATATTGATACAGAAATGTATCTATTCTGGACTGTAGGTCAGTATGATTAAATAAGTAATATAGTATGACAGTGTGCCACCAATCAGAATGCAAGAAAGTCAAGGTCAGACACTATATGTGTTGCTTCATTCGGTCAATAATACCCTTGCTTATCCTTTAGTTATTCTACATAAACTCAGACAGCGAGCTAGTAGATTGTGATTTATAGCCTGTAATATTGGTGTAATAAGTGGGGGGCATCATTCATCCACAAGCCTTGAAATACATTAATGCTCTAAGTAATCAACTCCTTAACCACAGCAGAATTATGGGTAACTTTTCAGGAAATATGGCTTGTTGCCATTCATTGGAAAGCTCTCCCCGAGAGCTTTCCGATGAATGGCAACAAGCCATATTTCCCAGAGAGATTCCGATGAATGGCAACAAGCCATATTTCCGACTAAATCCTGAAAAGTTACCCATAATTCTGCTGTGGTTAAGGAGTTGATTACTTAGAGCATTAATGTGCCTGTCATTAGCAGAATGAGGTCCACAGAAGGTGAATTTAGTGATGCTACCCCGCACAGCTCTGGGGATCTCATTCTGCTTAGGCCTCATCTTCTGGCAAATATCTATAGTCTCAAATTAACATTCATTTTAGTTACTTGATCTTTTCCCTTCTGTTCAGTTTATATATGCCCTAATTTACAGAAGATAAAATGCATAATCGAGGTGTTAAGACTAATGGGTGAACATCACCAACTTCAATTGGGGGGAACTTCAACCTGATCCTAGGTCTACCATAGCATTTGTGGCCTAAGCAGAACAAGAGGTGTACACTCGAGTGCTAGCATACACCCACCGTGGCAAATTCAACCCGCATTATCCGTAAACCCAACAAAAAAGATTTTTAACTTTAAAGAAAAATTCGGACTAATAATATCGATATGGTGTCACAAGAAGCTTGTACAGAACAAATTATTGAAATTGGTTCATATTTGTTAAAGTTAATAAGTCGGACAGAATTTTCTAAGTCAAAATAAGTCGAAAATGAAGTGTAATATTACGAAAAACAGTCTGAGCCAATCCCTAGCCGCATCACGTAGAGAGGGTATTGTGAGAAGCATGTATACCAAAAATTATTGAAATCGGTTCATATTTGTTAAAGTTATTAAGTCGGACAGAATTTTCTAAGTCAAAATAAGTCGAAAATGAGGCGTAACTTAAAAAAAAAAAGTCGGACCAAACAAAAAATTATTGAAATCGGTTCATAGTTGTTCGAGTTATGAGGTCGGATGGACGGACGGACGGACACATGGAGGGAAAAAGCGTGATGGACGGACGCAGTCAATCCAGTATACCCCCCATTTTCTTCGAAACTGGCGGTATAATGAGGTTCCCAGAGGGTGAATATGGTGACGCTAGACCGCCATGTGGGATAGAATCACTAAATTCACTCTCTGGACCAGACCTGTTTACTTTCAAAATTGGAAATAGGGAGATTTGTCCTCAGAAATAGGGAGATTTAGTGAAAAATAGGGAGATTTTTTTCAAGTGTCAGTATTATGGAAAAAAACTTCATATTTTTCATTTAAATGTCATATAGACTGTTTGTTGCATTTGGTTTGCATCTGCCACAATTAACGGCCTTGACACCGACTATTGAGAGTCTCTAATTTCTAAAATCACTGAATCATTGGGATTAAAATTACGATTTTCCAGTTACAATCACGTTTTATTTCGAATAAGGCAATACAACGATTAAAACTATATTTGCACACTATTAAATGGTGCTTTTGGATAATTTTGTCGCCAAATATATTCAGTAACATCAGGTAACATCGATGAATTTAAAGAGAGTACGCATTGACAGAATTGTTTGAGGTCCGTTCGATTTGCATTCTGTTATTGCGTATATAAAACACGGAATACCACAAAGACGGAAACGGAACTAAAACAAACAAAAAGTTATCGGCATTATAATAATTTGAGTCGGCGGTTTTAAAGCAGTCGGTCGGGACGAGCAGAAACCAACACTTTATTAAGTGTGGCCAAAAAGGAAGGTTTCTTGTTTGATATATTATAATCCTTGTCTGGACATTGAAGACCTCATATACTTATTCAACGCTGTTAAACAAAAGAGTCAACATTGTGTCAACATTTGTCACTGTTTGACTGGCAGGCGATATATTCCTAATTGATTTGTAACACTATAGCATGCATGGCTTATCGCTTGCTACAACTGTAGGCTAATTTTTGGTTTCATCTTTTAAATCGGGAGATTTCATTTCCCGATCGGGAGCACAGGAGAAATGACACAAAATCGGGAGACTCCCGCCGAAATCGGGAAAGTAAACAGGTCTGCTCTGGACCTCATTCCGAAAATGTCAGACACACTATATCCAGGCTTATTATTCAGTAAAACCTATCGAAATTTATTTAACAAGCTTTCAGCTGCTCTGAGCCAGTTTATATTTACATAGCCTGTGGGTTCTGTACAAATTTACTGTACGCGGATTGTTCAATTGCCAATTGGGTCATGTGTTTCATGCCCCAATGAAATAAATTATAAAACAATTGGTATTCCATGGCGAAAACATGGAAATGGATGAATAATTCACAGGCAGAAATTATATATAATAATAATGATAATGTATAGCATTTGTAAAGCGCCTTTCCCATGAGGCCCAAAGCGCTCAAAGTTTTACAATTATTACCCTGATGAGCCTGAACATTCAGCAACCATCTACTGCTCCCCCGGGACAGGGGGAGGTACAGCCGGGAGTATGCGAGGATACCATATGGCTAGCATACTGACAAGATCTTTCACTGCTCATTATCAGGTACCCTTGTAATGCATGGGTGGTGCAAAGCAGACACAGTACGAGCGACCTTGCTCAAGGGTCACAACTTGGCGCGAGATTCAAACAGTGTACAATCCAACAATTGCACATCGCTCAAGTCGGCCAAGCCACTGCTGTGTGGAAACTCATAACAGACCACCAGCCAGCGGCGAACTCGCCTCGCTGTGTTGACAGGGAAGACAAGTCCAACACGCTAACCACTGGACCACGGAGCTCCAGTATAAATATCTTAAAACTCATGATAGATTTTAGAGGGATAAAAAATATTGCAATAGATTTAATGGGAATATGTGAGTATAAATATACTAAATGAATGTAGTGAGCTGTGTTTTTTTGACAAATAATGCACTGTGATCAAGGAAATATGGGTTGATACAAAAATTGGACTTGGCACTGAAAGGGTTAAGAGAGTGATGTCGATTTTCATGCACATTCCTGGTGTGCAGTAGGTTCACACATGGCTATATACCTCATCACTAAAAGCGCAGGCTAGATGCAATTTGATTTGTCAAAACCATCCAATTTGGTTACAACACTCTCAGACAGTCCATCAGTGAAATGGCAGAAATTCAATTTTTCTCATACAGATTATAAGCCCGTATAAGACTTCATTCAAGTAAGCTAGTCACTGATAATTCTACTCTCAATTATTTTCATATTTTGCGATGTGACAGCGATCACGTCCCTCATGCAGCGATATGTCCTTGAATGTTAAAGTAGAGCCTCACTGATAATTCTACTCTTTTGATTATTTTCATATTTTGCGATGTGACAGCGATCACATCCCTCATGCAGCGATATGACAGACTCCTTGAAGTAGAGGGCCTTGAATAATATTGAAAATTGATGCAAAATTATCTTATTAACCCTTCCATGACTGGAGCTACCTGAAAGATTGCGAAAAATCCTGTGCCAATGCATTCTCATTTACCTTGACCTGGTGAGCCAGTACTGTACTGGCTTACCGGGTCAAGGTAAATATTGTTAGGCCAATGCATTCTCTTATTTATGCGAGGCTCCCTGTGGGAGACTTGCATATATAAAAGAATTCACAGGATCTTTAATGCTGCACCAGCGCAGCTCCCATCATCAAAGGTTTAAATGGCTTTAAATTTCATTAGGTCCATGTCTTAACCCTTTACCCAACAGAAGGGCCCTGTGCCAATGCATTCTCTTATATATGCGAGTCGACCATAGGTCGCCTCGCATATATAAGAGAATGCATTGGCTTAACACATTAAAAATTATAAAATTGTTAAAGAATGTAAGAAACGAGAGGCCGATCACGATCGGCAGATGTTTAACCCATCCCTTGGCGATAGTAAATTGTTAAGATCAGAATCATAATCTTTTAATGTTGAATTATAGAGTATACTGTTATGATCTAAAGTAGTATATGACAAATGTACATAATAACCAGTAATAACACAAATTATTGGAATGTATGAGTCAATATAGAAGGGTTAATATAACATCTAAACTCTAGAGCCTGTCACCACTATCATAGTGTGAGCAGTTCTATTCATGTTGTTGCAAATTGCCATGTGAGATATCAAAATAATATAATTATTTATTTAATGGAAAAGGTTAAAAGACATGGAATGGGTAAAAGGGGTTAAATCACCTATCTCTGCCCTGTTTGATCCAATGTAGTCCCATCATCCAAGGACTTAGAGAGCTCCATTGGTCTAGTTAAATAAATTCACCTGGCTAATTTGTGGTTAAAAAGATAGCTAAATCAATTTATCCAATAATTCACTGTGTCTCTTATACAGACCTAACATATGAGGGCTATAAATAACTCTCAAAGCAATAAACTATATTGTCTTTTATCTTGCTCACAGAGAAGCAGGTATTCATTAATTGTAAGTTACTTGGGTTATAATCTGGATAATTCTTAGTTTAAAAAGGGCCATATCTCTGGTATAACAAATTGGATCTAACCCATATTCAAACTCGTTCTGTATTTTGAGTTGAGAAACTCACATACCAAATTTGGTTCCTATCAGATGAAAAATGGTTGATTTATCGAAGTACATGTATGTGTGAATCATATGTCAAAGGACCATAACACCATTAAAAAAAATCCGATCAAACCCATATTCGAAATCAATCTGTATGTTGGTCTGAGAAACTCATACACCAAATTTGGTTCCAATCAGATAAAAAATGTTTGAGTTATGGCAGAATTCATGAATTCTAAGTCGAAAAAGGGCCATAACTCCGTAAAAAAAACTCCGATCAAACCCATATTCGAACTCGATCTGTATTTTGGGTCGAGAAACTCACATACCAAATTTGGTTCCGATCAGATAAAAAATGTTTGAGTTACGTCAGAATTCATTAATTCTAAGTCGAAAAAGGGCCATAACTCTGTCAAAAAAAGTCGGATCAAACCCATATTCGAACTCGATCTGTATTTTGGGCTGAAAACCCCATATACAAAATTTGGTTTTGATCAGGTAAAAAATGTTTCAGTATTACACATTACACGTAAAGTGTCTACGGACGGACAGACAGACGGACGGACGGACAGACGGACGGACGCACAACGAGTGGTCAATCCGGACAACGACACTATGTTTACCATACATGGTATGGGTAAACATAAAAATGGTAAAAAGTGTTAAAAAAAGATTTTTTTTAGACCAATGCATTCTCTTATATATGCGAGGCGACCTATGGTCGACTCGCATATATAAGAGAATGCATTGGCACAGGGCATAACTGTAACTATCACAATGTGGTCAAGGAGCCGGTTCCAATGATATCCATATTTATATGGTTCTATTGAGACAGACCGTAGATATTTTAGGCTGTTGAAGCTTTATTTGGCCAGTTTTGGCCGTTTTGTTGGGTAAAGGGTTAAAATAGGGGGCGGACATTTGCAGAATGAGGTCCACAGACGGTGATGTGAGGCAATTGATAGACACACTCAAGTCTGTCATTTGCAGAATTAGTGATGCTATCCAACATAGCGGGCTAGCATCACTAAATTCACCCTCTGGGGACCTCATTCTGCTTAGGCCTCATCTTATCTGGAAAGTTTCTTTATTATCAAATTCCTATAGAAATTTCTTCACATAGATTCTATTTCTTTTTTAGTTTAGTTTCTCTATGATATCCCAAAATTGGCAGATGACACATTGCATAATCGAGGTTCCCAATGAGTGTACCTCACAATATTCACCATTTGGGAACTTCAATCTGAGTCTATGTCTCCCAAAGCAGATGAAGCCATGCAGAATGAGGTCCCCAGTGGGGGAATTTGGTGATGCTAGCCCACTGTGCTAGCCCATTCTGCAAATGACAGACACGATCTGTATGCTTTGACACACTATTTCAAGGCATGGGCATCATTCACCAATACATTTGTTTTCTGCTGACATAGAATGTCTACTTAAGATATAATAACGCTGACAAACATGACAGTTCACTTCCTTCGAGACTCAAGACACTCAGACGGGGTAATCTCAGAGGTCGTAAGTATCGACAACGGACTAATGAGACGGCTCCCGAAATGGACAACAGACCTTAATAAGTAACTCATACAGGATTGCTTTCTCCAACCCACAAGCTAAAATCAGGGATAATTAAAGACAAGAAAAATCGTGTCGGGAAATCATCGTGTGCCTAAGGCAAATGTCACACACCATCGTACACGATGTAATGAAGTCCGATTGGCTTCCAATTACTGTTCTCGTCAAATGTAAATATATCAAGCAAAGGATTCTGGGTAATTATTGTGGTTATTTCGGGATGCTGTATCATGATGACGTTATTTTCGCTGTGGTCATCTTGGTCAGAATTCTTACTAATACGTGACATAATAACCCTTCCATGACCGGAGCTTCCTGAAATTTTTTGAAAACCCTGTGCCAATGCATTCCCTTATATATGTGAGTATCCCATACATTGGCCTAACAACCTTGACCTTATAAGCCAGTGCATTCTCTTATATATGCAATATATAAGAATAAGAGCAATGCACATTTTCGAGAAATGGTGTCCCTGAGAGATACAATGTACACCCAAATTCCCTCAATGGTCACCAATCCATGTATATATCAGGCTCTCGTTGCATAATCCTGTCATGACAAGAGCCGTGCTGGTGCAGCATTAAAGATCCTGAGCCAGTGCATTCTCATCAATAATGGGTGAGGGTCTAATTTGTCTATGCCTTCATTAACTGCTTCGGTGACACAAAATACAGATATTCAAAATAGTGGCCTAAATATATCAGTCACATTCCGAAACGAATGATATGTTCTTGGTTCATTCCAGATTGAGTTGAACAGACATCACTAGTTGAATGAGAAACATTTTGTCAACACAAACTGGTTGTATATGTGGTACAAACATGTCCATCCTACTTTGCTGAACAATCTGGCGTGCATACCCCACACAAGGAGTTAGTCAGAAATAAGCCATATTTCCGACTAACTTCTGAAAAATTTCCCATAATTCTGCTGTGGTTAAAGGGTCATATACTTGCTTATATAATAGAATGCATTGGCCTAACAATATTTACCTTGATCTGTAAACCAGTGCATTCTCTTATATATGCAAGGCTCCCTATGGGAGACTCGCATATATCAGAGAATGCACTGGCACTGGATCTTTTATGCTGCACCAGCACAGCTCCCGTCATGAAAGGATGAATTGGATGTGAAAAATAAGTAAGCGTGCAAAGTTCAACTTATAACAATGATTTAAGTGGGACAAAGTGAACATTGAACTGAATTTCGGTTTTTATCTTTTAAAGGTTTTTAATGTTGTGACCCAATATTAAGGTCTGGAACCATGAATATAACTTTAATAACTGAGAACACGGGCAGCTGCAAGAAATTTAAGTTTAAAATTTACTTCAATGAGCACATTATAGTAACATCAAAGGGACATAACTTCCAGTTAATTAACATATAGGTGTGATTTATATGGATTATGGCCCTTGGCACTACATTCGCTCATGTGCATTCAAACAATTCAACACTTTCATTACTAAATACTCATTGACAAGTACAGTAATGCCCTAAATAATCGACTCCTTAAAAGTTACCCATAATTCTGCTGTGGTTAAGGAGTCGATTATTTAGGGCATTACTGTAGATCCCTTAGGAAATGTTCAGGTCCTTTGTTCAACTTATTATCTGAACATTTCCCAGCAATGAATATAAATCCTACTGCATGCTCTCCTATTTATCTTTTTGTCTGTCTATTGTCTGCTTACATTTCCTGAAAACCCATCCAGATGAATAATAGACCATTCCAATGTATACATTTATAATTGATGGGACAATTCATTTAGTAAAGAATGGGTTAAATTTACATATAGGTGTGGATTATATAGATTGTGCCCCTTGGCACTGCACTAGCTGTCTCATGTCTCATGTGCGTTGACTCTCTCATGTGCATTTCAATCAATTTAAACATTTAATCAGGTGCAACTTGCTCTAAGCAGCTGATCATTTCATTTGTACATTGACTGTGAGTACAGCATGGATCGATACTGAAAGCAACAAATCACCTTCTAAAATGTCATGTCAACCGTTTTGGCACAAAATAAACTTTTTTGTGTGAAGATTTTGTATCTATATATATAGTCTTGACTTGATGTATAAAATGTACAGGGAACATAATCATTAAAATTTCCATGATGGGTTCATGATGGGACTGAAGTTTTGTGAAAACCCTGTGTCCATGCATTCTCTTATTTGTGAATGTCCCACAGGAAGCCTCGCATATATAAGAGAATACATTGGACTAGCAATATTTAGCTTGACCTTGCAGTGCTTTCTCTTATATATTAGAGCCTTTTACTTGTTCAGATAATGTACTTTTTGTGACAGTTATTCATTTCCACTCAATATGCATACTTGCTGAGAACGCACTTTTTATTGTAATATAATATGCTTTATGTTGTCTTCAGATAGCATCGATTCATTCATGTGGTGCACTAGCTTAACAATTAAGTAGGTTTCTGTGTTGGTCCATCTAAAATTTCCACCTCCTGACATAACTCAGGCATGGAAGCCCCTAAATGTACATTTTATCATATATGGTGTAACATACAAATAAACTTGACAGATTGATTGATTATAACTAACTCTGACCTACTGCCCTGCCCCATTAGAATTAATCAAATTTATTATTAGAAGTCTTTCGAAAAAGGCAGTCAAAAGCCTACATTGGAATCAGGGAGCTAAATGTGTTCCAGAGTCGGGGAGCGAGTACACCGTGGAATGCTAAAGGTGAAGGTAACTGAAGAATGACCTTCACCTGATACATGTGACACGTTATTAAAGGATGACATCGCGTTTATTTGATTTGTACATCATATCTAAATAATTTAAACTGGTGAATTAATAGGGGAATGGATTTTTGTGAGTGGGAAATTGATTTAACTAGCTGCTGTAGTTCTGGGTTTTTGCAGACCAAATTTGGCTGTGGGATAGCCCTGTCGTACACTTGGGGATTTATTTAAAAAAGTAAACACATGACCTATGATTTTTCTTCAATTTTCGTGATCAACTGGTGTCAATCTAGCTGGGTAAACACCACTGGAATAGCCTGTAGGCTTTAATTCAGAGAATTCGGTCGAAACGTTAACACTGTCGCCTATGGGAAACCATTTAGTTCAGTGATTCCACAAGATACAAAGAACATCCAACCATACCATGGGATCTCTTCAATGTTCACAATTAAAGCTTTGGATCCATAGTTAATTTTGTAGTGTGTGTTTAATTTTTGTGAACCATATGACCTTTGAGATTATGGTGATATGAGAGAGAATTATGTCCATTTTATTCAGCACTTGGTGGTTGTTGGTGATTGATGTTGTTTCTACTGCAAACATTCAGCTTTATGCCTGACCACCTGAAGAGAGCTGATAAAGGTCTATAAACAATAAACCTGTTTATCTCAGTTCAGAGGAGAGTTCTTGGGGAATGTTCTGTAGACATATCATATAGTAAACATATAGCAGGTGTTATCACCAGTAACCACCCCTGGTCAAGTGGTGCTGCTAATGTTCTATGATGCCATTGGGTCCTGCTGAATTGCTATGATGCTGTTATTTATTGCAAAATATTTTTAATACTGGTTGTATTAAGATGTTAAAAATTGACTATATTCAAGATGGTTATTCACAGATATATGTTCTTGAATGTTTGATACACACAGTTGTTTTTTCTCCAATCGCTCGGATTAGCCAAACACTGCGAAAATGACAACTTTAGAAAAAGTAACGGTACTTTTTCGTAATGGCATCAGTTTGCCATACCAGCGTCATAGTAATTCAGCAGTACCACCAGCATCATAGCAGGACCACTTGACCAGGGGTGGTTACAATGGTCTATTTGCAGTACTGAACTCAATTAAATTGCCATTTGACCCTTTTACTAGTTCAGATCATGTACATTTTATGCAAACCTAGAGTATAAAAGGACAGACAAAATCTGCATCTACCCACACCATCCTGGTCCTGATGAAGATAAACTGTTATCGAAAGCCATAGACCATTTTTAGGATATTCAAGTGATTGGAGGATCATCCTCGCCTAATTTTCTTTACTCACAACTCAATCACTCACAATATGGCCACAAGCATCTCTCTCACGGTCAGTGTCACATCCAGTGACATCAAGTTCCCCACACCAAATGTGTCCCTCACTATAGTAATCCACGATGATGACTCGCAAAGGGGAACAAAGCGTACATGCACAAATCTGGAACATGAAACCTCAGCACGCAAATAAAGAGGGAGATACATATAAATGTCCTAATTAATGGACTCCTTAACCACAGCAGAATTATGGGTAACTTTTCAGGATTTAGTCGGAAATATGGCTTGTTGCCATTCATCGGAAAGCTCTCACTGAGAGCTTTCCGATGAATGGCAACAAGCCATATTTAAACATATCTCCACTCTCTGCACACCCTGCAACCAGTAGGCATTAACAAGAAGGATTTTAAATAGTAACCTCCTGTATATGTACTTTTTATAGCAGTTATTCATTTCCACTCAGTTTATACATTTGGTGAGAATCATAGTGTTCCCAAAATTTCCCTTCTAAAACTATGATTAAATTCATCTTTTTGACATTTTTATTGTTATAATATGCTTGATGTGGTCTTCAGATAGTATAGATTCCTTCATATGGTGTACTAGCTTAACAATTAAATTAGTAATTTAAATTACTGTGTAGGTCTATCTAAACTTTCCACCTCCTGAAATAGCTCAGCTTAATACTTAATACCAAAGATTGGTGTGTCTCACTGTATCTCAAGAAAAATAATTCCAATCAAATGTTTTTTTGAAAATAAACACAGACAGTTGCTGTTATAACAGGGTATCTGTTTCTTTTGGGAATGAATATATTATTACTGGAATAACTAACATCATAAACATGGCAGATCATTAAGAAGAAAAAAAAAACCTCAACTTTTTGACATAAAATATACAGTAGCAGGGTTATATCTAACATCTAGCACTTTGTTACTGATTTCTGTTTGGAGAGATAGGTAACTGTGCAGTAATACAGGCAATCTGTGAATAATTAAGCAATTCATGGACTTCACAGGACTCTATCTCCAGTGAAGTTAGTTGTCAGCATGTGGTCCCATCTTCTATAAATACAGTGACCTTACCATAAACCTTACACAACAAATGCACATACAGTAATGCTCTAAATAATCAACTCCTTAACCACAGCAGAATTATGGGTAATTTTTCAGGATTTAGTCGGAAATATGGCTTGTTGCCATTCATCGGAAAGCTCTATAATTTAGCCATATTTCCGACTAAATCCTGAAAAGTTACCCATAATTCTGCTGTGGTTAAGGAGTCGATTATTTAGGGCATTACTGTGCAAGAAAACATGTATTGGTCATTTGGGATTTTCGGCCGTCATTGCCCATGACCTGATATGATGCTTATTCCAGGTTTCTATCTCCTGAGACTCAATAGATTCTCTCTTCTTCTAATGTAGGTCATCCCTGGCCATAACATTAAGAGAAGAGTCAAGAAATTCGCCCAGTACATATTTTTCAAATTTGTCTCAGATTCTTTTTGCTTATGGAATCGTTCTCAGTGCACTAGTCATCATATCGTTAGTTGATTTGTGATGCATTACTGTATCGGTTGAAATTAGTCTCATTGTTTGATTTTCCAACTAGTAATTAGTGGGGAATTTGTTGTTTTTAGACCAACAGTAAAAAAAATTGTCTATTTTTGGTCATTTATTTGTGTGGAAATATTAAGGTTGACACCCCCATGGAGACAATATAGCCATGTCCCTGATCAGGCCTCTGATGATTAAGCAAAACATATTGCATGTGAATATCCTTCATCTCATTGCGGTTCGTGAACATACCAAAGATCATTGACATCTGATCTAAAACAAAGGATAAATAGTGATGGACATATTTTACACTCAAATGGCCATAACTTCAGATGGAATTAATGGACAAAACCTGTACATGTGGATATTGTTCCCTTCATACTGCCTCATGAGCAAATGTTAACCCTTTCATGACGGGAGCTGTGCTGGTTCAGCATTAAAGAATCTGTGCCAGTGCATTCTCTTATATATGCAAGTCTCGCATATATAAGAGTATAAAGATAATGCACTGGCTCAGAAGGTCAAGGTAAATATTGTTAGGCCAATGTATTCTCTTATATAAGCAAGGCTTCTTATAGGAGACTCACATATATAAGAGAATGCATTGGCACAAGGTTTTTGCAAAATTTCAGGAAGCTCCAGTCATGAAAGGGTTAAGTTTACAGAAGATTAAATATAGCAAAAAAAATATTTCCTCTCACAAGTCATTTGGCTGATTGATGCATGTTTCCGCAAAAAGGATTCAACAAAATTGCTGTGCAAAAATTACAAGAGCACACAGGCAACATTAGATTCAAATCCACTTGTTAGACAATTTGATTGAGGCAATCCCACTCTAATGGAAATGGTGAAGGCAGACCCCGTGATGTGTACTACTACCAAGTGGAAGAAGACCGACAAGTGCAAATTTAAACTTGGATAATGCCACGAATCTCTACACTGGAGTCTGGCTAACACCCGTAGTGATCATATTCCACCAGTACAAAAACCTGGGAACTTTGAGGTTTGACAGGGAACCTTATAAAGTCGAAAAAGATAACACCGAATATATTTCTTAGTTTATTATTTGTTCCTTAATAAGGTACTTCACTGTAGGTGAAGGTCCCACCTCGAAATATCATGATTTTAACCCTTTGAGTGCCAGGGGCCGATCTTATCGGCCCTAAACCTACAAAATAAGTCTGTTAAAGAATATAAGAATAAATTAAAATTGTAAAAAATTGAAGAAAAAAAAACCATATTGTTAGGCCAATGCATTCTCTTATATATGCGAGGCGACCTATGGTCGACTCGCATATATAAGAGAATGCATTGGCACAGGGTATATGGGTTGATACAAAAATCGACCTGGCACTCAAAGGGTTATAAAGTGACATTGTGAGAGGTTTAGTTTTGCGTTGCTTACAATTATGGAATTTCTCCTGGGTAATTAATTCAATGTTCATTGTGATATTGGGTCACAAAAGTCACAGAAAAGCATGCAACTTCGAGTTGGGACCTTCAGATAATAACTTAGAAATATATTCCCCATGTTATTTTTTTACTTATAAGGTTCCCTGTCAAACCATCAAAAAGTTCCCAGGTTTTGTACTGGTGGAATATGATCTCTATGGGTGTTAGCCAGAGTAGAGATTCATGGCATAATCAAGTTCAAAGCATCTAGGGACCTGCGAATATTCGACATTCAATTTTATGTTGATATCGGACACCGAAATAAACACTGGTAAACAATGTCAATCATTAGCTGATTCGATTCGAGATTCGATTCAATGTCGATATCAGGGAGGAGATTCGATATTGAGATTCGATTTAATGCAAAATCCCTGATTCGCAGATCCCTAAAACTATCCTATACTGCGTAATTTTCAGTTATTATACATGTATATCCTACATGTATGAATGTAAATAGCTTCGGAAAAAGCTATGTAATACAACTGAAAACTGTCCACTATTGTACGCATTAACCCTTTCTATACTAAATAATACTCATTGACGGGTAATTATCCCTCAGGAAATGTTCAGATAATATGTTCAACGAACAATATCATAACTGATGGGAGAATCCATTTAGTATAGAAAGGGTTAAACTACATGTAGCAATTGTTGGTTTACCATTTAAACCAACTACAGTAATGCCCTAAATAATGGACTCCTTAACCACAGCAGATTATGGGTAACTTTTCAGGATTTAGTCGGAAATATGGCTCAGTGAGAGCTTTCCAATGAATGGCAACAAGCCAATTTTCCGACTAAATCCTGAAAAGTTACCCATAATTCTGCTGTGGTTAAGGAGTCGATTATTTAAAGCATCACTGTATGTAGTAGTACATAGCTTCTTCAAAAGCTTGCCGTAAACTACAAGAACTATTCACACAAGAGACAATTTTCCACAACCCTCAGCTGCAAACCTATTAACCCTTTCACGGGAGCTGTGCTGGTGCAGCATTGAAGATCCTGTGCTAGTGTATTCTCTTATATATGCAAGTCTTCCTTAATAGGGAGCCTTGCTTATATAAGAGAATGCCCTGGCTTACAAGGTCAAGGTAAATATTGTTAGGCCAATACAATGTATTCCATATGGGAGACTCGCATACATGTACATGTATATAAGAGAATGCATCAGAATAGGGTTTTTGCAAATTTCAGTAAGCTCCAGTAATCGAAGGGTTAAATATAATTAATATATTTTTGCAAGGAGGATAGGGGGAAAAGAGATGTTTTCCTGAAAACCTAATAAACAGCAAGCTAATATTTCTTTCCACAGATCAATTGGGTGATGATTAATGTCTCCAAAGAGGTTCCATGGACATTTTTTTTTATGCACACAGGCAACATTAGATTAAATTCAACTCCAAGAGGGGAGCGGGAAAATCATGCTCTAATCGACATGCAGAAGACATGATGTTACGTGTACTATTAAGGGGAAGACTTACAGTACAAGTGCACCCTAATGAGAAAATTACCTGCCGCATGAAAGATGTCTGGAACTAGTTAAAGCTTCAGACAGCCTCACATTATGAATGTCATCTGCTGACATTATGCACAAATAGTGGAATAGCAATACAAAACAAGACTTCCAACAGTCAACAAAAATAATTTATTATTTCCTGATCATCCCTCTAAATGAATAATAGACCCTTCCAATGCATATTTTTATGACTGAGTGGGAGAATCAAATTGGTATAAAAAGGGTAAAATATTAAATTCTCATAGACGATCATGCCCCCCCCCCCCACCCAGCTGTTGAAATTAGCTGCGGCATAAGACAAAACCATAGAAAAAGCCATAGAAGCCAATATAGAATGTAATACAATTCTAAAGTAATGCCATAGAAGAAATAATGCAATTTCAAGGTCTGGTGTCCCTGCGAGATACAGTAATGCTCTAAATAATCCAAGAAGTTGATTATTTAGAGCATTACTGTACAAGGTACACCCGGATTCCCTCAGTGGTCACCAATCAATGTATAAATCAGGCTCTCGCTGCTTAAAGGGGAACTGTACAATAAATACGGCCATTTATGGGACCATCTCCTTTTACACTCAACAGAAAATATGCAACAAATGACTGAATTGGAGCCATGGATTAGTGCAAAATTCATTAATTTATTGTATATATTATTTTGAGTATAACAGGAGATGGTCCCATAAATGGCCGGATTAAGTGTACAATCCCCTTCAACCCTTTCGATACTAAATACTCTTTCACAAGTAGTAGCCTAAGGAAATGTTCAGATAATAAGTTCAATTAACATACAAACATAGGTCGTTTGTTGGACTTTATATTACCTAAAGATTTCCCACCAATGAATATGAATCCGTCTGCAATTGTTTTATCTTTTTGTCTGTCTGTCGTCTGCACATTTTTACTGAACACCCCTCCAAATGAATAATTGACCCTTCCAATGTATACTTTTTATGAATGAATGGGAGAATCCACGTAGTGTAGAAAGGGTTAATAAATGTAGCCACTTCTGTATTCAGACTGCACAATTCCTGTTTGAATTAAATGAGATATTGACTTTTTAATCTGTCACAAAATGCAAATACCAATGTTGGAAAGCTGGGGCCCAAGTCAGTTTAAGCTGATAGATTGTTTGAAGTGTCAGTTCCCCTGAGTTTTTATAGATGGATTTATTCTGAACATGATATAAGTTGTAAGTCTAATAAAATCAAATTCAAATATTCACAGCCGTTAACCCTTTCTTAACTAAACATTCATTAACGAGCAGAGTAATGCCCTAAATAATCAACTCCTTAACCACAGCAGAATTATGGGTAATTTTTCAGGATTTAGTCGGAAATATGGCTTGTTGCCATTCATCGGAAATCTCTCACAAATAAAGATAATTCCATCTCATTTGTTAATGTTACAGTAATGTCCGAAGTATGTGACCATTCAACCACAGCAGAATTATGGGATTTTTTCAGGATTTAGTCGGATATATGGCTTGTTGCCATTCATCGGAAAGCTCTCACAGAGAGCTTTTCGATGAATGGCAGGAAGCCATATTTCCGACTAAATCCTGAAAAATTTCCCATAATTCTGCTTTGGTTTAGGGGTCGATTATTTATGACATTACTGTAGTTCATATGGTTCTATGCTGCCTGAGTTCTATCCCACCTTCACATGCTATAAAAGAATTCTAATGCCACCCAAAATCACATGTAAGCTCTGAAGCTGACAATATCTAATGGATTATTTAGCAAGAAAGCCTGGAAATAGTGTGTCTGTCATTTGCAGAATGAGGTCCTCAGAAGGTGAATTTAGTGACGCTATCCCACACAATGGGAACCTCATTCTGCTTAGACCTATGGGAGATCTAGGATCAGATTGACATTCCCCAGTTGAAGTTGGTGATATTCATCCATTTAATAGTCACCTCAATTATACATTTTATCTTCTGCAAATTAGCAGCTATAGAAACTGAACAGAGGGGAAAAAATTATTAAAAACAATGTTAATTTGAGACTAGATACTTCCCAGAAGATGAGACCTAAGCAGAATGATGTCCCCAGAAGGTTAATTTGGTGATGCTAGCCAGCTGTGCTGGATAGCATCACTAAATTCACCCTCTGAGGACCTCATTCAGCAAATGACAGACACACTATTTGCAGGATTGATTATTAGATAGGTACCACCTGGTATGTGTGGGGGAAGCATGTGCATTATCTGTGATGGTGCTAAAGCCACCTGGATAAACAGCCAATTAAAGAGCATCAAACAATTTCAGGGAATCCCATAAAAGAGGAATGGGTCTGATGTTTCCTCTGTATGTCAACATACATCATTAAGAAGGGTGGGATAAAAGGAGGGAAGCAATAGACAAGCTGTGGTAGATATATATCTATATACAATGTATATGTGGGATCTGCATGTCAATCTGACTGCTTGTGATTTTTCCACCAAATTTGGTGTGATAACTCCGGGTACCCCAGCGGATGTTATAACGACATTAGTTTTTCAAAATTTTTATTTGATTCTTTTGATATTTTTTTGATATTTGATATTTTTATTTGATTTTTTTGATATTTTACGAGAACTTATCTCCCAATCTGTTAAACATCCCCAACGAGAAGCTATTTAAACAAATAATGACCAGTCGCGACTTAAAAACTATGCGGGCTCTGGCACACTTCGTCCACTGTGGATTTAAAAAGAAAGGGGTTTGGCAACCGAGTAACGAACTCCTAAATCGAGTACAACTAAAACGAATTAACAAAGATTCTTCGACTTGAGACCATGCCAGTGTTGCCAGTTTCAAATCTGAATGGTATATTTGCCAACCATCTACATATAGTATCACAACTTATGGGAGGCATATACCGGTATAACATATGTATATTGCCATCTCTCATCGTATACCACCATATATCGTTGATATTACTTAACTTTGTTTCTTGTAATCCGTCCATTTTGTCTTGTTATTCTGTGTTCATGTACTTTTGACCATATATGGTGTACCGTACAATAAACATGATTGATTGATTGATTGATAAATAATAATAATTATTTTTTTTTTAAATTAATATTTTTAAAATCAAAATGTTTAAATGATCAAAATGTGCACCAAGGGGCCGCTGTTGAATACAGGCTCCCTCGGGGATCAAAATGTAGGCCCCTCCGATGCTGAAAGATTGTGGAAAATTCCAATCACGTTGATGGTGCCATTTCAGAGAACACAACGTCTGATCGAACTACACACAATTGTAAATATTTACTCCATTTTTATTGGGAGGTAAACAAAAGGCAATAATTCCGCCAGTGTTAACTGAATGTGCATCATTTACAACAATGACACCGATTACTGCCTATTTGGATATTAAAATTATGAAAATAACTAATGGAGCAAAATTATTTGCTGCTCTGTTCTGGACACCATGCACAGTGAAGTGTTTCCCATCACTTTAATGACGCATGAATGCTTGAGAAACTAATAGAATGTCCAATAGCAAATAATGTGTTAGCTAAGATACTAGTCACCAACACCCTAAAACCCACTCTCAATCCTTGAGTCAATGAGGCAGGAATGCTTGAGAAACTAATAGAAGGTCCAATAACAAATAATGTGTTAGCTAAGATACTAGTCACCAACACCCTAAAACCCACTCTCAATCCTTGAGTCAATGAGGCAGGAATGCTTGAGAAACTAATAGAAGGTCCAATAACAAATAATGTGTTAGCTAAGATACTAGTCACCAACACCCTAAAACCCACTCAAAGGCCTCGAGTCAATGAGGCAAGAATGCTTGAGAAACTAATAGAAGGTCCAATAACAAATAATGTGTTAGCTAAGATACTAGTCACCAACACCCTAAAACCCACTCAAAGGCCTCGAGTCAATGAGGCAAGAATGCTTGAGAAACTAATAGAAGGTCCAATAACAAATAATGTGTTAGCTAAGATACTAGTCACCAACACCCTAAAACCCACTCAAAGGCCTCGAGTCAATGAGGCAAGAATGCTTGAGAAACTAATAGAAGGTCCAATAACAAATAATGTGTTAGCTAAGATACTAGTCACCAACACCCTAAAACCCACTCAAAGGCCTCGAGTCAATGAGGCAAGAATGCTTGAGAAACTAATAGAAGGTCCAATAACAAATAATGTGTTAGCTAAGATACTAGTCACCAACACCCTAAAACCCACTCAAAGGCCTAAAGTTAAAAACAAACTGTGGACGTAATTCAGTGAACAAAACTGAGAAATTCGTATCCAAACACTTTCTCCACTGAAAGAATGTAGCAATAAACTAAGAGATTATCAAAAATTCAAATCACATCGAATGTGCCATTTCAGAGAACACAATGTCTGAACGAATGTAACAATTTACTCCTTTATTTGGGATGAATTAGAAAAACAAAAGGCAATGAATTCGCCAACAAAGTTCACTGCATGAATATCGTTTATATCAATGACACCGATTTCTGACTATTTGGATATTAAAATTATGAAAATAACTAATTTGAGCAGGATTATTTGCTGCTGTGTTCTGGACATCATGCAAAGTCAAGTGTTTCACATCACTTTAATGACCTAGGAATGCTTGATAAACTAATAGAAGGTCCAGTAACAAATAATGCGTTAGCTAAGATACAAGTCACCAACACCCTAAAACCCACTCTCAATCCTTGAGTCAATGAGGCAGGAATGCTTGAGAAAATATTTACTTCAAGAGGAGCTAGTAAGTGGTGAATGCATTACAGGAAAGATGCAAAGCTATGAAGGTCATAGAATGTCTCACACGGATCATAATGTGATAAGAGTCTGAAGTACATGAGTAAATACAGGAGGTATTAGTGTTGTTCAGGAAGTATGGGGGATATTAGTATATGACACTTTGGTCAGTATGATGCCATATTTATAAATAGTGCACCACACACTCAGCACCAGTCATAGATGTGTATGGTTGGAAATTTCCAACTAATTGACCCTTTATCATGTTAGAAGAGTAATACCCGAAGTATATAACCCTTTAACCACAGCAGAATTATGGGAATTTTTTTTCAGATTTAGTCGGAAATATGGCTTTCCGATGAATGGCAGCAAGCCATATTTCCGACTAAATCCTGAAATATTTCCCATAATTCTTCTGTGGTTTAGGGGTCAATTATTTTGGACATTACCTATGTCAACACTAGAATCTATCTCAAGTTCAGCTGAAGTAGATGCAAGCATTGGAATAGTGTGTCTGTCATTTGTAGAATGAGGTCCCCAGAGGGTGATTTTAGTAACCAAATTCACCCTATGGAGACCTCATTCTGCTTAGGCCTCATCTTCTGGGAAATCTCTATAGTCTCAAATTAACACTGTTTTACTTACTTTTTCCCTTCTGTTTAGTTTCTATATCCGCTAATTTGCATAAGATAAATTTCATAATCGAAGAGACAAATAATGGGTGTACTCTAAATTGCATAATCGAGGTGACTAATGGGTGAGCATCACCAACTTGAACTGGGGAACTTCAATCTGATCATTGGTTTCACATACATGTAGCAGTTGAGGCCTAAGCTGTGGTTTAATCGGCCTATGTCCTTTATATCATATGGCACATATACCATGACAGATAGGGTATGCATGTACTGAGAATATGGTGTGGTTTTATTAATAATGTTGCTACAAATTTGAATAATATTTATCTCAAAGTCATTACTCTCTGTTTATGGCTTAGAGTATCCAATGTTAAGAAAACAAACCACAAAACTGATATACCAGAACATTCCACCCACCCCCCCCCCCCCCAATTGTGAATATTATTCAATACTAGACATTCTCCACCCACAATCCCCCACCCCCCCAATCATGAACTAAATGTCCTGCAAAAGTGAAACACCAGAGCATTCCCCTCCCCAATCCCCCACCCCCCTATCATGAATTAAATGTCCTACAAAAGTGATATACCAGAACGTTCCCCTCCAATTCCTCACCCCCCCCCCCCCCATCCCCCATCATGAATTTTATTCAATACTATGGATAGTCATACCTCTCTGTTTGTGACGGAGATAATTCATTCTAAACAGTATCCAATATTAAGAAAACACCCGCGCTACCCTGACATGATGTCGTATAAGACTGATGTGCCAGAAATATCCCCCTCCATACCCAATTCCTCTGCCCCCCCAAATGATTGTGAATTATATTCAATACTATGGATAGTCATACCTCTCTGTTTATGCCGGAGAGAATTCATTCTAAACAGTATCCAATGTTAAGAAAATACCCGCACTACCCTGCCATGATGTCGTATAAGACTGATGTGCCAGAAGTACCCAGGGCACCATGCCAAACTTTGAGAAAACAACGTCCTTGCTTCATCAAATCATCGTATAGATCTCAGAGATTATGGCACAATATTACCAAAATCATGGCCTCTATCATACGCCTACGGATCGAAAACAAAAGGAATGAAGGTTCTCGTTACAGTGCAGCATGGAATTTTGGTAGCAAGCCTGAAAATAGTGTATCTGTCATTTGCAGAATGAGGTCCCCAGAGGGTGAATTAGTGATGCTATCCTGCACAGCGGGCTAGCATCACTAAATTCTCCCTCAGGGGACCTCATTATTCTTAGGTCTCACCTTTTGGGAAGTATCTATAGTCTACAAATAACATTGTTTTAGTTACTTATTCGCTTCTGGGAAGTTTTCATATCACTAATTTACAGAATATGAAATGCATAATTGAGGTGACTAATGGGTGGAAATCATGAATTTCAACTGGGGAACTTCAATCTGATCCTAGGTCTCCTATTATAGTTGAGGCCTAAGCAGAATGAGATCCACAGAGGGTGAATTTGGTGATGCTAGCCCGCTATACGGGATAGCGTCACTAAATTCACCCTCTGGGGACCTCATTCTGCAATTGACAGACACACTATTCGCAGGCTTGTTTGGTAACCTGTAATTAGCTGGAGAATAATAATAGTCGTTGTTTTTGGCATGTAATTTGCTATTAGTGAATCAAAAGAAGCGTCTAGTCCTCACCTGAATACACCCATTCACACTGACTAATGAGTAAGAAGCCTGGTGCATTGTGGGTTTAAATACCCAGCTCCAGTACATTAAATCACTCTTCAACAATCTGGCTTCCGCGCATGATGAGTGTTGGCTTATACAAAACTAAGTGCCATCGACAATACACCCAGGTAGTTATGAATCATTTCAAAAAGCTAATTTGAACAAAGGAGCCAGGTTTTGTTTTCATGTTTATACATAGATTAGAACATGCACACCACAACTGCTCATCAAAATGAGTTTGGGATATCACTCAACACAGTTCATAAGGAAATTGTTCAATAACCTAGTGGACCTAAAGTATTTTTAATGGACAAAGCAAGGGTACTACTAGACATAGACAGAACCACATTCATGTTCCACAGCGTGAATGCATGTGTGAGTACAAGCCTTGAAATAGGGTGTCTGTCATTTGCAGAATGAGGTTCCCAGAGGGTGAATTTAGTGATGCTACCCCGCATAGCTGGCTAGCATCACCAAATTCACCCTCTGGGAACCTCATTCTGCTGAGGTTTAAGCAGAATGAGGTCCCCAGAAGGTGAATTTGGTGATGCTAGCCCGCTATGGGGGGTAGCATCACTAAATTCACCCTCTGGGGGACCTCATTCTGCAAATGACAGGCTCACTATTCAAGGCTTGTGTGAGTGTAAATATGTTTATATGTTTTCATAGATAAAGTTAATGGTTACATGTGGTACTGGGTGTATAGATCAGTACTGGGTTTTATAATAGACACCAAACTACAGGCAGAGTTATCTCCCATGGGTCTGCTGAGATACCACTGCCATAAGGACATTAATTGGTAAGGATTTCTTAAGTGTTTTTAGTTCTTAGTTTTAGGATTAAAATTGTCTATGTCTGGCTCAGTTCATATTGTTCTTATCAATACCGAAAGAATTACCATTATTGCGAACTTTAAACAAAATTTGGTGGTCAAAACAAGATAATAGGTGACTAAATATAGTTCCGCGACAATATGTAAAAATAGATTTATCGTCTGCAAAGTACCATCCTTGTGGCAGTGCTATATCGCAGTAATAACGTAGAGGGCGCTGTATGGAGTTTGAATAGACACCTCCATGAAGATTGCCCATTTTTAACCCTTTCATGACGGGAGCTGCGCTGGTGCAGCATTAAAGATCCTGTGCCAGTACATTCTCTTATACATACAAGTCTCCTGTAGGGAGCCTCACATATATAAGAGAATGCACTGGCTTACACGGTCAATGTAAATATTGTTAGGCCAATGTTTTCTCTTAAATATGCAAGGCTCCCTATGGGAGACTCGCATATAGAAGAGAATGCATTGGCACAGAGTTTTCACAAAATTTCAGGAAGCTCAGGTCATAAAAGTGTTAATGGCATGGGTGATGAACGAACCTGTTAATAAGGCTGTTATTCTTGGCTTGAACATGTATCATGAATTAAGCTTATCATATTTAACTGCCACTACTTGTGCCATACATTAGTTCCTACAAGATAGGGGCATGCCAAGAGATAGAAAAGTCTATTCATGGGAGTCTGTGAGATAGCATGTGTATGCTAGTCTACTGATTGAGCATGATATATGCACAGGCCTAGAATGAGGTACACAGAGGGAGAAGTTAGTGACGCAACCCCACACAGTGGGCTAGCATTACTAAATGCACCCTCTGGGGACCTCTTTCTGCAAATGTCCAGCACCATATTTTCAGGCCTGTATATGCAAACCGTCATATCAAGAAGTCAGCTCCTGGGACATAGCTAGAGAGTTTATGTTGGGGTGATGTCAACCTTGGAATTTCCAACTGTATGTAGCAGGTACTTACCTGAAAAGAGAAAATGAAATAAGAATTAGCACAGAGGTTTTAATAAGTATGGCCACACAGGGATATGGCTAGAGTCAGTGATTAAAACCAGACTCCAACCAGCTTTGCAGTTCAGCTAGAGTCCTGCGAATTTAGCTGCTCTCTCATAGGCAGCCTCACATATATAAGAGAATACATTGGCCTAACAATATTTGTTTGACCTTGTAAGCCAGTGCATTCTCTTATATATTGCGAGGCTCCCATATGCATTCTCTAATATATGTTAGTCTCCCATAGGGAGACTAACATATATAAGAGAATACATTGGCCTAACAATATTTGTTTGACCTTGTAAGCCAGTGCATTCTCTTATATATGCGAGGCTCCCATATGCATTCTCTAATATATGTTAGTCTCCCATAGGGAGACTCACATATATAAGAGAATACATTGGCCTAACAATATTTACCTTGACTTGTAAGCCAGTGCAAATTTATTGATTATAATAATGTGATACATTGATGGAAAGAGCTCTTAGAGCTCTTTCCATCAATGTATCACATTATTATATCAATAAATTTGAAAAATGATCAAGGAAATATGGGTTGATACAAAAATCGGACTTGGCACTGAAAGGGTTAAGAGAATGCACTGGCTTACAAGTCAAGGTAAATATTGTTAGGCCAATGTATTCTCTTATATATGAGTCTCCCATAGGGAGCCTAACATATATTAGAGATTGCATATGAGAGCCTCGCATATATAAGAGATTGCACTGGCTTACAAGGTCAAACAAATATTGTTAGGCCAATGTATTCTCTTATATATGTGAGGCTCCCTATGGGAGGATCGCACATATAAAAGAATGCATTGGCACAGGATTTTCGCAAAATTTCAGGAAGCTAGTCATGAAAGGGTTAATTGTTCCAACAAAATAGGGGCATGCCAAGAGAAGGAGAGTGTCCATTGGTGGGAGTCTGAGAGATAACATGTGTCTGCTAGTCACCTTAATGGGCATGATAGATGCAAACCATCAGACCAACAAGGGATAAAGATCACAAGCTAATAGTTTGCAGTAATATCAGCATGACATCAGACAGCAATACATGACTTCCTGATTCAAATGCACAGGACTGATATAAAGTCCCAATATAAAAAATTGTAGTCTATTTGTATATGTTTTCTTTACTGAGTTGGCATGCCCCTATCTTGTGGGAACTATTAACCATTCAATGACTGGAGTTTCCTGAAATTTTGCGAAAACATTGTAAGTCATGCATTCTCTTATATACACAAGTCTCCCATAGGGAGCCTCGCATTTATAAGAGAATGCACTTGTATACAAGGTCAAGGCAAATTTTTTTTAGGCCAATGTATTCTCTTATATATGCGAGGTTCCCTATGGGAGACTCGCTTACATAAATTATTAAAAGAATGCATTGGCAAAGGGTTCACGCAGAATTTCACGAAGCTCCATGGAGTAATGGAAGAGTTAATAATTCCAACAAGATAGGGGCTTGCCAAGAGAATGTGAGTGTCCATTGGTGGGAGTCTGAGAGATAACATGTGTCTGCTAGTCACCTTATCAGGGCATGATAGATGCAAACCATCACACCAAGAAGGCATAAAGATTGCACACAAATTAGCCCAGTGGATTAACAAAAAAATCGTGACTGGCCGGATTAAAGCATGATATTTGGTACATATGTTCTTTGAACAAAGGTAAAGTTTTTGGCGGGGGGGGGGGGGGGGGGGGGGGGTGCCCGGACTACCAGATACTGGTGAGGAATAAATCTGGTTTCCATGGCAACAGCATCTGGAAAATTGGAGGAATCGGGAAATACCTGTTTCTGTTAAACTAATTGGTACTATGTTTGATATTAGTAACTAAGTTCAGAATACAAGTGGTTGGCCACTTCATAATATAAATGGGGAGAGGTATTTGTGTCAAGGTCATCCACTAAGGTCAAGGTCATTTAGTAATTTGTTCATTTACAACAAGTAATTCAGCATTCACTTGCCCCTAAATGTACATATTTCGCAATTAACCCAAACCATGTAATTTATGTAGAATCGGAGGTTTCTTGCCTTCAATTTGGTGTATGAACTGCCTTGTAGATGTATTTTGTTTTCCAGTTTGAACTGTTTGAATTGTCATAATCAGGGCCTGAAATTTCAGAATTTTTCATCTGAGCAGCCCAACTACCATGGTAATAGCCTGTCATTTGTAATAAAAAAAATGGGTTTCGTAAAATGTTTTGTGGATTTTCAGCAACATATTTTTTCATAAAGCCCATATACTCGAGACATTGGAAACCAACGTTGACACGCTTCATATCACTCAGTTTCGTGAAAAATGGTGTTACCATAGCAACAGTGTGTGATATCTGAGAATTCTGGAAAATGATCATATATGAAGTATATTGGTGATAGCAGTGGACTTATTGGTGGATATAGTTATATAATAATATTTTTATAAATATATTCTCCTTAACGGACCGCCAGTACTCATCTCAAGGGTCAAGGTCATCATGAAAGGTCAAGGTCATTGTAAAAAAAAATGCTGTCTTTATCACTTTAGGTCATATTATTTGTCTGTATGATTAACCTACCTCAATTTGTTGCATTAGTCCATGAGCTGGTAGGAACCATGGTGCAGCCACCCCATAACGTAACTTCTTTGGTATTATAATGTACCCTAATGTGTTACCATTATGATGGGGGGATAGTATCCCATTTATGGGGATGTCATTGTGATTGAATTTAACAGGTGATGTGTCATGTTGTAGGTATTGGAATACTCTATATCACTGACGACGTCACATGCAAATATAATAGTCTGGAAGCTGATAGGGTACTTCTACACCGCACACCACAGGTCTTAACTTCACCTCACTCATTTTCTTCCTTTTTATGTCCCTCAACTTTTAAGCAATGTTAACACGGAAAGAAAGTGGCCGTGTAGACACGAAACAAGATGGCGTCCAACATGGTCGCCGTGTTTTAAGACGAGGCATTGTAAGTTAGTTTGATGTAAATTATAGAGTAAATCTTGACAAATGTATACAAATGTATATATTATTGTGAAGCTAAGACACAATGCTAGCGTTTTATGGCAAAATTGGAAATCCCATTCCAAGATGGCCATCAAAATGGTCGCTGGTTGTGGAAAATGTGACTATTTTTCACTAATATTTTCTAGATTAGTTTCTGCTGTTTGGAACTGATGAGAATTGCAACTTTATTTTAAATTGTTTAAGTTAAGAGATCATTGGATTTCAAATTTTAATCCGTAGCCGCACGCTGCAACCCACATTTATTATATATTTTTATTGTTAACTGATCATTGGAGCAATGAAACATGCCATTCTGTGAGTCACAGTCCCTTCCGTTCTCTCAAAATTTAGATTTTACAGAACGTGGTATAAAATTTCACCAAAAAAAATCACCATTGGGATCCTAGTCATATTACAAAAAAATTAAATGAGCAGAACTGTGCATTGTGCAATGAGGCACACCTTTACCTATGAATATTCCTACTCAATGGAACCAAAATGGTCACTTTGACTCAAAATGACCGCCAAAATGGCAGTCATATTATGGAAAATGATAGATATATTGCCCCAGCGCGCCTTGCAATCACTTACAAGTTGTGGTTCATGAATAAAATCGACTTATAATCGTTCTATACTTTGAATACTAACATTGCCGATGCACCTTGGTTAATAGTAACGACTGACATTACCAGACATATTGGATTTCTCTCTCACAAACGTGATATACAAATAAACTTTTCAGGTTTGGACCATTTTTTCAAGTAAAATTGAACTATCTTTGGTATTAAAGGTGTTTATCGCTTTGAACTGTCTTAAATGTGTCACACGGGGTGTTTTTTAGACAAAATTACTCAAGATGGCTTGCAAAATGGCAATCAGATTTGTAAAAAAATCCACATATATCCCATACATTATTCTATGCTGTTCCGAAAAGGTATCAAATTGTAACTCACTAGTACTTGGTTATTAAAATGTTACTTAATCAACTGACAACTAAACATCTCTGTTGATTAGCATATACTTGAGTTATTGTGGAAATCGATAGCCACCATAGGCCCACATATGCGACACATCCATGGCCATAGTGTTACTCTATATATAGACCAGACAAATGACCATATAACCACTCACTTTATATACAAACACCTCACCCATGACCATGCAGCCACCATTGGGTATATCCGTACACCCCATCCATGACCATACAGCCCCGAGTCACCATACAGACACAACAGGTATACTCATACACCTGACCCATGACTATATAGTCACTATATATCTATTCACCACATGCATGATCATAGAGTGATGGGCTATAATACAGTCCCTCCTTGTATACATATATTCACCTCACTATTGGCATCCATATATACATATTCGCAACAACCATGTTCCTATAACCACTCAAGATATACATATACACCCAACCATGACCATTGAATCATTCCAGGTATACATATACACCTCACCAATGGCCATGCAGCTAAATGCTTTATACACATACACCTCACCCATGACCACATAGCTAAACTTGGGTATGCATGCACACCCCACACATGACCATACATACATGAGTCACCATGCAGGTACACCGGGTATACTCCTGCAACTGACCCATGACCATATGGTCACTTTCTGTATACCTATGGTCCACACACAGGATCATAGTCACTCCTTGTATACCTATTCACCTCACCATTGACCATACGGTCACGCCCTGTATACCTATTCACCACACCCATTGCCATATAGCCACTTGATATATACATATATACCCAACCGTGACAACAGTAACTCAATGCCTTCATATACACACCAACAATGGCCATATGGCCACCTACTTTATAGACAAACACCTCGCACATGGCCATACAGCCACAATTGGGTACACCCGTACACCTCACACATGACCATACAGTAATTAGTCACCATGTAGGCACACCAGTTACACTCCCAGCCCTGACCCATAACCATACATACATATTCACCACAGTCATGATAATACAGTCACGCAATGTATACCCATTCACCTCACCATTACCCATACAGTCACCCCAGTATACATATTCTCCACACCGATGGCCATATAACCACCCAAGATATACATATACACCTTAACCATGACCATACGGTCACTCCAGGTATGCATAGGGTTCGCGCTATCAGTGGCCAAATTGGCCAATGGCCAATTGTTTTTCGAAATTGGCCAATACAAATTTCATTTGGCCAAACATTTTGTTTACCACAAATGGAGACGGGAAGCTAATTCAAAAGTGCTGAATAGATCCACAGACTCTATGAAGTTAGGCGACGAAAGTATTTCGCACTTCGGAAATATCGTACCGTGAAAACCTGCCTCCCGTCTAATTATAATTTAGATTCACATCATGAAAGGTTTGAAATCAATAGATATTCAACAGTTATCATCTCACGATAATAAGCAACAGCTCTTCCAGATATACAAATACTCCACACACGGGCATTCATACCTTCCACACTTGCATATACATAATTCATAATCATATATTAACTTTGTGAGAGAAAAATCCAATAGTTCTGGTAATGTCAGTGGTTAAAATAGTAACTATTAACCAAGATGTATCAGCGAATGTTAGTATTCAATGTAGAAGGCATATACGTCGATGTTATCTACCAACCACAACTTGTAAGTGATTGCACGGCGTGCTGGGGCAATATATCTACTCCCCCATAATGTAGCCGCCAACTTGCCGGTCATTTTGAGTCAAAATGACGTTTTTGGTTCCATTGAGTTGGAATATTTATAAGTAAAGGTATGCCTCACTTACATTGCACAGTTCTGCTCATTTCTTTTTGTAATATGACTAGAATCCCAATGGTGATTTTTGGTGAAATTTTATTCCATTGCTCCAAAGGTCAGTTAACATAAAAAATATATAATAATGCGGGTTGCAATGTGCGGCGATGGATTCAATTTTGAAATTCAAAATAGCTGCTGGCAGTCATGTTTTTTAACGGATTTTGGAAAAAATTGATGGCTCCCATCTAGAGGTCACCCCGATGATTGGTATGAAGTTTGGTGTTGATCGGATGAGGGATATGGTATGTATGGTGTGGCAAAGGATTTAGTCATACAAAGAGTGAAATCCAAGATAGCTGCCGGCGGCCATGTTTTTCATCGAAAATTGTTCAAAAATGGTCAAAATCCATAAAAAAGGCGCTGTTATATAGGTTTGTTGCCACACGAGGACGCCCGCCAACGGTCTCTCGCCATATTAACAGTCGAGTTTAAAGTGAGAAAAGGGAATGGAAAAAGACCACAGTCTGAAGGGATCTACAAATTACTACAATCTAGATCAAAAGACATGGGGTGTGACAACGACCGTATTATCAGGGAGAGACTGAGACTGAGAGAATCATGCTCCCATGAGACCTTGAGGAGTTGGTGGAAAGTTTAACAGAGAGGGTAAAATTGTACACACTAAATGAAGTTCCAAAAAGACAGACACCAAAAGAAATTCTGAGTCAAAAAGGGGCATAACAGATAACATTCATTGAACCAAACCATTTTCGAATTTGACCTGTATTTTTATGACCCTCATGTCACATCTGAGTCGAGAAGGGACATATCTCCGTCAAAAATGGTTGGACCAGACCCATATGTTGGTGTGGATCAAGTGGGAGGGTTCAGTTGAAAATTCCAAGGCGGACACTCCCAGCAGAGACCCTCCAGCCACGTCTCCGATCATAGAACAACGTGTTTTTCATTTTTGCATGGATTGAAGATATGTTTTGTAACTGTGCTGCCATAGGACAGAATCGAATTACATGCAATAGTACAACAGGTATAATTAATTTATGTGGTTGCCTTTTTCGGCAATAATATCTTAGTTACCCATGTAGATTTTAGCATTCGATAATCATCTAAAGTCTACTGAAGTTGACAGAAATGTTATTATGTCAGTGATCAAATTTGAAACAGTTGCTATGGAAACAAGTACATTGGGTCCACCCAAAATATTATTTGTAATGGACATGTATGACTAACTTACCCCGCGGATAGTATTACGCATTGAAGTTTTTCTGAACGAAATTGAGGAAGTAATTTCACAAAAAGTCAATTGAATTGGCCATTGTGACATTATTTGGGATAAAGGTTGTCATGGAAACCATAATTATGTTCATATAAGTCCACATATAAGTCATATAAGTCCACATTTTACCTCCGAAGTGAATGAATTTCTGATATAGGACATGTCGGTGGAATAAATTCTGAGAAATTATTCGCAAAGCCTTATCATTTTCATTCGAAAATGGTAATTTTACGATATTTTCGCTAGCAGTTGCCATGGCAACAAGATTTATGTTATGTATTAAAATTACCAACTCAACTCAAAAACTCATTAACCCAACACAATCGCTCTATATTTACGTCGTATGACTATATTTAATATTTATTTGTGAGGGTAAAATTAAAATTTACTTATTTATTTATCTTTAGCATAGTCCAGGCCGTAATTGCACAAATACCATAAAAAGTGGTATCTAAAATATGTGATGATCTAAACTTAAGGTTATCAAAAGTAAACAACGACCATATGAAATAAAGTATATCATATACCAAATTGAACATGGTGGTGATGCCCTATTTTTTGTGCATTTATGAAAGGGAATGCCTTTATGACTAAAGCATTAGGGTTGGCGGCATATGAGACTATCAATAAAAAATAGACAGAAAAATTATATATTTTCCAATGACCTTGACCTTAGTGGTTGACCTTGACCCTACATGTCCTAGTAGCCCAGTTCAGTTGATGGACCATTGATTGCACTATGAGTTCACATCAATTATTCAAACACAAGTCCAACTGTTTCCATACAGGACCATTTTTTCACTTTTCCCCATATATGTTATGACGTTGCCATGGAAACCAGAAATTCTCCTGAACCATGACCAGCAGCCCGGGCACCCCCCTCCAATTTTTTTTCCCATATTCCATTTTACATATCGGCAAAGTTTCATGCTTTAATCCGGTCTGTCACGATTTTGCTAAATTTTGACCCTAAGCCACCGGGCTAAATAGCTTGCAGTAATATCAGCATGACAGCAGACAGATAGAAACGACTTCCTGATTCAATGCACAGGACTGATATAAAGTGGCATAAAAAAAAATTGTAGCCCATTTATATTTGTTTCTTTACTCAGTTGCATCATAAATAAATAAGCATTCTGATTTTACATGTCATTGCATCATAAATAAATAATCTTTCTGATTTTACGTGTCAAGTTTTGCAGAATGTTAGCACAGTGGTCCAGTGCTTAGTTCTCTCGACTCGTAATGTCATGGTGTGAGGAGTAAAGTTGTTCTTGGTGAGGGAATTGGGAGGGGGGAATTGGGAGGGGGAATTGGCGACATGGTGGGGTGTATGGTGGTATGGATCAGCCAGCAAAAAAAGTTGTAAAAGTTGTATATATTATTTTTTCTTTATTGCGATACTTTTATTTCACCATTTATTTGTACTGATAATCAAGTTCAACATAAATATCTTCTTTCATTTTATTATTCAAGTATTGAAATGCTAACATGGGGTGTTTTGAGCACAACTTTGAATAGATCATGCCACAAATCTCTACTCTTGCTAACGCCCGTAGAGATTATATTACACCAGTACAAAACCTTGGAACTTTTTGAAGTTTTGACAGGGAACCTTATAAAGTCGAAAAATAACACGAGGAATATATTCTTAGTTATTATATTTTCCTCAGTAATGTACTTCACTATAGGTGAAGGTCCCAACTCTAAATTTAATGATTTAAGTTAATTTGTGAGCGATTTTGCATTGAGTCGCCTACAATTAGGCATTTCTCCTGGGTAATTAATTCGATGTTTATTGGCTCACAATGTGAGAGAAAAGCATGCAATTTAGAGTCGGGATATTCACATACAGTGAAGTACATTATTAAGAAACAATTAACAACTAAGAAATATATTCCCCATGTTATTTTTTCGACTTTATAACGTTCCCTGTCAAAACTTCAAAAAGTTCCCAGGTTTTGTAATGATGGAATATGATCTCTGCGGGTGTTAGCGACAAGCCTTGAAATAGTGTGTCTGTCATTTGCAGAATGAGGTTCCCAGAGGGTGAATTTAGTGATGCTACCCCGCATAGCGGGCTAGCATCACCAAATTCACCCTCTGGGAACCTCATTCTGCTGAGGTGTAAGCAGAATGAGGTACCCAGAGGGTGAATTAGGTGATGCTAGCCCGCTATGCGGGGTAGCATCACTAAATTCACCCTCTGGGGGACCTCATTCTGCAAATGACAGGCACACTATTTCAAGGCTTGGTTAGTGAGAGTAGAGATTCATGGCATTATCTAAACTTTGAAGAAATATTGCATTCTTTATCCAGAACGTCGGCTCATTACAGGGATAAACATAGTACTGAAAGGGTTATTATATTGTACCCTTAGACCCACCCCAATGACTTGTTACAATTATATATCTCATGTAGCCCACCTAATGACCTGCTATGGAGATCTCATCAGAACACCTTATACACATCAGACATTCACTTCAACATATATCAAAGAAATAAACCCAGCAATTATGAGATTGCCTCCCTTGTCAGATTTTATCAGCTGAGATATCTGTACTGCTCAGAGTGTAACAGAAGAGAACTGTACTGCTGTGCTCTATCTCTAAATCAATGCAGCATTGGTGATGATTTCCAAAGCTGGTTAAAGGCATATTCCGATTATTTCCAATAGGCAAAACATTTGCCAATTATTATAGAGTCAAGTTTAATAGACTCACTGTGAACCAAAATCTAAAAAAAAAAATGAATATCCTGCATTTCGACTTAGGGAGTCTTTTTCTCCCGGTCATCATGATGATGATCAACTGCATCTTCAGATGGATTGGGTGTAGACACCCGCGACATTGTAATGTCGGCTTCTGTCATGATATTTGAAGACATATATTCGGATGATATGAGCGTTTTGACACTGAACTATATTCAATATTCACAGAGAGAGCGAGTTTAGTCACGTGATGTTTACATCGAAACGAGGAAGTTTTGCATGCGCAAGCGAATTATTACTTCCGGTTTTGGGTGATTTAAAGCCACACGCTTGGATATAATCCTAATGGTATCCAAGCCTTGAAATAGCGTGTCTGTCATTTGCAGAATGAGGTCCCCAGAGGGTGAATTTAGTGATGCTACCCCGCATAGCGGGCTAGCATCACCAAATTACCCTCTGGGAACCTCATTCTGCTGAGGTGTAATCAGAATGAGGTCCCCAGAGGGTGAATTTGGTGATGCTAGCCCGCTATGTAATCAGAATGAGGTCCCCAGAGGGTGAATTTGGTGATGCTAGCCCACTATGCGGGGTAGCATCACTAAATTCACCCTCTGGGGACCTCATTCTGCAAATGACAGACACCCTATTTCAAGGCTTGATGGTATCTGGTTTGAATAAGTCTTTAGTTAATCATAAAACTATAATTTGATAAATTACATGTATCAAATTTAACATTTTCTGTAACCAAATCTTCACCCATTAAAGCTCCAACTAGTATCTCCTCCCACCAGAATTGAGTATGAAAGTTTCCAGATGAGATCGTGCACCATCTGGTAGAGCTACAATAACCAGGCTTCTGATAAACATATATTCCTCAGATCATGAGTTGTCTGACCCTTATCTATCATGTCATCAGGAACGTTCCCCATCTATATTCATAACAGGAATAATAAATTTTGAAATGTACATTAGGATGTACATGTACATGCAGATTAAGAAATGCAATACCAAGATGCAATGATAGTAAAACTCATGTTCTATCTGTGTGGCTGCAGTCATGAAATGCAAGCAATATAATGGTAGTTAAGCTTTTAAGCTTTGGGTCCCAACAACTCATAAATTTCCTATAAAAATTGAATACACGTTAAATTCCATAAAACAAATCATCAGGTTTGGATAAGACCTTTTCATCCAGCCATATCCAGTGCCGTACCTGTTTTAAGTTGAAGTAATGTTTTCATTTTTACTTCATCTTGGATGAAGGGGTTTTATAATAACAGTATCATTATTTTTGTTACAGATCTTGTTTTTTTTATTATAGAAAACTATGAATATCCTGTTCCGTGTAACTTCTGTAAAGAAATCTTCAGCAATTAAAGCTTCAACTATTATCTCCTCCCACCAGGTTGAGTATGAAAGTTTCCAGATGATATCTTGCACCATCTGGTAAGAGCAACAATAACCAGGCTTCTGATAATCATATATACATCAGATCATGTGGAGTTGTCTGACCCTTATCTATCATGTCATCAGGAACACCCCCAATCTATATTCATAACAGGAATAATAAATTTTGAATTGTAGATTATGAAGTACATGCAGATTAAGAGATGTTCCAGGAAGATGCAATGATAGTAAAACTCATGTTCCATCTGTGTGGCTGCAGTCATGAAATGCAAGCAATATAATGGTAGATAAAGTGAGCAATATTTCTCAGAGGAAGATTGCGAAGCTGGATTGCTCAAGTGTGTGGAGCAACCTGAGTTTAGTGTGCCTGTCATTTGCAGAATGAGGTCCCCAGAGGGTGAATTTAGTGACGCTATCCCCCATAGCAGACTAGCATCACCAAATTCACCCTCTGGGAACCTCATTCTGCATGTCCTCATCTGCTATTGGAGACAAATAGTTAATATTGTGATGTACACCCATTGGGAACCTCGATTACGCAATGTGTCGTCTGCCAATTTGGGGATATAGAGAAACTAAACTAAGAAAGAAATAGAATCTATGTGAAGAAATTTCTATAGAAATTTGATATTAAAGAAACTTTCCAGAGAAGATGAGGCCTAAGCAGAATGAGGTCCCCAGAGGGTGAATTTGGTGATTCTATCCAGCTATGCGGGATAGCATCACTAAATTCACCCACTGGGGACCTCATTCTGCTAATGACAGACACACTATTTCAAGGTTTGCACGGACAGATACAGGGTTCTGTCTGGATATAATGGGAAGGGTTCAAGATTCTGGGTTCCCACTGATGATCTCTAAATATTAATAACAAGTCTGACGATGCGGTATAGCTTCATTAAATTCACCCTCGGGGGAGCTCTTTCTGCAAATGACAGACATACTATACTCAGGCTTGGTGTTGAGGGACGTGGAGGGATTGGGGGGGGGGCTTGATTAGAACTCCAAATAATACCGCCTCTCACCAGCGTTGAGTATGAAAGTCTCAGGGGGACGAGATCTTGCACAATCTGGAAGGGGGTATAATAACCAGATTACTGATAATCATATATTCCTCAGATCATGAGTTGTCTGACCCTTATCTATCGTGTCATCAGGAACGTCCCCCATCTATATTCATGATAGGAATAAAAAACTCTGATATACAGATCAGGAAGTACATGCAGATTGAGATGTACCACCAAGATGCAATGATAGTAAAAATCATGTTCCATCTGTGTGGCTGCAGAGTGTCTCATTGGAATAGATATTGAGAGATGGTAGATTATAAAGTACATGCTGTATTAGATGTACTTAACCCTTTCATTACGGGAGCTGCGCTGGTGCAGCATTAAAGATCCTGTGCCAGTGCATTCTGTTATATAGGGAACCTCACATACATACTAGAATGCACTTGTTTACAAGATCAATGTCCGCTGAGAGCTTTCCATTGAATGGCAAAAAAACATATTTCCGACTAAATCCGGAAAAATTACCCATGATTCTGCTGTGGTTAAAGAGTCAATTATTTAGGGCATTACTGTATAAGAGAATACATTAGCACAGGCTTTTCATAAAATTTCAGGAAGCGCCAGTCATGGAAGGGTTAAGTACCACCAAAGATGGGATGATAGTAAAAATCATGTTCCATCTGTGTGGCTGCTGAGTGTCTCATTGGAATAGATATTGAGTGACGGCAGATTATAAAGTACATGCCGTATGAGATGTACTAGTACCACCAAATACCCCGCCAAAAATTTCCAGAAAATGGTCAACAATTAAACTACCAGTGGTTTGTGTTATCATACAAGTACAAACATTTAGGTTAATTTTATAGGGTAATAAATTATAACTCCCCTTATGGTGCTATCCACCAGCCTTTGCTCCTTATAAGCCTTCTTGTTAGTACTCTCTCAGAAATCATCGTGTTATCCCACAAACGGTATCTAATTTGTCCAAAGCTCCAAAATAAATCAACACCAAGATTTCCAAGATGAATTCAATATGAAATCTGAGAATGTGAATATATAATTATGTATATAATATATGTCATGTTTTCGTGGAAGACTGCTCCATTTGTACACACACGCTTATGAGAGTAAAAAATTATCTCCATACTGTTCTTACAACAGGTGAAAAACTAGAATACCATATATTCCCTCAATGGGTTATTTACCGTAATTGCTGTCACAGATGCAACGAAATGCGATCTGAGGGTATTAAATTCAGAATTTTTTTTCTGGGGGAGTTCCCCAGACCCCCACCAATGAGAGGGGACACCCCTCTCGTGTTCTCCCCATCTCCAGCCTGCGGCTGTCGTTGATGGCCGTTCCTACGCCCCTGATACCCCCCCAATAATTATACCTTCCTACGCCCCTGAATCATGGATCGGATTTCGGTTGGCTTTTGAAAGAGACTGGATTATGATGTACATGTACAACTGAACATCTGGAATGATAGTGATATTCTGTGAAAACCATGTTCCATCTTAGTCCAAGTCTTCTTGTACTAAAACCAGCTAAGATATTGGTATGGCGAGATGCTGGTGTTTAGTCCAAGCCCGCCTGCATAGCATTCCTATGACACAACTTACGCCCAGGATCTGTGGCGGGAATTTGTGGTGTATTTTACTCGATTTACCTAACAAATCAATACATGATGCTATATACATCGGAAAGAGTGACATCTTATGGTCATAATGGTGTATAATAATCTAACTTTCATGTTAAATTACGCATAGAATATTCCGGTTGATTGTCACCGACATCGCTGTTTTTATATTTTGTTTACGTTTTAACTTAAACCCGAAGAGTTACGAAGAACCTCGGCAAAGTCCGGAGTTTGTTTTGGGCGAGACGAATTATATACAAACAAAATGGCAGCCCGTATTATTCTAATGCTTGTTGTGTTTACACTGTTTTAAACTGTCAGATGGTTGTAATTCCCGTAATTTATTTAATGTATTACATTTATATCTTCAATATTTACTTAATCTATGTATTTATTTATTTATTGACACGTATAATTACGATTACAATGGAGAATTCATCGTGCGTGGTTGATCGAAAATCTACGGAATATTTTCACCGGAAAATGCCGAACGCAGTTCGCGAGGTCAACTGAGTTCGCATACTTTTAAAAATTTGTAAACACTGCGGCAAATCTCTATTTTCACATTAAATTACCGCTTTCAATTCTCAACTGATGTGGGTTTCAGATCAAATAGCATGTCTTCTAAGGAAAATATCCGTTTATTGTCGCAATTGTGATATTTTATTTCATATAATTGTGGTTTTATTTGAGCGGGTCACTATTAAACGCTTAAGTCGTGTTATAAGAAGCCTACGCAGGCGGGCTTGGACTAAACACCAGCATCTCGCCATACCAATATCTTAGCTGGTTTTAGTACAAGAAGACTTGGGACTAGTTCCATCTGTGTGGCTGGGTAGTTTCTCATTTAGTAGATGCAGTGCTAGTAACTTTAATGCCTACCATATGGGACCTTACACTATGCTGATGGAGTGTTACATGTACCTTCATCTGGCAATAACATAATCAGGGGTGCCAGAACCAACCAAGGGAAAAGGGGGGGGGGCTAAACTTCAGAAAAGGGTGTTTTTTCTTTCAGAGGTATTGGCAAACATACAGTATTTTAACTCTTTCTGCGGGTACAGCATTAAAAGATCCCATGCCAGTGCATTCTCTCATATATTACATACATATACATGTATATGGCTTACAAGGTCAAGGTAAATATTGTTAGGCCAATGCATTCTCCTATATAAAGAGAGGCTCTCATAAGCAGATATTAAAAGAGAATACATTGGCCTAATACCTTGAACTTGTAAGCTACATGTAGTTCATTCTCTTATATATGCGAGCTTCTTCACATATATAAGAGAACACACTGACACAGGATCTTTAATGCTGCAGCAGCACAGCTCCCATCAAGAAAGGGTTACACCGGAACAAGTCGATTAAATGACAAACAAGTCCCGAACATCAAGAAAATTTGAGACATGTTGAGAGGCTTGAGAATCCAGACCCAATTAACTCTTATTTACCAGCATCAAGGTGGTAAATGTCTCCAAGTCTGTCACAGTAGCCTTCAAGGCGAATTGTCAGCAAGCCTGCAAATAGTGTGTCTGTCATTTGCAGAATGGGATCCCCAGAGTGTGAATTTAGTGATGCTATCCCACACAGTGAGCTAGCATCACTATATTCACCCTCTTGAAACCTCATTCTGCTTAGGCCTCAACTACCATGGGAGACATAGGATCAGATGGAAGTTCCAAGTTTAAGTTGGTGATGTTCACCAATTAGTCACATTGATTTAATATGCAATTTATCTTCTGCAAATTAGGGGATATAAAAACTTCCCAGAAGGGAATAAGTAACTAAAAACAATGACAATTTGAGACTATAGGTACATGTGTACTTCCCAGAAGATTATCCCTGAGCAGAATGAGGTCCCCAGAGGGTGAATTTGGTGATGCTAGCCCAACATGTGGAATAGCATCACTAAATTCACTCTCTCGGAACCACATTCTGCAAATGACAGACACACTATTTGCAGGCTTGATTGTCAGCTGAGGACGCTGGGAGCTAATGGGCCGCCAAACATGTCTGATTTCATCTATAATAAAGCTAAAATGAGGAGTGATCATGAAGTCTGAACTGACAATCATTGTGGTCATGGAGGTTACCCAGGAGCGCCCAAGAAATGGTCCATATAATGAACAGCTATCAAGACTGTCATGCAATGTCAAGATCAATGTCTGGCACATGACAAGACCTTGAAATGAACGTCCAAAGAGCCAGACAGGTCATTGGCTCTATAGACATCTCAATCCTGATTTGATCAATTCTTCTGCTGTATTAACCTCTAAAATGGATTCTCCCATTCACCTAAATGAAAAGTGTATACTATTACATGTATATATGTATTCATACATATATAAAGAGAATGCACTGACAGAGGGTCTTTAATGCTGCACCAGCATGACTCCCATCATGATAGGGTTAACTACCACTACCCCTTTAATAGTTCCAACAAGATAGGAAAATATTGTTAGGCCAATGCTTATATACATGTATGCGAGGCTCCCTATGGGAGACTCGCATATATAAGAGAATGCATTGGCACAAAGTTTTCGCAAAATTTCAGGAAGCTCAAGTCATGGAAGGGCTAATACAAATGTATATAAACTTGAGAATCGTGCATCAAAATACTTGCACTGAAATTTCCAGATGACTTTCAGGAACACACCTGGGACCAACTTTGTGGAGCTGGTAGCTACATGTACATGTATGTTTTACACGGCAGTTAGCAGATTCAATATAGGCCTTCTGATTCGATATACAATGTATGTAGAAATGTGCTGATTTACGTTAGCCGATTCAATATAATTAAGCCTTCTGATTCAATATACAATGTATGTAGAATGTGCTGATTCACGTTAGCTGATTCAATAAAAGCCTTCTGATTCGATATACAACGTACAGTAATGCTCTAAATAATCAACTTCTTAACCACATCAGAATTATGGGTAACTTTGTAATGAACGACGAAAGGTTGATGAATGGTTTGCACATCTGCGGATTGGAGTTGGCCTCTTGGGTCGACAGGAAGATGGGCGAGACGGACGAAGAGCGTGTTGGATGGACAGAGATTTGCGGGAATGACAGAGAGGGAAGAAAGAACGAGAAGAAATAAGATAGTGTGCCAAAGACAGAAGGGATCTAGGTGACTTAAAGAGTATATTAAAGGGCCATTACAACTTTTCAGGATTTAGTCGGAAATATGGGTTGTTGCCATTCATCGGAAAGCTCTCCCCGAGAGCTTTCCAATGAATGGCAACAAGCCATATTTCCGACTAAATCCTGAAAAGTTACCCATTATTCTGCTGTGGTTAAGGAGTCGATTACTTAGAGCATTACTGTACAATGTATGTAGAAATGTGCCGATTCACTGGGCTCTATTAAGTGTCTGCTACAGAAGCATATAGGCTTAGCACTTCATCTTTGCCAAAATCTATCAGGACTATAATGTCATTGCAGACAGAGGCTAATTGGTCTGTTAGACCATTAAACCATATAGCTCATGTACTGCAGTTACATCATCCTGTCTGAATATAATAGGATGGGCCAACAAGGCTTGAAATAATGTGTCTGTCATTTGCAAAATGAGATCCCCAGAGGGTGAATATAGTGACCCTATCCTGCATGATGGACTAGCATCACCAATTCACCCTCTTGGGACCTCATTCTGCTGAGGCCTCAACTGCTATGGAGACCTAGGATTGAAGTTCCCCAGTTGAAATTGGTGATGTTTATGTACCCATTTCGTTGATTTATAATATGCATTTTATCTTCTGCAAATTAGGGGATATAGAAGGAAAAAGTAACCAAAAACAATGTTAATTTCAGACTATAGATACTTCCCAGAATATGAGGCCTAAGCAGAATGAGGTCTCCAGAGGGTGAATTTAGTGATGCTAGCCTCCTATGCGAAGTAGCGTCACTAAATTCACCCTCTGGGACCTCATTCTGCTAATGACAGATGCACTCTTTCAGGGCTTGGGCAGACAGATACAGGGTTCTGTCTGGATATAAAGGGAAGGGTTCAAGATTCTATGCTCGCACTGATGATCTCTAAATATTAATAACAAGTCTGACGATTCCGACAAAGCAGCATACAAATATCTGATATCTACACGGGAATCATAGTGGTTCCTATTGTGTGTAGACAAAACCACGCGGTAGGTCCAGCGCGATAAGCTGAGAAACAGATATATTAATTCATTTGAATAATTTGGATGCTGATTTGACCTCAGTAGTAATGTACTACTAGCAGTAATCCCACGGAATTATTGAAAATGGAAATCAGTGTAGATTCAAGCCTGCAAATAGGGTGTCTGTCATTTGTAGAATGAGGTCACCAGAGGGTGAAGTTGGTGATGCTAGCCCACTGTGCGGGATAGCACCACTAAATTCACCCTCTGGGGACTTCATTCTGTTTTATAGGCCTCATCTTCTGGGAAGTATCTATTGTCTCAAATTAACATTGTTTTTAGTTTTTCCCTTCTGGGAAATTTCTATATTTCCTAATTTGCAGAAGATAAAATGCATATAAATGAAGGTGACTAATTGGTGAACTTCAACTGGAGAACTTCATTCTGATCCTAGGTCTCCCTTACAGTTGAGTTCTAAGCAGATTGAGGTCACCAGAGGGTGAATGTGGTGTTGCTAGCCACTGTTTTTCCTTTTTTCAAGTGCTGTTATGTGAAGGTTTTAATGGATTTTAATATTACACAATTTTGTCTGTGCATATGATGAATATACTCAATCCGCCCCAATCTATTATAAAAGTCGCACCTCAAATTCCAAATAATCATTATTTTGAATTATTACCGTAAGTTAATAATGTGTATGTACTAATCTAAATCAGTTGATACTTGTTTATTCTAAACAAGGACAGAAATTGCTCAAAAGATTATTTGAATGGTACATTTCAACAAATAAATGAATGGGAATCACATATAACTACTAATTAGCAAGCATTCAGCTATTAACCCTTTCATGGGGTTCATGACAGGAAATGCACTGGCGCAGCATTAAAGATCCTGTGCCAGCTAGTGCATTCACTTATATATAGGGAGCCCCGCATATATAAGAAAATGCACTGGTTTACACGTGGTCAATGTAAATATTGTTAGGCCAATGTATTCTCTTCCAGGAGACTCACATATATAAGAGAATACATTGCTACAGGATTCTCAAAAAATTTCAAGAAGCTCCAGTCATGAAGGGGTAACCCTTTCAGTGCCAGGTCCGATTTTTGTATCAACTCATATACCCTGTGCCAATGCATTCTCTTATATATGCGAGTCGACCATAGATCGCCTCGCATATATAAGAGAATGCATTGGCCTAACAATTTTTCATCATTTGTTATTATTTTTTACAATTTTTTACAATTTTAATAATTTTTTCTTATATTCTTTAACTCTTTCGCTGCCACCCTCCACCACAGACGTAGCCCTCAGTGCCACGCATCCTGTACATATTATAAAGTTATTATACAATGTTGTGTACAGTATGTGTTTTTCTTGTACGAGGTCCAGGTTGTGGTGAAAAGTCATATTGGACGAGACACGCCAGTGTCGAGTCCAATATGACTTTTTCACCACAACCTGGACGAGTACAAGAAAAACTCATACTGTACACAACATTGTATAATGACATTTTTATTATCAATCTGTATGTTTGTCCAAATTTTGGAAATAAAACTTTTGTGGTTATTTTTGGTATCTGTCGGCACTTAATTCTCTATAAAAGCCTGTACCGTATATTGATCATCAGAAAGCATGATTTGGAAAAGTAAACACGGAAGTGAGAAAAAACTCAATGCGGAAGTGAAACGTCCATCAATGTTGCGCGCGCATCACAATTTCACCAATTCATTTCGCAATAGAGTTAATTCGTGACGTCACGGAGTCCAATATGAAAAGTCATATTGTACAGTCGGGAGTCCAATATGACTTTTTCCAGGACTATCACGTGGCGGCTTTTGCCCAATCGGAAATGGTGTTAGTTAAGGGATGGATAATAAATCCATGTATTTCAGGTATATATGGGTAATACATTATATCTCAAGCAGTTTCTAATATAATTAGTTGAAACTTCACATGTATATAGACATAGGTATACCTTGTCGAATGCCGCCGTGGACACGCCCACCAAGGTCACGTGACATTGGCGGCCATCTTGGATTAGTGGCTATTTGCCTGTATATGTACAGTTTGTGTGGGTATGAATGGGTGTGTTGTTTGTTTTCTAATATTCAACCCAATTATACGATGTCCAACAGTAAGATACACGGGAGTAACCTATATGAACCCACTTTGGACATAAAATAGGTCACGTGACCTTGGCGTCCATCTTGGATTTATGCAAGTTGCCACCTATTTGTAGCAAAATGGGATACAATGGCGCACTTTGTTGAGTTCGTGCTTTGGTTGCTTGAATATTCCCTGATAGGTACAATTCCAAATATAGATATATATAATATAACCATACCAATATGTATATATACCTGCAGGGGGGCATATGACACTGCTCCGCCCCTTATAAGTCACGTGATCTTGACGGCCATCTTGAATTTCAGGAAAATTGGGTTTTACGATGATTTATGTGAATTATATGGGTCACGCGGGCGTACGCATGGTCAACTCACCAGCATAATTAATTTAGTGGCCTGTTATCACCACTGGAAAACGACACAATAGACAAGGGTTGTTCAAAACCAGTAAAGGTGTATTATAAATAATAGGTATAAGTATCTTATGCGCCACAGGCGCCCCTCGATCATTAGAGTATAGAGATTAGTTACCCACCCACCACCCCATCCCGCCACCCATAGTATCTTATGCGCCGCAGGCGCCCCTATAGATGCTACTGTCCACATACATAATAGGTATAAGTATCTTATGCGCCGCAGGCGCCCCTCGATCATTAGAGTATAGAGGTTAGTTACCAACCCACCACCCCATCCCATCACCCTAGTATCTTATGCGCCGCAGGCGCCCCTATAATAGAGGCTACTGCCCACACAAATAATAGGTATAAGTAACTTATGCGCCACAGGCGCCCCTCGATCATCAGAGTATAGAGGTAATAACAATAACTTCTTCAGTCCTGAGTCTTTTGCGAGCAGCCATTTTCGACTGATAACCACGTGCTAATAACAATGACGCAATATTCCGGCTCTGACTGTACCTCCATAACGTCAGAAATAGCATGACCTTGAGGACATTGTCGCTTTAAATTGTTCGCGCGCAACAGTACTACAGATATATACATTGTACACTGTCAAACATGCCGGAAAGAATAGAGTTATATCCCATACATTAGACTACATACCAAATTCGCAAAAATGCGCGATTGGCAGCGTCTACGAAGTTCGCATTTATGCGCGTTTGGCAGCGAAAGAGTTAACAGACTTATTTTGTAGGTTTAGTACCAGGGAATCTTACGTTTTTCATGGGCATCAAAATTATTACTATGAATACTTGGTGATAGTTTTGAGTTATAACATGCCCCTAAGGTTTTATCCAGTGCGTTTTAAAATTTGCTATAGCATGCTTAAACATACCCAAAAACAATTCAACCCAAAAAAAATTATTTTTAATTTTTTTAGGGCCGATTTTACAGTCCGTAAATTAGGGCCGATGAGATAGGCCCCTGGCACTGAAAGGGTTAAAAGTTAAGCTGGACATAACATGGTCTTGGAGATTTCAACCTCTTACTGACCATTATAGGCCAGTTATAAGACTACATGCTGAAAGAATTTACTATCCATAGCATTGCTAGAATGGCAGGCTGACATGACACGTTTTATCGCATTCATCTCATCAATGTGAGCCTTGATTAGTTAATATCGTACCAGCTTAATTAAGAAGTGTTAGTAGCTGGTCGCACCTTGATAGATATTATTTGCCGATATTAGCTTTTACGCATCATCATACTGTGCTTTCATGCAGGTAATATCTGCGCGCCTCGGGGAGATTTCGCACGATAAATGCCTTCTGGAGATTAATATTAAGTCTCTATGGGTTTGGTGTATTGCTATAATTTATCAATCAGTCGGCCATGTTAATAGACTCATAGAAACACATATGCCAGACTCTTCTATGTTCCTACTTTAATTATACCGCTGGGATCATGATCAATTTGCCTGCAGACGCCTCTTGATCAGATTTATTGGAAGAAGCATGCAACATTTTACATATATACATCTAATCATAGGGTGTAACATTCAGATGGAATGAGATATCAAGTGTCTGTAGATCAAAGCTTGAAATGTATTCATTAGTGATATAGAAGGGGTAATTAAAGATTACGTCACATGCATCATATGTCAATACCCTATTGACTAGTTTAACGCTTTCAGTACTGAGAAAAATCGGGCCTGAAATACTGTGTAGTCAGATGAAAGTGTCAATGACACTGTAGCTCAACTTGGAGAGGGGATAATTTCATGTGGTACAGTGAATGGAGCGATTAGGAATGCGGAAAGTTGAAATGTCTATGTAGTACATGATGCCAACATGAAGAGATGTATGAGAATAAAGCAGAATGAGGTTCCTCAGATGGTGAATTTGATGATTTAACCCACCGTGCAGGATATGGTCACTAAATTCACCCCCTGGGGACCTCATTCTGCAAATGTCAGACACACTATATCCAGGCTTGACAGTATCACGGATAACACCACCCCGTCTTTTCAAGGTATCTCAGGTCTGAATCGCACACTTTTTGCCCTCAATTGTTACATTCTGCAAAGGTTCCGATTATTTCATTAACCCTTTCATTGCCAAGTCGATTTTTGTATCAACCCATATTTCCTTGATCATTTTTCAAATTTATTGATTATAATAATGTGATACATTGATGGAAAGAGTATTATAATCAATAAATTTGAAAAATGATCAAGGAAATATGGGTTGATACAAAAATCGGACTTGGCAATGAAAGGGTTAATATCATTATTTATTATAACAAGGGCATCACTAGGGTGTGGCAAAATACGCCAGTGGTAATTTCAACAAAGGGCCATTACTGGTGAAACTGATAGGAGGAACTCTATTTCGAACATGACCAGTATTTTGGGCTGGTAAACTCACATACCAAATTTCATTCCATTCAATTCAGACTTACTTAAGTTCATCATCGGGACAGCTGATCGGGAAACGAAAATTGAGTGCAAATTCTAACAAAAAGGGCCATAACTCCGGTGAAAATTGGAGAGTGGAACCTAAATTCGAACTTGAACTATTTTTGTTATGCGCTAGTAAGCCCACATACCAAATTCATTTCATTTAGATGAGATGAGAGACTATCTAAAGTTAACATCTGGAAACCAAAAGAGAACGGATGGTTGGACAGACCAATAACATACCGGTAATTCGTCCCAGTTTTAAAACGGGTGTATAAAAATTTCTCCACTTTAGCAAAGAAGGGTCAAAAAGCCTAACCAAATCAAAAATGCATGTATGCATAATTAAGCATGTAAACTTAACTTTCATCATTTAATGACATTCCAGCCCCTGGTGTACTGCAGTTATGCACAGCATGAGATATTGAGTTTCAATTAGGACTTAATCATATGTCATTGGGTAAAACACCGCAGGTGGTAACAGTAGGCCAATACAGACATCAACCTGTGATCTTTGTATTATAATCATAATTTTATGTGGCTGTACCTGCCAAACCAGATCCCAACATGTCTTTCATGAATGAATTAACTGACTTGCTAAAGTTACCTATGTTCAGTGGTTTGTGTGAACAGTCGGGGCTTTAATGTAAGATAATCACCCATGTTAATAGACCTATAATAGCACAGCACTCTGAACCTCTACTGAAAAATACATTGTATGACATGCTTTAATCTATGAATTGAATTTAATTACATTTATGACTCACACCATTAGGAACATTAGGGGTAATATAAAATAAAATGGTGCTATATGGATGCCCTTTTAGGCTTTTAGCAATAAAATTACAATTCACTGTTAAAATTAAGAGCAACCAAGAGTGAATATAGTTTGTCTGTCATTTGCAGAATGAGATCTCGAGAGGGTGAATTTTGTGATGTTATCCTGCACAGCGGGCTAGTATCACTAAATTCACCCTCTGGGGACCTCATTCTGCTAATGCCTCATCTTCTGGGAAATATCTATAGTCTCAACTTAACATTGTTTTTCGTTAATTTTTCCCTTCTGGGAAGTTTCTATATCCCCTAATTTGCAGAAGATAAAATGCATAATCGAGGAGACTCGCATATATAAGAGAATATTCATTGGCACAGGGTTTTCGCATAATTTCAGGAAGCTCCAGTCATGAACGGGCTAACCAGCCTTTCCCAATTGATTGGACAACCAATTCCTATGAAATGAAGCAAAATATTTGAATGGACAGATAGATAGAAAACAAAAGATAGCGCCATTAATCTCAAAAAGAGACCAGGGTGTGGTGATCGAGGCATAAAAACAGATTGCAACAGAATATAACTCAAATAACATGGTGGATTTTAAGCAATAACAGTTCATGGTTAATTTTTCCTGCCTGAAAAGTAATGATATTATTATAAATACTGATCTAACTACAAATATTTAATTTGGACTAATTAACAAGCATCTAACAAAGATAAATTTTCCATCATATACAATATTTTTATATCTGTGGCATTAAGCCCAATTGAGATGACTGGCACTTCCGCACTCAAATTCAATGGAACATCGGCCAGCAGGAAACCGCAGGCCGATCACCTATGCACGACTCGTCAGGATGAAAGCTTTCACATGAGTTTATTGATCATGCCGAGCAAACGCCCATAAGACAAACGCGATATCCCCCCAGATTTGACACAATTTGGACGGAATGAGAATAAATCAATACTAAATTGAGTCTAGATCACAGCCTCGGGCGAGAATTATCACTGACATGAAATCAGAACGTGAATCCTGTTGAATGTTAAAACCTTGAAGACCATCACTGGAATTCAATTTGCGAAGGTCTTCAGGCTACCAAATGAAGAGCTCTATTTCGGTTCTGTTGAATACGTGATATTCGCCATTGGCACAAATAAATAGGCTTCGAAAGACATTCTGATTGCTAGAAAACAATGTGTGTAATTGAGTTACAAATCTTACGATTTCAGCGATCGTTGATAATATACAATGGTTTGTAAGCAGAAACAGACTGCCCAATTAGTACACTCATATATACCAGTTAACAGCCAGAGACCTCGAAAGCTATAAGTTGCAAGTAAGGGCCACAACTTCCAGAAAAGGGCATTTTTTTTTTACAGTCATAAGTATTGAAAAAAATTGTTAAAAGGCAAAATTTTGGTAATCATACAACTTTGAAAGCACTTATCAGGATGAAGATCATATTGAAGTACTGAAATGAATATACGAGCAAATGCCAGTTAGACAAACGTGATATCCCATCAGATTTGACACAATTTGAACGGTATGAGAATAAATCAATATTAAGTGGAGTCTTGATCAGAGCCTCGGGCGAGAATTATCACCAACATGAAATCAGAACATGCAATCCTTTCGAATATTAAAACCATGAAGACTATCAGTAGAATTCCATTTTACGAAGGTCTTCAGGCTACGAAACAGAGAGCTCTATTTAGCTTCTGTTGAATACATGATATTCCTGTTGGCACGAACAAATTGGCTTCGAAAGACATTCTGATTGATTGCTAGAAAACAATGCGGGTAATTGATTTGAGAGACTATCGACAATATACAATGATGTAAACAGAAACAGACCATCTAATTTCCACATTCTGATATATTAGTAAGCCAGAAACAGAAATAAGGGTGACAGTTGTTTCCCTAAATTCTGAAGCCAGATTGAATTGAGGTCACTCTGCTGGCTCAGTCTGCTCAGTCTAAACACCAAGAAGAATCTTAAAATTGTTTCTAAACTAGCTCATATGCCCGACTTCGTCCGAGCTATTTAGGGATTTCTTTGTGATCACCTCAAACTGGGCAGAATATACAGCATCTGGAACATGCCTATATGAGCGTATATGAGCAATGTCAAAGACACGGTCGAGCGTGAAATTGGATCTGCCCATATTGTTAACGGGATCAACGTAGCCCTACATACCAAATTTGAGTCAGATCGGTGGAGCACAAATACTTACATACACACAGACAGAAGTTCCAAAATATATTAGAGATAATTTAACCCTTCAATGATTGGAGCTTCCTGAAAATGTGAAAACCCTGTGCCAATGCATTCTCTCATAGGGAGTCTCCCATAGATAAGGGAATACATTGGCCTAACAATATTTACCTTGAGCTTGTTGGCCAGTACATTCTCTTTATACATGTGAGGCTCCCTATGGGAGACTTGCATTGTAAGAGAATGCACTGGCACAGTATCTTTAATGCTAAACCAGCACAGCTCCAGTAATGAAAGGGTTAAAGAAACTTAGGCTGCTTCATTGGTGTATTAACTCGATAAAAGAACAAAGTATCTTATTTTTTACCAAAAACTTTTGATTTAAAACATCATTTTCTCATTAATTTCAACATGTTATACATGTAATTTAATTCTGCCTCAAAAGCTGAGTTTGCCACCATATGCAAGACTTTTCGGAACTATGTTTGTCAGTTGAATTCATGCAATGCGATGTGCAAATTCAAGATGTATGCAATCGAAATTAAGCAAAAATACTGCGCACAAAATTAAATATGATTATAAAGGTAGTTAAACTGAAATGTACAAATGAAATTTATTCTAAGTATGAATTTATGAACTGTATTCTAAGTATGAATGTATGAAATGTATTCAATTATAAATGTATGAAATGTATTCTAAGTATGAAATCTAATCTAAGTGTGAATGTATGAAATGTATTCTAAGTATGAAATGTATTCTAAGTATGAAATGTATTCTAAGTATGAATGTATGAAACAATGGTCTAAAGTTGCTCTTTGACAGACATTATAGTACATTCTCTAGTTCAGTTATGAAGTTTTGCTGTGAAACATTTAGTCTTGGAGACAGCGAAATTTCTGAAAGATTCAGCTGAAAGAATTTTTTTAAACTTGTCATAACCATCACCTCAAGTTTACCTGAAACTTATTAACCATTCCTATACTAAATACTCATTGATGAGTAGTTCCCTTAGAAAATGTTTGGTTGTGAACTATTATCTAAGCATTTCCCCCAATGAATATGAATCCTTCTGCTCTTGTATTATCTGTTTTGCTGTCTGTTGTCTGCTTCTATTGATTGAACACCCCTCTAAATGAATTATCAACAGTTTCAATGTATCTATTTGTAGTTGAATGGGAGAATCCATTCAGTATAGAAAGGGATTAATAAGCTACAGTAATGCCCTAAGTAATCCACCCCCTCAACCACAGCAGAATTATGGGTAATTTTTCAGGATTTAGCCATATTTCCAACTACATGTAAATCCTGAAAAGTTTAATACCCATAATTCTGCTGTGGTGAAGGATTATTTAGGGCATTAGTGTACTAATATAAATTGGGAGGGGTTCCGTTTTATATCAGTAGCTATTCCATTTTATATTGGTAGCTGATTAATAAGTTCTTTCATTTCAGGTAAAACACCAGATAATAGAACATTGGTGGTCATGGCAAGTTTAAATTATGTTTTAATATTATAATGCCCTAAGTAATCAACCCATTAACCACAGCAGAATTATGGGTAACTTTTCAAGATTTAGTCGGAAATATGGCTTGTTGTCATTCATCAGAAAGATCTCATTAAAGTAAACAGCTTCCTGAAACTTCAGACCTTTAAAACAAAGTTTGTGATTTACAAGGTCTCCCCATGAGCTGCACTAAAATCAAACACATTTTGATGGATGAAAGAATTTGGTAATCAGCCATGTGGCTTCTGTGAAGGTAACATGATACTTCTTATCTGGCAGTGAGGAAGATTAGATTTATAAAGCTGGAGTGGTGGGAATAGGTGGTGATTCCTGATGGAATGACACCCACATGTGCTTCTACTGGTGTCCCATTACCACTTCAGTTTAGAAATTTGTTAGTAAATCATGTTTAACCAATGTAACTTAGATGTGTAAATTAACTCTCCATTTCATGGGCATGCATACTGATGCATAGATAAAATATTTACATGTCATTCTATAATCACAGTGCCTTCTGTGTAAAATAGTCCTTAAACCCTTTCATGATTGGAGCTGCGCTGGTGCAGCATTAAAGATCCTGTGCCAGTGCATTCTCTTATATATGCGATTCTCCAATAGGGAGCCTGGCATATATAATAGAATGCACTGGCTTACAAGGTCAAGGTAAATATTGTTAGGCCAATACAGTAATGCCATAAATAATCAACTCCTTAAACACAGCAGAATTATGGGTAATTTTTCAGGATTTAGTTGGAAATATGGCTTGTTGACATTCATCAGAAAGCTCTCACTGAGAGTGGTGGGAGCTTTCTGGTGAATGGCAAAAGCCATATTTCCGACTAAATCCTGAAAAATTACCCATAATTCTGCTAGTTAAGGAGTCGATTATTTAAGGCATTACTGTATATTCTCTTATATATGTGGGGGGATGGGGGAATATATTTCTTAGTTATTACCTGTTACTTAATAATGTACTTCACTGTAGGTGAAAGTCCCAACTCGAAATTGAATGTTTTTCTGTGACTTTTGTGAGCCGATATCGCAATAAACATTGAATTAATTACCTAGGAGAAATTCAATAATTGTACGCGACGCAAAGCAAAATCGCTCACAAAGTCACTTAAATCATGAAATTTCGAGTTGGGACCTTCATCTACAGTGAAGTATTTATTAAGGAACAGATCATAACAAAGAAATGTATTCCCCACATTATTTGTAGACTTTATAAGGTTCCCTGTCAAAACTTCAAATAGTTCCAAAGTTTTGTACTGGTGGAATATGATCTCTGCATGCATAGCTAAGAGTAGAGATACGTGGCATGATCTAAAGAAAACCTAGATTTAATTTACGGTGTACCAGAAAAATTGGGACAAGGGCTCAGATAAGAATAAAGGTTAAAATCAGAAAATCAGAAGCCATTCCATGAAGGTATCAGCATCACTGATCAATATAGTGTTACGCTTTAGATGTAATGAAGAGGGTTCGGATTTTTAATTATGTTGGCGGATTTTTAATTATGTTGGAGCTTGCTGTTTATGGGAAATGACATCTTCATCATTGACAATCCTTGAAATAGTGTTTATGACATTTGCAGAAGGATGTTCTGTGGGCATCAAATGCCACTCCTCGAACCTAATATCAAGGCATCAAACATAACTCCTCTAGTCTAATTAATATCAATGAACATGCAGTGTTGAACTTTCATCACGGGGCTGAGAGAGCCACAAATAGAACAACCTGAACAGGGGGTTGATAAAATGTAATGCCATAAAGCTAGCCACACATGCTTGCGCATGCGTATGGTGCGTTGCGTTATTTTTATCGCATGCGATTGTCGGACGGAAAATCAAATAGAAATGCACGGGCAACCCACACATGCATGCGGTTCCGATGCGAAACTATTCTGACGCTCCGTATGCCTCTGATTTTTATCGGACCGAAAATACTCGTATTTTCCATCCGATAGAAATCGTCGCTACATTTGCGTTCGCATGTAAATCCTGAAAAGTTAGCCATAATTCTGCTGTGGTTAAGGAGTCGATTACTTAGAGCATTACTGTAGGTGATACAAATCAAAATCGGCTCAACACAGTCACCTAAATCATGCAATCATGAGTTGGGATCTTCACTTACTGTGAAATACATTATTATAAAGGAACAGGTATTAACTAAGAAATATATTACCTGCACATTTTTTTCAATGTTATAAACTTCCCTGTCAAAACATCAAAAAGTACCAGGTTTTGAACTGGTGAAGTATGATCTCTACGGGCGTGTATATAGACAGATTAGAGATTCAAAACATGATCTAAGACTGCAGAAAGTTTGAAACAGACCATCAGCATCCCTCCCCACCCCAGAGGATATCTCCTTCTGCCCCCCCCCCCCCTGCACTGGCTATCTTCCCCTACAAATGTCTAAATTATTCACTGATACAATACATAGAATGAACACAAAAGGTCTTGAAATTAGGTAGGACAAGAGGCAATGCCATAGAAAATGCCATGGAAGCCATAATAGAACTTCGTGCAATTTTAAAGCAATGCCTCAGAATGCCTCAGAAAATAAACGCAAATTTCAAGGGCTGAAAACAATGTGCATCTGAATTTGCATAATAAATAACAAATTCATTTGGTAGTACAGATAGTATGGGGTATTATTATTCTGTCCTGTACTATTATTCTGTCCTGACCTATTATTCCGTTCTGTACTAATAATAGCCCTTCAAGAGAACAAGACCAGCTTGGTAACCACAGAACCATCACGTGACATCATTGTTTAGTAGCAGACATAAAAGCCTATACAAATCTTTGAATAAAGTTTAACCTTTTATTCAAACAGAATACAGAAATCCATCCTATAAATAAAACAAAAGCTCTCTATATGGAACAGAATTACCATCACAGACTCTTGAAGAACATTTACAGACACACCACAATGAGCACCCCAATGGTTTTGAGTCAATACAAAGAGCAATACATTGATTTATAAGTGCTATTTGCAGTTATTTAGGTCCCTGTGGAAAGGTTAATGTGTTGTTATCACAGAGCTTCAAAGACAGACAGACACAGACAAGAACCTTTATTTGTGTACAGTAGGTTTTTAGTAGTTTTTAGCCCTTTCTATACTAAATACTCATTGACGAAATGTTCAGATAATAAGTTCAACAAGGTCAATATGTAGACTGTAGAAGCTATTACTAGTAACCATTGCTATACTCAATACTCATTGACGAGTAGTTATCCCTTAAGAAATGTTCAGATAATAAGTTCAACAAGGTCAATATGTAGACTGTAGAAGCTATTACTAGTAACCATTGCTATACTCAATACTCATTGACGAGTAGTTATCCCTTAAGAAATGTTCAGATAATAAGTTCAACAAGGTCAATATGTAGACTGTAGAAGCTATTACTAGTAACCATTGCTATACTCAATACTCATTGACGAGTAGTTATCCCTTAAGAAATGTTCAGATAATAAGTTCAACAAGGTCAATATGTAGACTGTAGAAGCTATTACTAGTAACCATTGCTATACTCAATACTCATTGACGAGTAGTTATCCCTTAAGAAATGTTCAGATAATAAGTTCAACAAGGTCAATATGTAGACTGTAGAAGCTATTACTAGTAACCATTGCTATACTCAATACTCATTGACGAGTAGTTATCCCTTAAGAAATGTTCAGATAATAAGTTCAACAAGGTCAATATGTAGACTGTAGAAGCTATTACTAGTAACCATTGCTATACTCAATACTCATTGACGAGTAGTTATCCCTTAAGAAATGTTCAGATAATAAGTTCAACAAACCACTATAGGTCGCTTGTTGAACTTATTTACCTCAATATTTTTCCCAACAATGAATATTTCTTCTGCACTTTCTATTGTCTGTCCTCTGCTTATATTTCCTTTACATCCCTCCAGATGAATAATAAGCCCTTCGATTGTATACTTTTATGACTGAGTAGGAGAATCCATTCAGTGTAGAAAGGGTTAATAGTGAAAAGAGTGGAATAATAGTGCAAGATGGAATAATAGTACAGCCTAATTCAGGGTGGAATAATAGTACAGCCTAATTCAGGGTGGAATATTGGTACTGCCTAATTCAGGGTGGAATAATAGTACAGCCTAATTCAGGGTGGAATAATAGTACAGCCTAATTCAGGGGGGAATAATAGTACAAGATGGAATAATAGTACAGCATAATTCAGGGTGGAATAATAGTACAGCCTAATTTGGGTGGAATAATAGTGCAAGATGGAATAAAAGTACAGCCTAATTCAGGGTGGAATAAAAGTACAGCCTAATTCAGGGTGGAATAAAAGTACAGCCTAATTCAGGGTGGAATAAAAGTACAGCCTAATTCAGGGTGGAATAAAAGTACAGCCTAATTTGGGTGGAATAATAGTACAGCCTAATTCAGGGTGGAATAATAGTACAGCCTAATTCAGGGTGGAATAATAGTACAGCCTAATGAAAGTGTCAATGACACTGTAGCTCAACTTGGAAAGGGAATAATTTAATATATTACAGTCAATGGAGCGATTAGGAATGTGGAAAGTTGAATGTCTAATACTAGTTTATAGACATGAAGAGAAAAGTAAAATCCAAGATGGCTGTTGGCGGCCATGTTTTCGGCCGAATGACCCCAAAATGAGTCGTTCCCATCTACATGTCATCGTTAACATCAATGACAAATTTTATGACGATCAGACTAAAGGTACGACCTGTAGCCCATGCTATAGAATTTAGTCATACAAAGAGTAAAATCCAAGATGGCTGCTGGCGGCCATGTTTTTTGGCCGATTGACCCCAAAATGACTTGTTCCAATCTACATGTCATTGTTAACATCCATGACAAATTTGATGATGATCAGACTAAAGGTACGACCTGTAGCCCGTGCTAAAGAATTTAGTCATACAAAGAGTAAAATCCAAGATGGCTGCTGGCGGCCACGTTTTTTCCGCCAAATGACCCCAAAATTACTCGTTCCCATCTACATATCAACATTAACATCCAGGACAAATTTCATGATGATCAGACGAATAGTACGACCTGTGGCCCGTGCTAATGGATTAAATTTTGAAATCCAAGATGGCCGCTGGCGGCCATGTTTTTTGTCCGAATGACCCCAAAATGACTCGTTCCCATTTACATTCCAATTTCAACAGCCATGAAAAATTTATGATGATCAGACTGAAGGTACGACCTGTAGCCCGTGCTAAAGGATTTAGTCATACAAAGAGTAAAATCCAAGATGGCTGCTGGCGGCCATCTTTTTTGGCCGAATGACCCCAAAATGACTCGTTCCCATCTACATGTCATTATTAACATTCATGAAAAATTTTATGCTGATCAGACTAAAGATACAACCTGTAGCCCGTGCTAAAGGATTTAGTCATACAAAGAGTAAAATCCAAGATGGCTGCTGGCGACCATGTTTTTTGGCCGATTGACCCCAAAATTACCCGTTCCCATCTACATGTCATTGTTAACATCCATGACAAATTTTATGATGATCAGACTAAAGGTACGACCTGCAGCCCGTGATAAAGAATTTAGTCATACAAAGAGTAAAATCTAAGATGGCTGCTGGTGGCCATGTTTTTTGGCCGAATGACCCCAAAATTACTCGTTCCCATCTACATGTAAATATTATCATCCATGACAAATTTCATGATGATCAGACAATCAGTACGACCTGTGGCCCGTGCTAATGGATTAAATTTTGAAATCCAAGATGGTCGCTGGCGGCCATGTTTTTTGTCCGAATGACCCCAAAATGACTCGTTCCCATCTACATTCCAATATCAACAGCCATGACAAATTTTATAATGATCAGACTAAAGGTACGACCTGTAGCCCGTGCTAAAGGATTTAGTCATACAAAGAGTAAAATCCAAGATGGCTGCTGACGGCCATGTTTTTTGGCCGAATGACCCCAAAATGACTCGTTCCCATCTACATGTCATTGTTAACATCCATGACAAATTTGATGATGATCAGACTAAAGGTACCACCTGTAGCCCGTGCTAAAGAATGTAGTCATACAAAGAGTAAAATCCAAGATGGCTGCTGGCGGCCATATTTTTCGGCCGAATGACCCCAAAATTACTCGTTCCCATCTACATGTCAATATTAACATCCATGACAAATTTCATGACGATCAGACGAACAGTGCGACCTGTGGCCCGTGCTAATGGATTGAATTTTGAAAACAAAGATGGCCACTGGCGGCCATGTTTTTTGTCCGAATGACCCCAAAATGACTCGTTCCCATCTACATTCCAATTTCAACAACCATGATAAATTTCATGATTATCAGACTAAAGGTACGACCTGTAGCCCGTGCTAAAGGATTTAGTCATACAAAGAGTAAAATCCAAGATGGCTGCTGGCGGCCATGTTTTTTGCCCGAATAACCCAAAAATGACTCGTTCCCATCTACATGTCATTGTTAACATCCATGACAAATTTTATGACGATCTCACTAAAGGTACGACCTGTAGCCCGTGCTAAAGGATTTAGTCATACAAAGAGTAAAATCCAAGATGGCTGCTGGCGGCCATCTTTTTTGGCCGAATGACCCCAAAATGACTCGTTCCCATCTACATGTCATTATTAACATTTATGAAAAATATTATGATGATCAGACTAAAGATACAACCTGTAGCCCGTGCTAAAGGATTTAGTCATACAAAGAGTAAAATCCAAGATGGCTGCTGGCGACCATGTTTTTTGGCCGATTGACCCAAAAATTACTCGTTCCCATCTACATGTCATTGTTAACATCCATGACAAATTTTATGATGATCAGACTAAAGGTACGACCTGCAGCCCGTGATAAAGAATTTAGTCATACAAAGAGTAAAATCTAAGATGGCTGCTGGTGGCCATGTTTTTTGGCCGAATGACCCCAAAATTACTCGTTCCCATCTACATGTAAATATTATCATCCATGACAAATTTCATGATGATCAGACAATCAGTACGACCTGTGGCCCGTGCTAATGGATTAAATTTTGAAATCCAAGATGGTCGCTGGCGGCCATGTTTTTTGTCCGAATGACCCCAAAATGACTCGTTCCCATCTACATTCCAATATCAACAGCCATGACAAATTTTATAATGATCAGACTAAAGGTACGACCTGTAGCCCGTGCTAAAGGATTTAGTCATACAAAGAGTAAAATCCAAGATGGCTGCTGACGGCCATGTTTTTTGGCCGAATGACCCCAAAATGACTCGTTCCCATCTACATGTCATTGTTAACATCCATGACAAATTTGATGATGATCAGACTAAAGGTACCACCTGTAGCCCGTGCTAAAGAATGTAGTCATACAAAGAGTAAAATCCAAGATGGCTGCTGGCGGCCATATTTTTCGGCCGAATGACCCCAAAATTACTCGTTCCCATCTACATGTCAATATTAACATCCATGACAAATTTCATGACGATCAGACGAACAGTGCGACCTGTGGCCCGTGCTAATGGATTGAATTTTGAAAACAAAGATGGCCACTGGCGGCCATGTTTTTTGTCCGAATGACCCCAAAATGACTCGTTCCCATCTACATTCCAATTTCAACAACCATGATAAATTTCATGATTATCAGACTAAAGGTACGACCTGTAGCCCGTGCTAAAGGATTTAGTCATACAAAGAGTAAAATCCAAGATGGCTGCTGGCGGCCATGTTTTTTGCCCGAATAACCCAAAAATGACTCGTTCCCATCTACATGTCATTGTTAACATCCATGACAAATTTTATGACGATCTCACTAAAGGTACGACCTGTAGCCCGTGCTAAAGGATTTAGTCATACAAAGAGTAAAATCCAAGATGGCTGCTGGCGGCCATCTTTTTTGGCCGAATGACCCCAAAATGACTCGTTCCCATCTACATGTCATTATTAACATTTATGAAAAATATTATGATGATCAGACTAAAGATACAACCTGTAGCCCGTGCTAAAGGATTTAGTCATACAAAGAGTAAAATCCAAGATGGCTGCTGGCGACCATGTTTTTTGGCCGATTGACCCAAAAATTACTCGTTCCCATCTACATGTCATTGTTAACATCCATGACAAATTTTATGATGATCAGACTAAAGGTACGACCTGCAGCCCGTGATAAAGAATTTAGTCATACAAAGAGTAAAATCTAAGATGGCTGCTGGTGGCCATGTTTTTTAGCCGAATGACCCCAAAATTACTCGTTCCCATCTACATGTAAATATTATCATCCATGACAAATTTCATGATGATCAGACAATCAGTACGACCTGTGGCCCGTGCTAATGGATTAAATTTTGAAATCCAAGATGGCCGCTGGCGGCCATATTTTTTGTCCGAATGACCCCAAAATGACTCGTTCCCATCTACATTCCAATATCAACAGCCATGACAAATTTTATAATAATCAGACTAAAGGTACGACCTGTAGCCCGTGCTAAAGGATTTAGTCATACAAAGAGTAAAATCCAAGATGGCTGCTGACGGCCATGTTTTTTGGCCGAATGACCCCAAAATGACTCGTTCCCATCTACATGTCATTATTAACATTCTTGACAAATTTTATGATGATCAGACTAAAAGTAGGACCTGTAGCCCGTGCTAAAGGATTTAGTCATGCAAAGAGTAAAATCCAAGACGGCTGCTGGCGGCCATGTTTTTTGGCCGATTGACCCCAAAATGACTCGTTCCAATCTACATGTCATTGTTAACATCCATGACAAATTTGATGATGATCAGACTAAAGGTACGACCTGTAGCCCGTGCTAAAGAATTTAGTCATACAAAGAGTAAAATCCAAGATGGCTGCTGGCGGACATGTTTTTGGGCCGAATGACCCCAAAATTACTCGTTCCCATCTACATGTCAATATTAACATCCACGACAAATTTCATGACGATCAGACGAACAGTGCGACCTGTGGCCCGTGCTAATGGATTGAATTTTGAAAACAAAGATGGCCACTGGCGGCCATGTTTTTTGTCTGAATGACCCCAAAATGACTCGTTCCCATCTACATTCCAATTTCAACAGCCATGATAAATTTCATGATTATCAGACTAAAGGTACGACCTGTAGCCCGTGCTAAAGGATTTAGTCATACAAAGAGTAAAATCCAAGATGGCTGCTGGCGGCCATGTTTTTTGCCCGAATAACCCAAAAATGACTCGTTCCCATCTACATGTCATTGTTAACATCCATGACAAATTTTATGACGATCTGACTAAAGGTACGACCTGTAGCCCGTGCTAAAGGATTTAGTCATGCAAAGAGTAAAATCGAAGATGGCTGCTGGCGGCCATGTTTTTTGGCCGAATGACCCCAAAATTACTCGTTCCCATCTACATGTAAATATTATCATCCATGACAAATTTCATGATGATCAGACAATCAGTACGACCTGTGGCCCGTGCTAATGGATTAAATTTTGAAATCCAAGATGGTCGCTGGCGGCCATGTTTTTTGTCCGAATGACCCCAAAATGACTCGTTCCCATCTATATTCCAATATCAACAGCCATGACAAATTTTATAATGATCAGACTAAAGGTACGACCTGTAGCCCGTGCTAAAGGATTTAGTCATACAAAGAGTAAAATCCAAGATGGCTGCTGACGGCCATGTTTTTTGGCCGAATGACCCCAAAATGACTCGTTCCCATCTACATGTCATTATTAACATTCTTGACAAATTTTATGATGATCAGACTAAAAGTAGGACCTGTAGCCCGTGCTAAAGGATTTAGTCATGCAAAGAGTAAAATCCAAGACGGCTGCTGGCGGCCATGTTTTTTGGCCGATTGACCCCAAAATGACTCGTTCCAATCTACATGTCATTGTTAACATCCATGACAAATTTGATGATGATCAGACTAAAGGTACCACCTGTAGCCCGTGCTAAAGAATGTAGTCATACAAAGAGTAAAATCCAAGATGGCTGCTGGCGGCCATATTTTTCGGCCGAATGACCCCAAAATTACTCGTTCCCATCTACATGTCAATATTAACATCCATGACAAATTTCATGACGATCAGACGAACAGTGCGACCTGTGGCCCGTGCTAATGGATTGAATTTTGAAAACAAAGATGGCCACTGGCGGCCATGTTTTTTGTCCGAATGACCCCAAAATGACTCGTTCCCATCTACATTCCAATTTCAACAACCATGATAAATTTCATGATTATCAGACTAAAGGTACGACCTGTAGCCCGTGCTAAAGGATTTAGTCATACAAAGAGTAAAATCCAAGATGGCTGCTGGCGGCCATGTTTTTTGCCCGAATAACCCAAAAATGACTCGTTCCCATCTACATGTCATTGTTAACATCCATGACAAATTTTATGACGATCTCACTAAAGGTACGACCTGTAGCCCGTGCTAAAGGATTTAGTCATACAAAGAGTAAAATCCAAGATGGCTGCTGGCGGCCATCTTTTTTGGCCGAATGACCCCAAAATGACTCGTTCCCATCTACATGTCATTATTAACATTTAGGAAAAATATTATGATGATCAGACTAAAGATACAACCTGTAGCCCGTGCTAAAGGATTTAGTCATACAAAGAGTAAAATCCAAGATGGCTGCTGGCGACCATGTTTTTTGGCCGATTGACCCCAAAATTACTCGTTCCCATCTACATGTCATTGTTAACATCCATGACAAATTTTATGATGATCAGACTAAAGGTACGACCTGCAGCCCGTGATAAAGAATTTAGTCATACAAAGAGTAAAATCTAAGATGGCTGCTGGTGGCCATGTTTTTTAGCCGAATGACCCCAAAATTACTCGTTCCCATCTACATGTAAATATTATCATCCATGACAAATTTCATGATGATCAGACAATCAGTACGACCTGTGGCCCGTGCTAATGGATTAAATTTTGAAATCCAAGATGGCCGCTGGCGGCCATGTTTTTTGTCCGAATGACCCCAAAATGACTCGTTCCCATCTACATTCCAATATCAACAGCCATGACAAATTTTATAATAATCAGACTAAAGGTACGACCTGTAGCCCGTGCTAAAGGATTTAGTCATACAAAGAGTAAAATCCAAGATGGCTGCTGACGGCCATGTTTTTTGGCCGAATGACCCCAAAATGACTCGTTCCCATCTAAATGTCATTATTAACATTCTTGACAAATTTTATGATGATCAGACTAAAAGTAGGACCTGTAGCCCGTGCTAAAGGATTTAGTCATGCAAAGAGTAAAATCCAAGACGGCTGCTGGCGGCCATGTTTTTTGGCCGATTGACCCCAAAATGACTCGTTCCAATCTACATGTCATTGTTAACATCCATGACAAATTTGATGATGATCAGACTAAAGGTACGACCTGTAGCCCGTGCTAAAGAATTTAGTCATACAAAGAGTAAAATCCAAGATGGCTGCTGGCGGACATGTTTTTGGGCCGAATGACCCCAAAATTACTCGTTCCCATCTACATGTCAATATTAACATCCATGACAAATTTCATGACGATCAGACGAACAGTGCGACCTGTGGCCCGTGCTAATGGATTGAATTTTGAAAACAAAGATGGCCACTGGCGGCCATGTTTTTTGTCTGAATGACCCCAAAATGACTCGTTCCCATCTACATTCCAATTTCAACAGCCATGATAAATTTCATGATTATCAGACTAAAGGTACGACCTGTAGCCCGTGCTAAAGGATTTAGTCATACAAAGAGTAAAATCCAAGATGGCTGCTGGCGGCCATGTTTTTTGCCCGAATAACCCAAAAATGACTCGTTCCCATCTACATGTCATTGTTAACATCCATGACAAATTTTATGACGATCTGACTAAAGGTACGACCTGTAGCCCGTGCTAAAGGATTTAGTCATGCAAAGAGTAAAATCGAAGATGGCTGCTGGCGGCCATGTTTTTTGGCCGAATGACCCCAAAATTACTCGTTCCCATCTACATGTCAATATTAACATCCATGACAAATTTCATGACGATCAGACGAACAGTAAGGCCTGTAGCCCGTGCTAATGGATTGAACTTTGAAATCTAAGATGGCCGCTGGCGGCCATGTTTTTTTTCCGTATGACCCCAAAATGAATCATTCCGGTACAAATGTTGATGTCAACAGCTATGACAAATTTCATAATGATCCGATCAAAGGTACGACCTGAAGCCTCTATTGTTGACGCGTTACGTACACACGCACACACGGACGACGGACGACAAAGCCATGGCAATAGCTCAAACTTTACAAAGTAAAGTTGAGCTAATAAAGGGTGAAATAATAGTTCAGAGTGGAATAATAGTATAGGGTGGAAATTGTCATTGCATTGTTACCAAATTCCAATAAAATTTCAGTGCCAAGTTATAGCTGCTGCTACAGCATGTGCCAAAGCCTGCAAACAGTGTCTGTCATTTGCAGCATGAAGTCACCAGAGGGTGAATTTAGTCGCAATGTGGGCTAGCATCACCAAATTCATTCTCTAGGAACCTCATTCTGCTTAGGCCTCAACTGCTTTGGGAGACCTTGGATCAGATTTTATTTCTCCAGTTGAAGTTGGTGATGTTCATCCTTTAGTCACCTCGATTTTATCTTCTGCCTAAGCAGAATGAGGTCCCCAGAGGGTGAATTTGTGATTCTGTAGCCCGCTGTATGGGGGTAGCGTCACTAAATTCACCCTAGGAGACCTGAGGCATTCTGCAAATATCAGACACACTAAATTCAGACTGGAGCAGTGTTTCCAATAAAATGTGCAAGCCTTGAAATAGTGTGTCTGTCATTTGCAGAATGAGGTCCCCAGAGGGTGAATTTAGTGATGCTACCCCCCGCATAGCGGACTAGCATCATCAAATTCACCCTCTGGGGACCTCATTCTGCTTACACCTCAGCAGAATGAGGTTCCCAGAGGGAAAATTTGGTGATGCTAGCCCGCTATGCAGGGTAGCATCACTAAATTCACCCTCTGGGGACCTCATTCTGCAAATAACAGACACTATTTCAAGGCTTGAAAATGTGAGTACCAAGGTACCAAACAGAAAAAAATAACACACTGTTACTATTAACTGAAATCTACAAACTCATAAATTGTAGCATTTCATAAAACAAATATGACGGCTGAACCACTTAAGAAACACCCTGCTAAATCATTTGGATTGAATTAAATAAAGATAAATTTTTAATAGCAAATAAATTCCTTGTGAGAGACACTTGGTGTAATATCTGTTGAGAGTGATGTTTATGTGTTGCAAATTGATATGTAAAATTCATGGAAATAACTGCTTAAACTCTGTTGGTACCAGGGCTGACAAGAATAGTTAAAACTCTTTCATGAGGAAAGCTTTGCTAGTGCAGCTATAAAGATCCTGTGCCAGTGCATTCTCTGATATACCATGCAAGTCTCCCATAGGGAGCCTCGCATACATGTATATATAAGAGAATGCAGTTGCTTAAATTTCAAGTTAAATAATGTAAGGCCAATGCATTCTCTTATATATGCGAGACTTGCATATATAAGAGAATGCATTGGTACAGGGTTTTCTCAAAATTTCAGGAGACGAGATACATGTAAAGCATTTGTGTCGTAACACAGAAGTTATGGTCATTGAATATTGATTCTGCTTTTATAAGGACCATAGTCTTTTAGTTTTATTTCAACATATTACAGTAATGCTTGAGAGCTTTCCGATGAATGGCAACAAGCCATATTTCCGACTAAATCCTGAAAAGTTACCCATAATTCTGCTGTGTTTAGGGAGTCGATTACTTAGGGCATTACTGTATGTTGATGCCTACATGTATTGTGAACAAGGTAAGATACTGGTGTAAGTAGAATAAATGGTATGAAGGCAGATAAAACCTATAGGGCACATAGTGAAACAGAGTTTATACCACCATGGCCTATCTTACTATATAAATAAAGCCATCTGTTTAAATTTTACATTTAATCAACACCTGTTGATTAAACTTGCCTACTATGGGATTGGCAGGAAAAATTTAACTGGATGAATTTAAATACCAGTAAGGTAAGTGAAACATTGGTAGAAACCTTTCCATAGATAGTGGTGAAGCTCCTGGTGTAAATCACCAATCCCACTCATGGCTTAAATTTGTTATTCAGAAACACTATGCGTATATTCTATATGTAAACATAAGGATACTGTTTATCAACCCAAAGATTTGATGTCAATCAACCCATAATATGAAACAAGAAAGGTGTTTATAACACAAGGGACCTGTTTAGTACTGTGGTAATATTTTGCCTAAAGAGCTTATGGCCGCAACATGCTGTTTTCACAGAGCCACAGATAGATTATTTTCACTATATTAAGGATTGTTAGCACCACATTAATGCAACACTGAAGCCACATTGTGTTAAGGTAAAACCACATTGACAGTCATTATTCCAACACATTTGTATGGTAGTGACAACGGGCCTGAGAATAAGGTGCCTGTCATTTGAAGAATGAGGTCCACAGAGGGTGAATTTAGTGATGCTATCCCGTAAAGTGGGCTAGCATTACTAAATTCACCTTCTGGGGACCTCATTCTGATCACCTTCTTCGGAAAGATTCTTTACTATCAAATTTCCATAGAAACTTCTTCTTTCCTTTTTAGTTTCTCTATATCCACAAATTGGCAGACAACACATTGCATAATCGAGGTTCCCAATGGGTGTACATCACAATATTCACCATTTGGGAACTGCATTCCGAGTCTATGTCTCCCACAGCAGATGAGGTCTAAGCAGAATAAGGTCCCAAGAGGGTAAATTTATGATGCTAGCCTGCTATGAGGAATAGTGTCACTAAATTCACCCTCTGGGGACCTCATTCTGCAAATGACAGGCACCTTATTCTCAGGCCTGGTAGTGACGACAATGTAGTCGAGGGGCACTTATTTTTGGAATATATGGAGCTTTGAGGTTTATCAACCCATATAAAAAAAGAGATATGTTTATGAAACCAGAAACCTGTTTAGAACTAAAGGGTAATTTTCGCCGCGGGTTGTGGTCATAACGGGCTATTTTAACAGATCCACAAACGGGATGATATTGACAATTATCTTCACTGTGTTCAGAAACATTAGCACCATATTGAGGCAATGCTGCCACACATTGAATCCTATTGACGGTCATTAGTCAACCCAGCCATATGGTGGTGCCAATGTGCAAGAGGAGGCCAAGCCTTATAATAGCATGTCTGGCATTTGCAGAATGAGGTCCCCAGAGGGCGAATTTAGTGACGCTATCCCACACAGCGGGATAGCATCACTAAATTCACCCTTTGGGAACCTCATTCTGCTAAGACCTCAACTGCTATGGGAGACCTAGGATCAGACTGAAGTTCCCCAGTTAAAGTTGGTATCGATGTTCACCCATCAGTCACCTCGATTATGAAATTTATCTTCTGTAAATTTGGGGATATAGAAATTGAACAGAAGACAGATGTAACTAAAAACAATGTAATTTTGAGACTATAGATACTTCCCAGAAATGAGGCCTAAGTAGAATGAGGTCCCCAGTGGGTGAATTTAGTGATGTTATCCCACTGTGCTGTTTATCAACATACCCTACTGGACATGAAACTTGTTTAGTACACAAGAAACATGTTTACCCCACAAGAGACTTGTTTAGTACTATCATCAAATTATATCGCCCTAGGAGCATGTGATCATAACAGCTTGTCACCACAGGAGTCACAAACAAGACATAAATATATTTATATGCCTCTATTGAATGAGATACAAATCTCAATATTATCAAATTTGTTAAAGATTTTGAAATTTATATTCTAACATATTGTGTGGTGTATGACCACAATACGGTTATAATGAAATTGGCGAAAATGAAAATGAGGCACATAATAATGTTAACACTTTCATGATGGGAGCCAAGCTGGTGCAGCATTAAATACCCTGTGCATTCGCTTATATATGCGAGTCCCCCATAGAGAATGCACTGGCTTACAAGGTCAAGGTCAATATTGTTAGGCCAATGTATTGTCTTATATAACCGAGGCTCCCTATGGGAGACTCACATATACATGTATAAGAGAATGCATTGGCACAGGGTTTTCGTAAATTTTCAGGAAGCTCCAGTCATGGAAGGGTTAATGTTTATCAACCTATAGTGCTATTAACCCTTTTTTTACTAAACAGTCAATGACTACAGTAATGCTCTAATTAATCAACCTCTTAACCACAGCAGAATTATGGGTAACTTTTCAGGATTTAGTCGGAAATATTGCTTTTTGCCATTCATCGGAAAGCTCTCAGTGAGAGCTTTCCGATGAATGGCAACAAGCCATATTTCCGACTAAATCCTGAAAAGTTACCCATAATTCTGCTGTGGTTAAGAGGTCGACTAATTAGAGCATTACTGTAGCTCTCCTTAGGAAATGTTCGGTTAATAAGTTCAGTAAACTCATTATTTGAACATTTCCCACAATAAATGATTAGGAATACTTCAGCACTATCAATATTTCCTGAACATCCCATCAGATGAACAATAGACTACAGTAATGCCCTAAGTAATCGACCTCTTAACCACAGCATAATTATGGGTAACTTTTCAGGATTTAGTCGGAAATATGGCTTGTTGCCATTCATCGGAAAGCTCTCGTCAAGAGCTTTCCGATGAATGGCAACAAGCCATATTTCCGACTAAATCCGGAAATGTTACCCATAATACTGCTTTGGTTAAGAGGTCGATTACTTAGGGCATTACTGTAATACACAGCATACTTTCATAACTGAATGGGAGAATCCATTTAGTAACAAAATGGTTAAATAGGAAACTTGATTTTGTTTTATAAAATAGTATTACTACAAGAAACTTGTTTACTGTACAACAAACTTGTTAACAAACCAAGCAATTTGTTTACAATAACAAGAAACTTTTTGGCTTAACCAAGAAACTTGTTTACTAAACCAGCCATAAGTACTATGGGATTATTTTGACCCATGAGATTGTGGTAATGACAGGATGTTTTCACAGACAGAGTACAGACAGGCCATACCACCTGTATTATACCTCAAGTGAATGAAATACAAATCCGGATATCTAACAAATTTGTTCTTCCCCTTTACCATGTTATGTCAACACTGGAATCTATCTTGAGCTCAGCTGAAGTAGATGTCAGAAAAACAGATCACATAGTGACATAAGGTTTACATTATGAGATAAATATGGCTCCTTTATTACATAATTTTTCTATTTGTGTTTTCTGATTAGTGCCAGCAAACCAAACCTTCACCTATTTATTCTTGACACCATGGAGAACAAGTCCAACACCAGCATTCTAAGAGTATATATATTACATAGTCTTTGTTTTTTTGCACTAAATCCTGTTTGTTCGTTCGTTGATTGCCAATTGTATCATGTGTGTTATACTCCAATAAAACAAACTGGCATTGTATATTGTCGACAGAAATGCGGTTGGTAGAATAATATTATTAATTAGGCTACTTTTTAAAAAAGTGCATCCAATAAAGATTAATCCATTGATAATTCAGAGGTAGATTGTTAGGCTAACCTACTGTGCTGCTTGATATACATGTAGTATCCATACTGTAGGCAGATTTCATTGGGCTAACTTACTGTGCTGCTTGGTATAGTCTCCATACTGTGGACAGATTTCATGTATTTTATCATGTGCATTATCATTCAATAAAACACACCAAAATTACATTCATTTCTTTATAAATTGGCAGGGCTGGTTTGCATGCATTGTATGGGCCAAAACAGTACATCATTAAAGGCTCACCAGGTAATCAAAAGCACAAGTACAGTAATGCCCTAAATAATCGACTCCTTAACCACAGCAGAATTATGGGTAATTTTTCAGGATTTAGTCGGAAATATGGCTTGTTGCCATTCATCAGAAAGCTTGGTGAAAGCTTTCCAATGAATGGCAACAAGCCATATTTCCGACTAAATCCTAAAAAGTTACCCATAATTCTGCTGTGGTTAAGGAGTCAATTATTTAGGGCATTAGTGTAGTTTCTGTTGATTCCATTTGAACCTTGTAGAAAACTGAAAATCGTTTTTGCAGCATTTTGGGCAATTTTCTGCATTTATTTTAAATCCAACCAAGCCTCAAAACATGTGCTGAACATTTGCAGAATGAGGTCCTCAGAAGGTGAATTTAGTGACGCTACCCCACAGTGAGCTGGTGTAACTAAATTCACCTTCTGGGGACCTCTTTCTGCTTAGGACTCATTCCTCTGGAAAGTATATTTATTAACAAATTAACAAGTTTTTTAGTTTCTTTAGAAACTTCTTAAGAAAGCTACTTTATCTTTTTTAGTTTAGTTTCTCTATATCTCCAAATTGACAGATGACACAATGCATAATCAAGGTGCCCAATGGGTGCACATCACCATCTTCACCATCTGGGAACCTCTTGAGTCTAGATCTTGCATAGCAGATGAGGCCTCAGAAGAATGAGGTCCCCAGAAGATAAATTTGGTGATGCTAGCCCACTGTGCGAGTTAGCATCACTAAATTCACCCTCTGGGGACCTCATTCTGCAAATGACAAGCACCATATTTTGAGGCCTGTATCCAGTTTCTGCCCCCACTCCCCCAACCCTTCAGGTACTCCTCAGTCTTGTCAAATAGTGTGGAAACGTTGTTTGACCTGACATACTACTACTACTCCAATTCAAAAGCTCATTTTTCACTTCTGGTCTTTTAAACACTAAACACAAAATAAAACCATGCATAAAATTTCTAAAGAATTGTGGACATGGTTCACCTATTTACAGTGAAGGCTCGTTTTCATGGCTATCACAATTCACCACTAAAAATTTCACTGTAGAAAATGAATGGATTGCTCATATATGGGCAGTATACTGTCGATTACAGTAGCCTCAGGGTACAATTCAAAACTACAATAGCTACATTCATGTGGTAATGCCTTCCATGATAGATCACAAGCCATGCTTATAGTCACGGAGATTTGATTTGCTCTTTGACAATCTGCGGAGTGAATTATCAATTGGTCTCATTAGTTAATAGTAATTTGGTGGAACACGAAGATGACACGTGTATACGAGAATTACTAGGAATAATTTGAGGCTGAAAAATGCCAGATCTTCACCTCAGTAAATGAATATGAAAACATGTACTAATATAATAAATTCACTCACATGTCCATATGAATGTCCCCAATATTTAGTTCTATAACTAAACTTTGGAATGATCTATTCCTAATTTGTAGGGATGTTCATATCATACAAGCAGACAACAGTAAAAGAAACATTGTAATTGATTCCCATTTGATCATCTGTAGGAGTTATTCTCAGAATATTAGAAAGGCTGAAAATTAGGTAGCTCATATATGGGCAGTATATTGTATGCTAGCCTCAGGGGACAACTCAAAACTACAATAGCTACATTCATGTGGTAATGCCTTCCATGATAGATCACAAGCCATGCTTTTTGTCAAGGAGATTTGATTTGCTCTTTGACAATCTCCCGAGTGAATAATCAATTGGTCTCATTAGTTAATAGTAATTTGGTGGAAAATGAAGATGACAGGTGTTTAAAAGAATTACTAGGAATAATTTGAGGCTCAAAACCTTCGCAAAATGAATACATGTATGAAAACATGTACTCTGAATAATTAACCACTTCACTCACATTCGCATGGTCATCCGTGTTTGATTCTAGCAGTATACTTTGGAATGATACCCGGTATATACTTAATTTGAATGTACAGTAATGCTCTAAGTAATCGACTCCTTAACCACAGCAGCATTATGGGTAACTTTTCAGGATTTAGTTGGAAATATGGCTTGTTGGCATTCATCAGAAAGCTCTCCCCGACAACAGAAAAAGAATCACCATATGGATTCCCATTTGATCATTTGTAGGGGTTATTCTCAGAATATTACAATGGATGAAAATCAAATAACTCATATATGGGCAGTATACTGTAGGGTATGGTATACTTATGGGGGGGGGGGGCAATTCAGCAACTACATTCATGTGGTAATGCCTTCAATGACAGATCACTGCTCATGCTTTATATAGTCAACTAGATTTGATTTTACCAGAACACACATGCCTTCATCATTGCTCTTTTGACAAACTCCCAAGTGAAATATAATTTGGCCTCATTAAAGAGTTGTAATTGGGTAGAACATGAGGATGGCACATGTTCAGTGTTAGGAATTGAATATGACATGTAATAGTCTGTGTCACAGTTCACAGTATATTTTTCATGTTGCAATGATATAATTGGTCATGTAATACCAAGCTCCTTCTCATGCTGCGACCTGATGTAGATGCATCATATCACAACCCACACCAGTCAATGCAGAGCATCTAATTATTATATTAGAATTTATTTACTTATAATTTACTATATACAGATGCAGAGGTTGAGGCATGTTTCGATAGGTTACTTTGGTTCATTCTGAGTTATCCATTGGTTATTGTACGGAATTCAATATGGGATGACACGTTAGATATATAATACATGTAGTTGAAATATTCAGCTTGCATACATTAATGCCCTAAATAATCGACCCCTTAACACAGCAGAATTATAAGTAACTTTTCAGGATTTAGTCGGAAATATGGCTTGTTGCTCACTGAGAGCTTTCTGATGAATGGCAACAAGCCATATTTCCGACTAAATCCTGAAAAGTTACCCATAATTCTGCTGTGGTTAAGGGGTTGATTATTTATGGCATTACTGTACCTTACCAAGTAAAGAATAAATACTTGCAATCACTGTTAGTTGTATGGCACAGGCATCATGAAAATCCACAAAAAAGCTTTGAAAATGAGTATTTAAAATCTGATCTTTATTATCTGAGCACTGCTTTTGGAAGTTAACCCTTTCATTACGGGATCTGCGCTGGTGCAGTATTAAAGATCCTGTGTCAGTGCATTCTCTTATATATACGAGTCTCCCATAGGAAGTCTTGCAGATATATAAGAGAAAGCACTGGCTGACAAAGTCAAGGTAAATATTGATAGGCCTAAGTATTCTCTAATATATGCAAGGCACCTTATGTGTGACTCGTATATATAAGATAATTCATTGGCACAGGGTTTTAGCAAAATTTCAAGAAGCTCCAGTCATGAAAGGGTTTAAACAGATAATAAACTAAGCAACATGTTATTTTTTTCGACTTTATATAAAGGTTCCCTGTCAAAACTTCAAAAAGTTCCAGGGTTTAGAACTGGTATAATATGATCTCTATGGGCTTTAAGCCAGAGTAGAGATTCGTGACATGTTATATATCTCCAGGTGTTGGCTGTTTTTCTTGCAGATAATTTTCTTGAACACCTTTACATATACATGTGAAGATATGCACTTTATAAATGACTCATGCAGTGTTATCAAAACTCTGTCTGGCGTCAGCTGAGTACATCTTTCAAAGTTGAATCTTCTCTATTCATGTCTCGCATATATAAAGAAAATGCATTGGCACAGGGTTTTCGCAAAATTTCAGGAAGCTCCAGTCATGGAAGGGTTAAATACCTTACTTTTAGTAAATATTTTAATACATAATTTTCAGGACATATCAACCTGTCAACCATGACAGGCTACATATTTCCATACCAGTGTGTTGCCATATATCATGAAGAGCTTCCGCAAGATAGCATGAATACAAGATAGCATGAATACTGCCCAAAAAACAGCCCAAATAAATTTTGGCTGTCAGACACAAATTTGCATATGTAAGAACAAGCCTTGAAATAGGGTGTCTGTCATTTGCAGAATGAGGTCCCCAGAGGGTGAATTTGGTGATGCTAGCCCACTATGCGGGGTAGCATCACTAAATTCACCCTCTGGGGACCTCATTCTGCAAATGACAGACACCCTATTTCAAGGCTTGTGTAAGAAGTGAGATATAAACTGGTCATGAGTGCATATAAAAGTCTCACAACAGGAAATTTCAGATGGATATTATAGCGCATCTGTCATTAGCAGAATGAGGTCCCCAGAGGGTGAATTTATTGATGTTATCATGCATAGCCGGCTAGAATAACTAAATTCACCCTCTGGGGACCTCATTCTGCTTAGGCCTCATCTTCTCGGGAAAGTTTCTTTATTACCAAATTTCTATAGAAACTTCTTCTCATAGATTCTATTTTTTTTTTAGTTTAGTTTCTCTATATCCCCAAATTGGCAGACGACACATTGCATAATCAAGGTTCCCAATGGGTAGACAACACAAAATTCACCATTTGGGAACTTCAATCTGAGTCTATGTCTCCATAGCAGATGAGACCATGCAGAATGAGGTCCCCAGAGGGTGAATTTGGTGATCTAGCCAACTATGCGGGATAACGTCACTAAATTCACCATTCTGCAAATGACAGGCACACTAAACTCAAAGCTTGATACTGCAACAAGTACATCATAAGGTCGGTATTTTTTATGATTACATAATTAGCAACTGCTTTGATGATAGGCATTTCTTCAACAGACAATGTCAATGATTGCTTTTGTCAATGGATTGTGACAGCAATACACTTCACATAAGCCTTCATGAGCTTTCTCAAAAAATAAAATTATAACTGGAATTGTGATCAGAGACAGGTCTTAGAAATATGGTAGAAAATTCTGTCTGAACAAAGTGGGTGTGGATAGGTGCCTCATATGTGGAATATAAGCACACAAATTCTACATATATCTTAGACATTGACCCCCCCCCTCAATCTCTGCTTCATCTAGATGTTGAGAGAGACCTATAAATGTTTCAGAAATACATGTACAAGAAAATACCAACAAAGGATTATATTTAAAGTTATTTTACATGAACTGAATTATTTGCTTTTGAAGGAAAACATGATTTCACATGAAAATTAAATGTGTGGTTATGGTTACATGTCAGAAAAAAATATTATTTTATTAAGCTATTTTAGTGGCTTTCTTTTCTACCTTGAAATTTAATGATATCATTGGGCTGAGACAAGTTTTCTTCGTTTTAATATAAGCCAAATACTTTGACTAAGAAATCAACAGATTTTTCAACATTGGATTGTATTTTTTCCATTTTATTATTTGTTACCTAATACCTATTATAATGTGATGAAAATTTAAAGATATTTTAGGTGTACCCTGGTGTACCATGAAAAAATTGTTTAAGGTAGGTGATAGGGTTCGTATGGAAACCCTAACCACATATATTTTTTTCTTTGGACTTGGGAACATGAAAATGAGCTCAGTAACTTGCCATACATACAATAAACAGGAATTTTTTCCAAATGGACAAAAGGTTATAAAGCTTCATGAAGCGCTATTTCCTCAAAATGACATACACCAGAGAAATAAATGTATAAACATATCAATGGGATAAGTACCCTCTAAGATTCACACTGATGAACAAAGAATGTTGCCAATATGTTTATTTATCTTCCTGAAAGTTTCTAAATTTTAGAATTGACACAAATTAAAATTGAGAAAGAACTTACTGTGAGCCAAGGAAGATTTCCTACGAGATCTCCTCAGTGTCGTCTGCCGGTGAAAGTGTGAGTCCGTGGGCGAACTTAATGACATTTTCAAAACATGAAGAAAACAGAATTCAAAACAAACCAAAACACAGGATTAACTTCCTCACACCTCCCGAATAACTCCGCTACACACGAGCAAATAAATCCATATTTGCCAAAAGCCGATAACACAATGACAGGAATGACGACGATGACACAGCACACGTTCGATTTTTAAATCCCCGCGAAAAAGAACAGAGAGTCAAGTCAAAGATCCTACTTGATTAACGAACACAGCCTCAATCAAATAAATAGCTGCTAAGTATACCCTGCATACCCCTCACATAAGTATATTACTTGAATATATCCTGTACTGGGAAGTGTAAACTAAGTGTCATAAACTAGGTCGAGTGAGTACTACTACCCAGAGCAGATATCTATTAATATGGCTAACTGTTCACTGGGCCATAGAAGCTATGGGCTGTGGGATTCCTGTGTTGTTTGGGACCTCCAGCTGTGGAGATAGACACAACACACAGACTCAGTGGAGGAGTCCAGAATCAATGAATGTGACATTAATTACCACCATGTTAATCATCTACATAACAGCTCCCACATCTGGTTATGGACCATTGAAGAGAGACATGTGATAAAGGGTTCCTGTGATGAATTCAATAAAACTCTGCTTAATGAATATATTTATTAGCACCCAAGGTTATATAAGAATTGCTGCCCCAGGCATGTTGAGATCTGATTTCAGAGAAGTCATGAGAGGAAAGTTGAATAATTAAGTGTGTATAACTGAGCAGTCAGGCATCATTGGCAAATTAGTTCATATAGTTTTTTTTTCAGAGAGATTTTAAAGATAATAATATTAATTGATTTTTATTGATTTAAGGCCAATTTATTCAATGTTTTTTTAATCAGTTTTGATAGTTATTTTTTTAATTTTTGAGAAAACTTTAAAAGAGAGTAGAATTTAAAAAACAAAATTCCAATTTAGTGGCTAAAATATATTTTTTTAAGGTGCTCATAAAACACAAATTGTAGTATGGATTTATTTTTATAAATCTTCAATGAATTAATGGGGGGAGGCTATTTTTTTATTATTAATGTGTGATCTAGACTCAGGGAAGGAGAGCAGAATCAGTGAATGTGACATTAATTACAGCCATGTTAATCATTGACATAACAGCTCCCCCATCTGCTTGTGGACCATTGAAGAGAGACATGCAACAAAGGGTTCATGTGTTGAATTCAATAAAACTCTGCTTAATGAATATATTTATTAGTACCCAAGGTTATATAAGAATCACTACAGGCTGCCCCAGGCATGTTGAGATCTGATTTTATTTCAATCAAATATACAAAGAAGTCAAGAGATGAAAGATGATTTAACCCTTTACCCAACAGAACGGCCCTGTGCCAATGCATTCTCTTATATATGCGAGTCGACCATAGGTCGCCTCGCATATATAAGAGAATGCATTGGCTTAACACATATTAAAGAAAAAATGGTAAAAAGTGTTAAAAAAAAGTTTTTTTTAGGCCAATGCATTCTCTTATATATGCGAGGCGACCTATGGTCGACTCGCATATATAAGAGAATGCATTGGCACATGGCATAACTGTAACTATCACAATGTGCTCAATGAGCCGGTTCCAATGATACCCATATTTCCATGGTTTTATTGAGACAGACCGAAGATAATTTAGGCTGTTAGGGCGTTTCTGGGCGTTCTGTTGGGTAAAGGGTTAATTAAGTGTAAACAGCTGAGCTGTCAGTCATCATGGGCAAGTTTATAGTTTCAATAAATTTTGCTGTTTTTTGTTTGGGGAGATTTTAAAGCATGTTTAATATATATTAATTGAATTCAATAGATTTGATGTGGAACGATTCATTATTAATTATAATTTTACTTAATTGATTTTTTCTGCTTCAATTGATTTTTGTATTTAACATGTTCACTGTATCTGTATCTGTATCTGTATGTGGTGTCAGTGCAGGATCCTGTCGGATGTATTCACTGCCTACGCCCATTCAATTACATGCAAACATTACGAGATAACTCATAGTTGGCAGTGAATGTGTTGAGCAATAGAATTATATTTATATTTTCTTTTATAATTTCTGGTGTAGATGAATATTGCCCACACAAATTAAATGTGAATATTATTACTGCTATAAAACTTGAACAGTTTGGTGGGGAATTTTGTTTAACTGCTTATAACTATAACATTTCAAAGTGGGAGGTAAAAAAAACTGCTTTAATAGAAACATGGATGGTTCAGTGTCCAAAACCTGCCAACCCTATAATTCATTTTTATTAGATTTTTTTTGGGGGGAGGGGATGAATATTTGTTCTGACTGACCCATACTGATAAAAATAGTATCATTATATTTCTTTTAACCCTTTCGTGATGGGCGCAGCACTGGTGAAGCATTAAAGATCCTGTGCCATCACATTCTCTTATACATGGGAATCTCCCATAGGGAGCCTCACATATATATCAGAGAATGCACTGGCTTACAAGATCAAGGTAAATATTGTTCCGCCAATGCATTCTCTTATATATGCGAGGCACCGTATGGGTGACTAATATATATATAAGAGAATGCATTGGCACAGGGTTTTCACAAAATTTCAGGAAGCTCCCATCATGAAAGGGTTAAAACAGATAATAACTAAGAAACATATCCCCCCCATGTTATTTTTTTCGACTTTATATAAAGGTTCCCTGTCAAAACTTCAAAAAGTTCCAGGGTTTAGAACTGGTATAATATGATCTCTATGGGCTTTAAGCCAGAGTAGAGATTCGTGACATGTTATATATCTCCAGGTGTTGGCTGTTTTTCTTGCAGATAATTTTCTTGAACACCTTTACATATACATTTGAAGATGTGCACTTTATAAATGACTCACGCAGTGTTATCAAAACTCTGCCTGGCGTCAGCTGAGTACATCTTTTATAGTTGAATCTTCTCCATTACTCTCAAAGTGATCACTATGATTTAATCGTACAGTAATGCCCTAAATAATCGACTCCTTAACCACAGCAAAATTATGGGTAATTTTTCAGGATTTAGTCGGAAATATGGCTTGTTGCCATTCATCAGAAAGCTCTCACTGAGAGCTTTCCGATGAATGGCAACAAGCCATATTTCCAACTAAATCCTGAAAAATTACCCATAATTCTGCTGTGGTTAAGGAGTCAATTATTTAGGGCATTACTGTAGCTCTATTTCTCTTATTTATTTTACTACAGATCTTTGATAGACATGTTTTATCATCTGCTTAACAAACAAAAATTCAACTCAATTTCTTGAACATCAGTACACAAGAAGCCCTGGGGAGTCTTCAGAGTACATCATCACCAGATGTTGTTGTCTAGAGTTCCATCTACAGAAGTTTTAGTAGAAATCCAAACCTTGAAATGATAAGCAAAGCAGTTGGGAGGGTATTAGGTTTTTCATATTCACTGACTCATAATGCATTAGGTGTATGTCTGGTTCATGATTCATCATACTTAGGGGCAGAACAAAATCAGGTGCACAAGTCAGGGAGCAGCCTAGATCATGCCATGAATCTATTGATGCATGTACATGTAGTTTGATATATTGTGTCATGTGCATATGATCTGAACCTACATTGTTTGAAACATAAAACTTCATTGTTATATATTATGTACCAGTATATATACACTTGAACATATATGGTATAAAAGTATAAATAAATTGATAAAAGGGAGAAATGGACTGTTATCAGGGAGAATTAAGTCATAAAGGCTAAAGTTGAATTTATTCCCCAAAACCGCTCTGTTATGATCCAATAAATATTATGCAACACAAGGGCCATTTAAAATATCATTCTAATAAGTTAATACACCATTATACACTTCAAATATCATTCTAATAAGTTAATACACCATTATACACTTCAAATATCATTCTAATAAGTTAATACACCATTATACACTTCATTCTAATAAGTTAATACACCATTATACACTTCAAATATGCTGTTTGGACATATGCATACTTGTATATGAGAGAGGTCACTTCTCCATAGGACAAAGATAAAGGAGAAGTTGTATATTTAACCCTTTACCCAACAAACCGGCCAAAACCGGCCAAATAAAGCTTCAACAGCCTAAAATATCTTCGGTCTGTCTCAATAGAACCATACAAATATGGATATCATTGGAACCGGCTCCTTGACCACATTGTGATTAAGTTACAGTTATGCCCTGTGCCAATGCATTCTCTTATATATGTGAGTCGACCATAGGTCGCCTCGCATATATAAGAGAATACATTGGCCTAAACAAATCTTTTTTTTAACACTTTTTACCATTTTTTCTTACATTCTTTAACAATTTTATAATTTTTAATGTGTTAAGCCAATGCATTCTCTTATATATGCGAGGCGACCTATGGTCGACTCGCATATATAAGAGAATGCATTGGCACAGGGCCGTTCTGTTGGGTAAAGGGTTAAGAGAGAAGATGTCTCCCAAGTCACCCTCTGGGCTGGTCCCTGGCACCAGTGGCAATGAATGGCAAGAGGCCACAAACTTCCAGTTGCGCCAGAATAGCTGAAGGGAAATGGGCCACAACTTATAGAATTACATCCCCTTCATTTTCTATCTTATTTCCGTTAGTTTCCAAAATGCTAATGTATTAAGGGACCAGCTTAGAGGTTTAAAATTGCGAGAAATAACTTCTCCCTGTTTCATTATATTGGGGAGAACAAGCTTGAGTTTAGTGTGCTGGTCATTTGCAGAATGAGGTCCCCAGAGGGTGAATTTAGTGATGCTATCCTGCATAGTGGGCTAGCATCACCAAATTCACCCTCTTTGGGCCTCATTTTGCATGACCTCATCTGCTATGGGAGACATAGACTCAGATTGAGGTTCCCAAATGGTGAATATTGTGACGTACACCAAGTGGGAACCTCAATTATGCAATGTGTTGTCTGCCAATTTTGCGATATAGAGAAACTAAACTAAAAAAGAAATAGAAACTATGTGAAAAAGTTTCTATAGAAATTTGATAATAAAGAAACTTTCCAGAGAAGATTAAGCCAAAGCAGAATGAGGTCCCCAGAGGGTGAATTTAGTGATGCTAGCCCACTATGTGGGAGAGTCACTAAATTCACCCTCTGGGACCTCATTCAGCAAATTAAAGTCACACTAAACTCAGATTTGGGCTTGAAACCTCTAAATTTAGGTTGATCAGACTTAAAGCATGAAAAACCAGAAGATATCATTTTCTTGGAATTTCATACAAATCTTCATTGGTTCCCCCCCCCCCCCCCCCCAGCTCTAATTTCATGAATATGCAAATGTTATTAACCCTTTACGCAACAGAAGGGCCCTGTGCCAATGCATTCTCTTATATATGCGAGTCGACCATAGGTCGCCTCGCATATATAAGAGAATGCATTGGCTTAACACATTAAAAATTATAAAATTGTTAAAGAATGTAAGAAAAAATGGTAAAAAGTGTTTTTTTAGGCCAATGCATTCTCTTATATATGCGAGGCGACCTATGGTCGACTCGCATATATAAGAGAATGCATTGGCACATGGCATAACTGTAACTATCACAATGTGGTCAAGGAGCCGGTTCCAATGATATCCATATTTGTATGGTTCTATTGAGACAGACCGAAGATATTTTAGGCTGTTGAAGCTTTATTTGGCCGGTTTTGGCCGTTTTGTTGGGTAAAGGGTTAATAAAGACAGCCATTTTATGGGTTTTCCCCCCAACTCTAATTCCAAAAATAAAAGGCTGTTACATTGTGCCGTTTTAGTGGTACATGTAGTTGTCTATCTGGAGTATGTAGTTTGATGTATTGCCTCATGTGCCTGTGATCTGACAGACCCACATTGTTCAACATCTCATGATATACTTGAAATATGGGTGTGGACCAACCATAAAGCGAAGAATAATGCACTCAAATGTCACATATGATACACTTAAACATGGGCAGATATTATATTGTCATTGGCGTAACAATAAAGCTAGCCACAGATGTGCGCAGTTTATTGAAATGCACTAAAAAAAGCAGATGTGCCGATATGTCTTCATTAGCGAACAATTATATTTGTTCAGTTTAATAAGTATCAGAGAGAGACAACGCGCATAGTCTTTGGTCCTTTACACAAGACTGAGTATAATATAACAATATTGTAACTCCTACCATATCATCAACTAATTTTGAACACAGACCTGTACAATGCTGATCAAATACAATAAAATCATCCTGTTTCAAGTTTTGTTAGTCTAGACTGAAGCACTCTTTTGCTTCTAGGTACGACTTTGGTTCAATCTGCTCAATTATTGATAAAGCAACTGCAATTACTTTGAACATGGTATCTCAATTTCTCTGTATGTACATGTAAAATATAAAGTTATTATACAATGTTGTGTACAGTATGTGTTTTTCTTGTACGATTCCAGGTTGTGGTGAAAAGTCATATTGGACGAGACACGCAGTACAAGAAAACTCATACTGTACACAACATTGTAAAATGACATTTTTATTATCCATCTGTATGTTTATCCAAATTTTGGGAATAAAACGTTTGTGGTTATTTTTGGTATTTGTCGGCAGTTAATTCTCTATAAAAACCTGTATTTTGATCATCAGAAAACATGATTTGGAACAGTAAACACGGAAGTGAAAAAAATCTCAATGCGAAAATGAAACATCTGCTAAATCCACCAGTTGCGCGCACATCACAATTTCACCGATTCATTTCGCAATAGAGTTAATTCGTGACGTCACAGAGTCCCGATAAAAAAGTCATATTGCACACTTGGGAGTCCAATATGACATTCTGGAGTCCAATATGACTTTTTCCAGGGTTATCACGTGGCGACTTTTACTCAATCAGAAATAGTGTTAGTTAAGGGATGGATAATAATAGCATTTATTTTACCTGATTTTACCGCAGATTTTTGATGGACATGTTCTGTTATCTGTTTTATATAAATGGACCCACATGTTCTCAGATGTCACATATGATACACTTAAACATGGTCAGATATAATATATTGTCATTGGCATAACAATAAACGCAGCCACAGATGTGTGCAGTTTATTGAAATGCACCGACAAAAGCAGATGTGCCGATATGTCTTCATTAGCGAACAATTATATCTGTTCAGTTTAATAGGTATCCAAGAGAGACAACTCACATAGTCTTTGGTCCTTTATACAAGTAGAGCATAACATTATTGGGATTCCGGTCATCAACTTATTTTGAACAGACCTGTCGATGCCTGAGCAAATACCATAAAATCATTTGTCTTCAGTAGTCTAGACTATAGCTCTAGATTTTGCTCCTGGGTACGTATTTGGTTCAATTTTCTCTATTACTGGGATTCCAATGACTTTGAACATGACATCTCCATATCTCCATATAATTTATCATAGATTTTTTATGCACACGATCTGTCATCTGTTTGATTTAAATGCAACCACATACTCAGATGTCATGTCATTGGCATAACAAATAAACTTAGCCACAAATGTGTGAAGAGATATATCAAAATATGCATGAAATATTTCCTTTCGAATTTGTTGATATATCATTGGAAGAACTTGCCTCCCTTCATGCGATCTATCATCTTTAATATGGCATACTAGTAACTCACACATGCCCATTCTCACAGTTTCCGATTCTGACTATATATTTTTTTATATTTCAATTCTCCGAAATGTGGCTTCTAACATGGCAATACTGTCAATCACATTATCACAGGCATTTACCTCATTCATCATCAGCAGTCCAGACTTGAGTTTGACTTTGCTTCGGGGTAAATGTTTGGTTCAATCATCTCTATTACTGACAAAACGATGACATTGAACACAGTACCTCAATTTCTCCGTGTGTATATATAGTAGTACGAATGCGGGACGTTGGTTGGTTGAAATCATATCATGTGATGTCACACGCAGACCCCAACTTATTTTCAATATTTTGTGGAAGCAACTTATAATGCGCTACCAGAATATTGTTGAAAAGGGCACTAAATTCTTTTTTATGCTGCCAGATGAGTGTAAATACAAGGAACGGATGTTGATTTGTTGCATTCCATGAGGTATGGACATAAGATGGTCTGATATTTTTATATACCGCATAGCAGCCTAACATCACCAAGTTCACCCTCTTAAGGAACATCATTCGTCTTAGGCCTGTTGTTACAGGTGGATTCATGGGCAACAGACTCATGTACAGATGGACGGACAGAACCCATTTTTATATTCCCTGCCAAACTTTGTTTGTAGAGGGATAATTAAAGTGCTAACAGGGTACTGTATAGTACTTGTTATCACTTTGCAGCACATTACCCCCCCCCCCCCCCCCCCCCCCCCGCGCCATATACATGGATTCATTTAGCAACATCACATTTTTACCACTCAAATCCAATGGACTATGGTACCACCAGTATATCTGACCTTAATTTGCAGGAGATTGATGAAGTACATGTAATTATGTGATTCCTCTCTACTAACAGCTCATCAAATTACAGGTGTACTTCTGTGCTTACCTGGAAAGAGATGAAAAAAGGGGGTTACTATGGTAACGTAATGGACAACAGGGCGCATTTATAGTAAAAAAGGTTCAACTAATGAACAAGTGTTAACAGAATAATTACAACTCTAACGAGTATGTAGTAATTAAGCAACTCCACAAAATCACTTGTCTGATGTCTGATGTACTTCAGTGGATGGTAATCACCACCATTGAATGTGGGTAAATGATAGTATTTGACAGGTGTTAGGAATATTAAACACACCTGGTTTGAAAGAAGTCTGTTCATAGTCAACTAGAGATGGGCCTGTCCCAAGTGGGACTAAGGTATACCCCTCGTATTCAACATGTTATTCCAAAGAAGTAGCAATCTGGACAATTCTAAGTCGAATAAAAAAATTGACTAGAAAATATAGGAATCAAGCTCGGACAATTAAAGTTCTGCATGTTGGGAAAAGAACATTTTCCAAGTCCAACCAGGGGGATAACTCCACACAATAAAAGTCAGAAGGACCTTATAATAGCAGGTGCACAGGTTCCCTAATGGTACTAAATATCTACCAATTTTTTTTTTAAATTGACCAAAAAATGTAGGAATCGCACATCAACTCGTTGTGGGGGGGGATGTTCTAATTATACCATAGGTCGTTTGTTATTATCTGAACATTTCCACATCATCTAATAGGGAGAAGTGACTTCTCCCTCCCTGAAAGGAGTTACAGTCCATTAGTTTCAATGGAACTATAGCAGTCGAGTGAAGGGAGGGGATACACATGGAAATATGGTGGTGTACACAGCAGAATTATGGGTAACTTTTCATGATTTAGTCAGAAATATGGCTTGTTGCCATTCATCGGAAAGCTCTAAATGAGAGCTTTCCGATGAATGGCAACAAGGCATATTTCCGACTAAATCCTGAAAAGTTACCCATAATTCTGCTGTGGTTAACGAGTCGATTACTTAGAGAATTACTGGACACTTATCCCAATTGAGACCACCTAGTTGCTGCTGCTTTCCTGGACAAGTTTCTCTGCTCAATATTAATAATAATATTTATGCTGTTTTGAGCCACGAATCCACTGGGGTACTCTTGGGCTTCACATGGACAAATATATACATATAAATATTATATATACATGCATTAAATCAATTGAGACACCATGGTTTCATCAAGTTGTGTGATGTATTTCATCGGGTCTTCTCGTCCTTAGGTGTGAAAGCAATTTGGAAGATATGTTTTGAGGGCCAATTTAAATTCTGAAATATCTGGTGCAGTTTTGATAGAAATGGGTAGTTGGTTCCAAAGAAATGGCCCAGCTTCAGAAAATGTCCAATCGCCGCACATTTTGAGGTCACTGGGGTTCAATACAAGATTGCATGCATTTTCAGACCTTAGAGGATAGGCCGGTTCATATTGTAAGATGAATTCAGTCAGGTATGATGGTGCTAGCATATATAAGTAGCATTTGTAGACAAATAGTAGTATATTTAAATTGATCCGATATCTTGATAACCATTGCAAATTTTCAAGAACCGGGGAAATGTGATAAAATTTCTTTGTACGGTTAATCGTTCTTGATGCACAATTTTGAACTTTTTTAAGTTTATCAATAAGAGCTTGCTTACATCCGTAAAGTAATGCGCTGCAATAGTCCAAATGATCCTGGTGGCTACACCACTAACAGCCTCTAGCTTAAAGGCCAACTTTAATTTTAGAATTCCCAAATCACATTATATACAACATATTCCATATTATATACCAATTGAAAGAGAAAGCTCCAAAACATTGTATTATCAACTTGTCCGGTCGAATAAACTGTGAACATGTCATTTTTGCCAAGGTCCCGATGTGCATTCTGTGCTTAATTTCGATCTGGTCTGTACTGCCAGTCTATTATTCTCAATGGAAGGGGAATAACTCTAGCTCTTAGTTATGAATTATGATGCATTCTGAGGTGGACACTCCTTGGCTACAGCTGTTCTGTATTCTGCTAGAATAGATATAATTTTGGTTCCTCTTCCAAATGGTATATAATATGGAATATGTTGTATATACTGTGATCTGGGGATTCGAAAAAGTGTGCCTTTAAAACTCAACTCTAAAAAGATCATACAGTAATGCCCTAATTAATCGACTGCTTAACCACAGCAGAATTATGGGTAACTTCAGGATTTAGTCGGAAATATGGCTTGGCTTTCCGATGAATGGCAACAAGCCATATTTCCGACTAAATCCTGAAGTTACCCATAATTCTGCTGTGGTTAAGCAGTCGATTAATTAGGGCACTACTGTATCTATTATAGAAGAACATGTTATCAGAAAATACACAAAGCAAGAAGGTTATTGCTGGAAGTTTCTGAAACTGTAGGGTATCTGAAATTATGTTACACCCTAATTAAGCAATCATACTTATAACTGACAGCACTGTATATTTGAATAGAGATCGAGGGTAAATATTTATGTATTTCCATTATTATGGCAAGTACTGGTATTTTCAAACTGAATGTATGAACAAAGAAGGATAACTCTACCTCAGCTTGTCAATACACAAGCTGAAATATTCATGACCCAACACAGCAAACCGCCTGTGGACTAAGGGAAGTAACTCTATATTTCTTCTACTCTGCAAGCGATGGCAAGAGGATAGGAGTACTTGATACATTAGTCTATACATACCAGTACATTACATTGTACAAGTAGCCGATACTAAAACAAATAACCCTTCCTATACTAAATACTCATAGATGAATCGTTGGGAGAATCCATTCAGTATAGAAAACCCTTCCATGATTGGAGCTTCCTGATATTTTGAGAAAACCCTGTGCCAATTCATTCTCTTATATATGCGAGTTTCCCATAGGCAGCCTCACATATATAAGAGAATACATTGGCCTAACAATATTTCCATGACATTGTAAGCCAGTGCATTCTCTTATATATGCAAGGCTCCGTTTGGGAGACTCTCATATATAAGAGAATGCACTGGCACAGGATCTTTAATGCTGCAGCAGCGCAACTCCCGTCATGAAAGAGTTAAAGAGGAGATTGGGGATTGGGGGGTGGGGTGCTGCTCAAATCATATAAAATATGAGGAATATACAATTTGTCTGGATTGAATTAATTTCATTATAATTTTTTTACTTTTTACCTTTTAACTATTTCGTGAAGGGAGCTGCACTGCTGCAGCATTTAAGATCCTGTGCTAGTTCATTCTCTTATATAATTATATATGCGAGTATCCTATAGGGAACCTCACATATATAAGAGAATGCACTGGCTTTCAAGGTAAATATTGTTAGGCTAATGTATTCTCATACATATGCGAGGCTCTCTATGGGAGACACACATATATAAGAGAATGCATTGGCACAGGGTTTCAGGAAGCTCCAGTCATGGAAGGGTTAATACTCCTGTGATATATTCATGCAGTGACACCACAATGAGACTTGTCTTTGTTATGCCTGCATGGACCAGCCAACTAGTAGATGGAGACATGGGAGACATCTTCTCAATAAAATGTGTCACATCCCAATTTTTGTCCTCCCCTTATCCCTCATTTTCCAGCATGTACAGTAATGCTCTAAGTAATCGACTTCTTAACCACAGCAGAATTATGGGAGAGAGCTTTCCGATGAATGGCAACAAGCCATATTTCCGACTAAATCCTGAAAAGTTACCCATAATTCTGCTATGGTTAAGAAGTCGATTACTTAGAGCATTACTGTACATCTCTAAACAGTATATTTGAAGTGTAATTACTTATTGATTACAGTATATAGTCAGGGTTTCCGCTATAGCGGCAGGGGATCCCTTTTTGGGCCCCATTTCCCCAGCCAATTTTTCCCCTTCTGTCATACCACGGGACATATTCCATATGTATACAGGTATAAAGATGTTTACTTCTCAATTTCGTTGGGACAGTACTAAGAAATTTAAATAGTTGACAACTTTATTTTATTTCTAGCGAGAATACACACTCGGACCGATCTAACACGAACTGAGGAAGTGATCAATCCAACATCGCTAGAACACATGCTTTGGATCCAAAGTCCACTGGTTACGTTGCTGCGGTTAGGTTACGAAAAATGACCGCCGATAATTTAATCATGTTATATTCTGAAGCGTTATGCATCCAAACTTTCTGCAGAGTCTTGAATAGTGGTCGTTTAACTTCAACGGGCGTGTTTCCGTATACAGCAATTAATTTTTATCTAATAAATGTTCTATGTTTTAAAGTTATTGCGGTTGATAGCATAGTAACTTAGGTAGAAAGTGGATGCAAAACGATCAGCAAATCTACTCTCTGTTTCTTCTATTGGCGGATACAACAAAAGTACATCCACTAGTGTTTCCACGACATTGAAAACATTGACCAGTGTTGACTGCATTTTCCCCTCGGCGGATACAGGACCCGTTCCCCAAAACCTAGCGGAAAGCCTGATATAGTGGGCGTTATAATTGAGCTCTTGTATGCATACTATCTATTGGAAGTTTGATGTTGGGATGTAAATTGAACTTCAGCCTCAATCATTTTTTCCCTTCTCTAAACAAACAGATGAAGTGACTTCTTCCAATTTGAAATCCTGTCCCTATTGTTGTTATCTATCTATATAAAAGCCAAGTGTTATATCTGTCACGATTTTGGTGTGTTTAAAACATATCACCCCCATGTCAATTTGCACCCAAATTTTGGCCATGTCCTGCGGCACATCTTACGATCTTTTGTCGGTACAAGACAATATGAGATATAACATGTTTCCCAAAGGTTATCAAGGTGATATTTTTACTGATATAATGCATTACCTTCTCTTAAAGACGAATATGGTTTCAGCGGCGTCCGTCATAAATTCCAGACAAACTCCACACACCGTTTACCGGCTTTCTTTATATTGTTATAAGTGGTGACGATATTTTCCTGCATGTCATGTTTGTCACCCATCATTTTTGACCTCAGATGACTTAATAAAGGGCCATATCTGTGCAAACAAGAGCATCGCTAGGGCTTGGCAAAATACGCCCTTTAGCGATTGTACTACCTCAAAATAAAATATTAATTTGAGCTTAAAATAAAAATATAATATGCCCCTAATTTCAATGCCAAAATGTGGTCAAATTCTAAGTCGAAAAAGGGCTGTAACTCATGTAAACATAATTGGAGGGAACCCATATTTGAAATTTGCCTGTATTTTTAGCTGGGAAATACACATACCAACTTTAGTTCAGGTCAAATAATCCAAACTGGAGTTATCTGTTGGAAACAATTTTTTTTAACAGAAGGTCAAATTCTAAGTCGAAAAAGGGCCGTAACTCATGTAAACATAATTGGACGGAACCCATATTCGAACTTGGCCTGTATTTTTAGCTGTTAAACACACATACCAACTTTGGTTCAGATAAAATAATCCAAACTGGAGTTATCAATCGGAAACCAAAAATGTTAACCGACAGATGGATCGACGACCGCACCAACAGGGCGGACTGATTACATTATATGACCTTTTTTCACAAGGGCGTATAACAAAAACATTCATTGTCAGCTTAGAATATACGTAGGAAAATTGGTACACATACTAGTATGTTCACATGACCAGGGTAATGTCCTGGGATAGGCACATTTGACCTCAGATGACTTAATAATTAGCAATAAAGAGTGTTTATTATCAGCTTGAAAGGTAGATTGTAACTTTATCCGGAGAGTTTCATGCAGTTTGTCACCCATCATTTTTGACGGGCAATCCCCTAGTGTTAATTAATATAAATCCTGTGTGTTATATATATACACTACACGACAAAAAACTCAATATTCCAAAGAAATGATATGATTTACAAAAGGGTATATTGATTATATTATGGACGTCATGTTGAGAGAACATACCTGGGTAGAATATCTATTATATTATCAATCAAATTTCACATCAATATTTGATAAAAGAAAAAGGTTTCACCGCGAGATGAGTCAGTAAAATCAGAAAATAACAAAAACAGCAAAATATCTATGATCACATGACGATATTTTCTTGTAAACTGTATTTCACTGCTGCGACAAAACCACAAGAGACATCCAGTGCAAATAACTCATAGAGTGTCGCACGTCAATCAAAACAGTAAACAGGGCCTTAATGGAAACATGAATATTAATGAGCTCTGGCGAGCAGGGGATTTCCCCCGTCCATCTCTGAAATGAATTTAAGTAGCAGGAATCTCTAGACTGAGAGTTACATGCAACTGTAATGAAGCCTTGGTTTAGTTATAACAATGTTCGCACTGGGCCTAAAAATCTTTGGTCGATTATTTTGGCAAATTCTGATTTTTATTTGCCAAATTAAATCCTCATTTATTGGTCTCAAAATTAATGAGTATTTTTGTTTTATTAACCCTTTACCCAACAAACCGGCCAAAACCGGCCAAATAAAGCTGCAACAGCCTAAAATATCTTCGGTCTGTCTCAATAGAACCATACAAATATGGATATCATTGGAACCGGCTCCTTGACCACATTGTGATAGTTACAGTTATGCCCTGTGCCAATGCATTCTCTTATATATGCGAGTCGACCATAGGTCGCCTCGCATATATAAGAGAATGCATTGGCCTAAAAAAAATCTTTTTTTAACACTTTTTACCATTTTTTCTTACATTCTTTAACAATTTTATAATTTTTAATGTGTTAAGCCAATGCATTCTCTTATATATGCGAGGCGACCTATGGTCGACTCGCATATATAAGAGAATGCATTGGCACAGGGCCCTTCTGTTGGGTAAAGGGTTAAACATCTAACATTCTATATATGTATGTCCATACCTTCAAATACCATGCCTAGAATTCCACCATTGTTACTTGACAATATACCACTTCCCATCATCTATACCATTCAGCCTTATGACAGACAAAGGAATGAAATGATTCATTAGTGTTAATCCTCATTACTGTGTTTATTGCATTCGGTAGCCCTTTGTTCGATAGTGCATTTTGTTACCAATTAAGCTGTATCACCTAATCAATTAGCAGGTGATCATACTATAAATTTGATTCTCATGGTCGCGCCAATTTCAAAATAAATTTGGGTTTTTGAATTAGATTGCGATTTTAGGGTAAAAAAAACTTTGGGCAAATGAATTTTTTTTTTGCCATTTAAAATTTTTCGAAAATAATTGTCCATTAGCCGATTTGGCCAATGAAAGCATGAACCCTGACTGACATAGTTGCAATAGATAGTATTGTCTACTCAGAAGAAAATAACATGTTGAAGTGTTTTCACATGTTACAATTGGCAGCCAGCTTTGTTTTGACTGATTCAATTGTGATGCTGTTTCGTGGTACAATCCGGTGTGCTCTCGGCAAAGAAACAGGATAAGAGCAGCTCCAACAACATACAGCTGAGGAAACATAGATCACTTGTTTGGTGAACAATATCAACCTGCAGGAGTCTCACCAAGTGTATCTTCACATGCTATGAGGTTAAAACATCTGTTATGATTTACGGATATACATGCAACAAGAGGTGTGCACTGGAGTGCTAGCATACCCCCACTGTGGCAAATTCAACCCGCATTATTCGTAAACCCAACAAAAAAGATTTTTAACTTTAAAGAAAAATTCGGACTAATCATATCGATATGGTGTCACAAGAAGCTTGTACAGAAAAATAAGTCAAAATAAGTCGAAAATGAAGTGTAATATTACGAAAAACAGTCTAAGCCAATCCCTAGCCGCAACATGTAGAGAGGGTATTGTGAGAACCATGTATACCAAAAATTATTGAAATCGGTTCATATTTGTTAAAGTTATTAAGTCGGACAGAATTTTCTAAGTAAAAAAAAGTCGAAAATGAGGCGTAACTTAAAAAAATAAAAGGTCGCAGACCACATGTCCCCCGACTCGAGTGGTAAACTTCATGATTGGAATTGTTAGAAGGATACTATTTGCAACAATGTTATACAGTATATAGATGTTGCAAACCACCGCAAAATTTCTTGGACAAAACAACCCGATGAACAAACGCATGCAAACGCGAAAAAATGATATTTTTGTATTAGCTATATAGATGTTGCAAATCACCAACATGTTAGGAACAATATCCCAGAATTTCAAATCTCTACATTTAAAACTGTAGGAGTTGATTACACCATGAAGGTACCCAATCTCATCCAAAAGGCAAAAATGTTCCAAATTTTCTAAGTCGAAAAACCCCCAAAAATATGGAAAAAATGATATTTTTTATTAGCTATATAGATGTTGCAAATCAACAACATGTTAGGAACAATATCCCAGAGTTTAAAATCTCTACATTTAAAACTGTAGGAGGAGTTGATTACACCATGAAGGTACCCAATCTCATCCAAAAGGCAAAAATGTTCCAAATTTTATAAGTCGAAAACCCCCCCAAAAATATGGAAAAAATTATATTTTTGATTAGCTATATAGATGTTGCAAATCACCAACATGTTAGGAACAATATCCCAGAGTTTCAAATCTCTACATTTAAAACTGTAGGAGGAGTTGATTACACCATGAAGGTACCCAATCTCATCCAAAAGGCAAAAATGTTCCAAATTTTATAAGTCGAAAACCCCCCCAAAAATATATAAAAAATTATATTTTTGATTAGCTATATAGATGTTGCAAATCACCAACATGTTAGGAACAATATCCCAGAGTTTCAAATCTCTACGTTTAAAACTGTAGGAGGAGTTGATTACACCATGAAGGTACCCAATCTCATCCAAAAGGCAAAAATGTTCCAAATTTTATAAGTCGAAAACCCCCCCAAAAATATGGAAAAAATTATATTTTTGATTAGCTATATAGATGTTGCAAATCACCAACATGTTAGGAACAATATCCCAGAGTTTCAAATCTCTACGTTTAAAACTGTAGGAGGAGTTGATTACACCATGAAGGTACCCAATCTCGGACGCACGGACTTTGGAAGTTCTCTGAAAATAGCCTATTGAGAATTTCGTCCGACCTTGACCTTCAGAGTTATCGCCATTTTGTTGATTTTTGGGGGGTTTTCGAGTCTCTAAAATGACTCGCGAAATCGAGGTTTGATTTCTTATATCGTCGAAACGGCTTGACCGATTGATTTGAAATTTGGTACCTGCATAGCCATTGAGTATACGCAGTCGATGCACAAATAGGGAATTTTGTCTGACCTTGACCTTTGGAAACAACGGTCGTTATCGGTTTTATTGTTGTGAAGAGATCTCCTCCTAAACGGCTTGAGATATCGGGTTCGGACTTTTTTCATTATTTGCGCATGTTTGTGTGTTATGAACCACCGAAAAATGATAGGGTTCTCACTTCCGGTCTAAAAGTTCGCTAGGGGTCGAAGGGTAAAACAACGCTCTTTATAGGGAATCTAGAACGGCTTGAGCTATTGAGTTGGGACTTTTTGTATCATGTGCAGCAAACTCTGCGCTCTCTATTGTTATATATAGTTAACGGATTTGACTTCCGGTTTGGGAGAACGGACGTGTGGGTATGTATCTCAAAACTATTTGGGCGCAGATTTTGATGAAATTTCATGGACATAATCTTTAGTTGTAGCTGATCACTATCCCACTCGAATTTTTAAAATCGGACTGAAACTTCTGGAGTTATGGCTGCTTAAAAACCTGATTTTTATGGGGTTTTCTGACCCCTAGAATGACTTGCAAAATTGAAAAATGTTTTATTTCTTATATCGTCGAAACGGCTTGGCCAATTCATTTGAAATTTTGTAGCTACATAGCCATTGACCATTCGCAGTCGATGCACAAATAAGGAATTTCGTCTGTCTTTGACCTTTGGAAACAACGCTCTTTATCTGTTTTATTGTTGTTAACGCATCTTCTCCTAAACGGCTTGAGATATCGGGTTCGGACTTTTTTCATTATTTGCGCATGTACATGTGTTATAAACCACCGAAAAATGATAGGGGTCGCACCTTCGGTTAAAAAGTTGACTCTGGTTGAATATAATAAAAGAACGCTCTTTATACGAAATCCAGAACGGCTTGAGATATTGAGTTGGGACTTTTTGCCTTATGTGCATCAAACTGTGCGCTGTATAAAGATATATATAGTTAACGGATTTCACTTCCGGTTTGGGAGAACGGGCGTGTGGGTGTGTATCTCAAAATGTTTTTGGTGCAGATATTGATGAAATTTGGTGGATATAATCTGCGGTTGCCGAGTATTGCTATGAGCTACAGTATCACCATACTGACATGTGTGTCCTGAAAACTGATGCTTTATCAGGTGACACAATTTACCGTCATTGGTGAACATGGAAGTATCGAAATTGCTGTGCAATTTCAGTTTCATTCTAGTTACTATTATTATTATTAACATATTGGGCTGCCACGATTCATCGCAATTCAAGATGCAATGCATCATTCTGGGAATTGTATCAGTTAAAGTATTATAGTCTATTTCTAATACCTGGCCATGCATTTTGGTCATTTTAGTTCAGTCTTAAAATTTACTTCAATGAATATGCTGAGGTGAACACTGATCAGAATATACATACTAAAAATGATTAAGTGTTTCATCTAGTTTTCACATCCGTCGGTTGCCAAAAATTTGCAATGTGATGCATATCGCATCGTGATAGTAAATTCGCGATTCGCATAGCTAAGGTCTGAATCGTTGCAGCCCTATTAACAAAGTAAGACAGATATATTATTAATAAATATATTAATAAAACATATTCTTTTTTTCATTCCATTTTGACATTTCATGTATAGTTCAGAACAAAATATCTTCTATGGAGTAAACCAATTACTGGTAATTAATAGTGACATTTTATCAACGGCATTAGTGATTTTAAATGAGCAGGTCACTTGGCTAGATCATGCCATGAATCTCTACTTATATCTATACATGCCCATAGAGATCATATATGTAACAGTACAAAACCTGGGAACTTTTTAATGTTGTGATGTTTTGACAGGAAAGTTTATAATGAACAAGACAGTCAAAGACTGTGGGGTCGCTCACCAGACTGCAAAGACTGATAAGACTGGGACTCTTGAGACCATAACAGTCAGAACTTTTCATAATCACTTTATAAGAAGCGGATCTAAACAGAGATCAGCGAATATCTACCTTTTAATTACCAATGCAACACTACAGATCCCCCCTCCAGCTCAACATATCCCCTCCTGACCGGGCTCCAGATTCCCAAGTCTTAGGATGGAATTTCACAACTGACGTCTCAAACTTTCTCAATTGTTCGAAATTTCCATTCTCACAAGCACCTTTTTATAAACTATTTAGACATGTTTGAAGCCCAATTATCCATGAACCCGAAAACAACATATATATGTCAGATTAATCAGTCAGGTAGTTCCAAGGTAGATGTTTTAAGTGAAGTCCCCATAGCCCCGTCATTTCTTAACAGGTTGACCTCATGTTAACAAATCTGAATCTCAGTCACTAAAGGATCCTCCATACTATATGTAAGCTAAATAGTCCAACCTCTCTTGAGAAGACATTTTTAAGTATTACTATAGAGACATACAGTTATGTCCCTGGTCCCAGTCTATTTAATCTGGTGACCCCATCTGAATAAATTTGAATCTCAGACACCAAAGAACCCTTCATACTAAATATCAGTAAAATAGACCTGATGGTCTGTGTGAAGGAAGCATATTAAGAGGAAAACTTTCCTTTGCTTGACCCCTAGTTGACCCCATTTAAAACCAATAACCCCATTTGAAAAAAAATCTGAACTCCGGGTCACCCAAGGACTGTTCATACCAAATATGAACCCGTTCAACCTGATGGTACAGCAGAAGAGGTAGTTTTTAAGAAGTACTATGGAGAGCAAGAGTTATGGCCCTGCCTTCATAACCATTTGATAGAGTGACCTCATTTAAACAAATATGAATGATGAATGTAAGTCACCTAGGGAATATCTACACCAAATATGAACCCATTCAGTCTAGAGAAGATGTGAGCTCAAAAATTACATTTCATTGAACAAATCTGTAAATCACCCCCCCCCCCCCCCCCCAACACAGTGGCGACATCCCTGCAAGAATATGACATACATGATTTATTTGGATGCCTATTGCCTTAACAAAATAACCATGACCTTGAAAGCCAGTGCATTCTCTTTTATATGGGAGGCTTCCCATGGGAGCATATATGAGAGAATGCAGAAGCACAGTGTCTTCATTGCTCTCACCAGCACAACTCTGGTCATGAAATGGTTAATATTAATAGTAAAAATAAACTTTATCTGCCAAACAGGTAATTTGTATCTGAGATAAACATGGGATAAAAGTCCATTCATAAAGCCACTATCAGCTACCAGAAAGTCTGGGAGACCTGTTGACATGAAGATAATTAATGATGGCACAAACATTTTGCCCAGTGATACCAATGTATTGTGTTACTCCTACAGCTGTGATCAAAACAAGGATTTACATCCACACCTAAATATATAAACCCATTTGGTCTTTAATATGTATCTGGAGAAGAAAACAATTGATGGACGGATAGAGACATAATGACAGATGGATGGATGGGAAAACAGTCTGACATAGAGACTGACAAATTCAATCCAATATACCCCCCCCAAGTTTTTTTTTGCAAAATCAGGGTATGATGAGTTCAATTGGATACTGGTGGTTAAGAACATATAAATATTCGAACAGCCAAGCCTGAACATAGTGTCTGACATTTGCACAATGAGGTCCCCAAAGGGTAAATTTAATGACACAATCCTGCAATGTGGGCTAGCATCACCAAATTCACCCTCTGGGGACCTCATTCTGTGTAGGCCTCAACTGCTATGGGAGACATAGCATTAGATTGATGTTCTCCAGTTAAAGTTGGTGATGTGCACCCACTGGGCACCTCAATTATGCATTTTATATTCACAAATTAGGGGATATAGAAACTATAAACAGAAGGGAAAAAGTAAGTAAAAGTGTCAATTTAAGTGCCTATATACTTCCCAGAAGATGAGGTTAAGCAGAATGAGGACCCTGGCTAGTGTATTTGGTGATGCTAGACTGCTGTGCAGGATAGCATAACTAAATTCACCCTCTGGGAACCTCTTTCTGCAAATGCCAGACACACTAAATTCAGGTTAGAGAACAATAATTTGTTTTTATTTTATATTAATAACACACATTGGCATGAGTGCTGTCTAAGCATTAAGTTCACACCTGTCAGCCTGATAAAAATCACAATTGATGTCTGTGTGTGTATTTATATTAACTCTCTCTCTGGGTCTGTAGCTAATACAATTGACTTAATCTGCTGGTGGGGGAGATCCTGTGAGTTAGGAAATGAGATAGGGTGGAATGCTGTTGGTTGGGGGCAGTGTGGGGTTCTGGGTCATGTGGGGGGGGGGGGGGGTGATAATTTTGTTTGTATGTTAAATTGATCAAGGAGTTCCTAAATTTATTATTATTTTTTTGGGAATTATGGCCCTGGCTCCATCCCTATTTGACCCAGTGACCCCATTTGAACAAATCTGAACCCCAGTCATTCAATGACCCCACATACCAAATATAAACTAAATCGGCATAATGGTTCTTGACAAGATGTCGATATAAGAATTACCAAGGAGGAATGTAGTTATGGCCCTGGTTTCGCAACTGTTTGACACAGTGACCTCATTTGAACAAATCTGAATGACAGTCACCTAGGGAACATCCACACCAAATATGATCAAAATGCAAAAATGTAAATTTTTGGTTTTTAGAGTTATGTCCCTGGCTCTGCCCCTATTTGAGCCAGTGACCCAATTTGAACAAATCTGATTCCCAGTCACCCAAGGTTCCTCAGTACCAAATATAAGCTAAATCGGCCCAATATTTTTTTTGAAGAAGTCATTGTAAGAATTACTATGAGTTATGGCCCTGGTTTCTCAACTAATTGACCGGGTGACCTCATTTGAACAAATCTGAACACCAGCCACCCAAGGACCCTCCATACCAAATATTAGCTAAATCGGCAAAATGGTTATGGACAAGAAGTTGTTAAAAGAATTACTATGGAGGAATAGAGTTATGGCCCTGGTTTCGCAACTATTTGACCCAGTGACCTCATTTGAACAAATCTGAATGAGAGTCACCTAGGGAACATCCACACCAAATATGAACCAATTCGGTATGATGGTTTCAGAGGAGAAGATGTTTTAAAAAAAGTTGACGGACGGACAGACGGACGGACGAGGAGTGATGACTATAGCTCCACCGGAGACTTCGTCTCAGGTGAGCTAAAAAGCAGTGCAGGTAATATATTTCTTAGTTAATTAATATATGTTCCTTAAAGGTGCCATTACACGATTAAGCTTGCTTAGTTCAGCTTCAGATGGTAACCACAGGGGGTTATGCTGAATGTTCACATTAAGCCGCTTACACATGAGCGTGGCGCGACCGACGCGGCCGGACGATCGAGTTTGTGCAGTCATGAAGCACGGGACCTTACACATTGGCGCGGCGCGGCCAATTTACGCGCGGCGACATTTTTAATGAGCGGCGCGATTATTTGCAATTGGACCATGAGCCATTTTGCAGAGCGATCGCGCGACGAATCACTGTCAGATCAAAGCATTCCACGCATAGTCATCGGGTCATGTAGTACTACCTCAAATTTAAGGGAAATCCGCACCCTGTATTCTTTCTTTATATCATCTTCGACGAAGAAAAGTATCCGTGCAAACTGTTCCTTGACGTTCTAAAGTATTGTATAAATTTGTCCTCATCTGAATAGAGTTCACGGTATAAATGATTAAATACACCATGTAAGTATCTCTTCTTATTAATTGGGTGTACCCAAAACCTTCTATTTCTCTTAATTTTCCGTTGTCGATACAAATATGCCAGCGCTATTATAACAAGTGTGTCATCAGACACTGCCTCCATTCTAGAAATCATGTTATGAAAGACAATACTTCGGGCGTTTATAATTATTCTGCCGCTGCCATGTGAAAGCGACACACTCACGCGGCGAAGACAAAAAGTTTATTCGCTAGATAACCGCGTGGGTCGCGCCGCGCCCATGTGTAACCGGCTTTACACCATCCTGAGCAAGCTTTTATAAGCACTGTTTTATCAGGAAATCTTTTACAACTGTCCATCATAATTAACTGGTCTGTGGTTATATTTACTAACAGTAGACTCCAATATTGTGGACTACACATGTGTCTTTTATCAGATATCAGAGGAATTCTGTTATTTAACTGCTACTTGACATTAATTGGCCATTCATGCTGTATGGAAAAACAGCCGAGTTCCTTTTGATTCAGCTTGCTCAATTGGTAATAAAAAGTGCTGAGCTGTATGAAATGGCATGGCATTACAGGATGCAGCTCGCCTCTTGAGCTTGCTGAATTAAGCAAGCTTAATCGTGTAAAGGCACCTTAATAATGTATTTCATTGTAGGTGAAGGCCCCAACTTGAAATTTCACAATTTAAGTGACTTTGTGAGCAATTTTGCTTTGTGTTACTGACAATAATGCAATTTCTCCAGGGTAATTCATCCCTATGGGAGACTCGCGAATATAAGAGAATGCATTGGCACAGGGTTTTCAATAAATTTCAGGAAGATCCAGTCAAGGAAGGGTTAATGTGTAAAATAAACCTGCAGCGCCATGATGTACATGTAGGCGCTTAGCTGGTGATATGTCATGTGATAGCAGCCTGGAAATAATTAACCCTTTCATGACGGGAGCTACAGTAATGCCCTAAATAATTGACTCCTTAACCCTTTACCCAACAGAAGGGCCCTGTGCCAATGCATTCTCTTATATATGCGAGTCGACCATAGGTCGCCTCGCATATATAAGAGAATGCATTGGCTTAACACATTAAAAATTAAAAAATTGTTAAAGAATGTAAGAAAAAATGGTAAAAAGTGTTAAAAAAAGATTTTTTTTAGGCCAATGCATTCTCTTATATATGCGAGGCGACCTATGGTCGACTCGCATATATAAGAGAATGCATTGGCACAGGGCTAACTGTAACTATCACAATGTGGTCAAGGAGCCGGTTCCAATGATATCCATATGTGTATGGTTCTATTGAGACAGACCGAAGATATTTTAGGCTGTTGAAGCTTTATTTGGCCGGTTTTGGCCGGTTTGTTGGGTAAAGGGTTAACCACAGAAAATATGGCTTGTTGCCATTCATCGGAAAGCTCTCACAGAGAGTTTTCCGATGAATGGCAACAAGCCATATTTTCAGAATTGGGAAAAAAAATGGACCAAAGATTTTTAGGCCCAGTGTGAACATTGATACCAGTCTAATTATAACTAAACCAAGTCTTCATTACAGTTACAGTAATGCCCTAAATAATCGACTCTTAACCACAACAGAATTATGGGTAATTTTTCAGGAGTTAGTCGAAAATATAGCTTGTTCCCATTCATCGGAAAGCTCTCAGTGAGAGCTCTCCGATGAATGGCAACAAGCCATATTTCCGACTAAATCCTGGAAAATTACCCATAATTCTGCTGTGGTTAAGGAGTCGATTATTTAGGGCATTACTGTATGCTGGATGTTTGAATGTTTGAATGTTTATTTGCACATTAATACAATACAGTGTTATATAATTATATGTATACATATTTACATGTGCAGGGGTGGCATGGCCATTGCTCAAGCATGCCTGACACGCGACTCCGATTGCTAACCACGACTGCTCAAGTGTGCAGTGGCCTTTAGAAAGGATCATCACAATGATTACACTTGTGGTGACAGTTGATAATGCTTGCTTCTACTTCCTGTTTAATAATTTGATTACTCATCAACATTTATAAGGACTCCAGACGACCACTTTGAATTCCAGGAAATTTATACATGTACTAGTAGCAATCGACACGGCTAAAACAACTGAGCTGTTGCCGGTGCATAAACCCTACAGTATATTTTAACCATTTGGGAACTTTAATCTTAGTCTAATTTTTGTCTCCCATAACATATAATGCCATGCAGAATGAGTTCACCAGATGGTGAATTTGGTGATGCTAGTCCACTATGCGGGATAGCATCACTAAATTCAAACTCTGGGGACCTCATTCTGCAAATGACAGGCACACTAAACTCAGACTTGAGTGGTAAACATGAGGAAATACATGTAACTGTGTTCCAGAATAAATTAAGTGTCCAATTGCACTCGTGTGACAGTACGTCTGTCCTGCAGGAGACCGCAATGAAAAGTCTTACTCAAGCCTGAATTTAGTGTCTGTCATTTACAGAATGAAGTCCCCAGAGGGTGCATTTGGTGATGCTAGCCCACTATCTGCATGGCCTCATCTGCTATGGGAAACATAGACTCAGATTGAAGTTCCCAAATGGTGAATATTGTGATGAACACCCATTGGGATTATGCAATGTGTTGTCTGCAAATTGGGGGATATAGAGAAACTAAACTAAAAAGAAATGGAATCTATGTGAAGAGGTTCCTATAGAAGGAGAAGAGAAGATGAGGCCTAAGCAGAATGAGGTCCCCAGTGGGTAAAATTTTTGTGATGGGTAACTTTTCAGGATTTAGTCGGAAATATGGCTTGTTGCCATTCATCGGAAAGCTCTCACCGAGAGGTCGATTAATTAGAGCATTACTGTAGCTCCCCGAGAGCTTTCTGATGAATGGCAACAAGCCATATTTCCGACTAAATCCTGAAAAGTTACCCATAATTCTGCTGTGGTTAACCCTTTACCCAACAGAAGGGCCCTGTGCCAATGCATTCTCTTATATAAGCGAGTCGACCATAGGTCGCCTCGCATATATAAGAGAATGCATTGGCTTAACACATTAAAAATTATAAAATTGTTAAAGAATGTAAGAACAAATGCATTCTCTTATATATGCGAGGCAACCTATGGTCGACTCGCATATATAAGAGAATGCATTGGCACAGGGCATAACTGTAACTATCACAATGTGGTCAAGGAGCCGGTTACAATGATATCCATATTTGTATGGTTCTATTGAGACAGACCCAAGATATTTTAGGCTGTTGAAGTTTTATTTGGCCGGTTTTGGCCGGTTTGTTGGGTAAAGGGTTAAGAGGTTGATTAATTAGAGCATTACTGTATGTCAGAGAATAAAGCGTCCAATTGCACTCATTGTGACAGGTCTGTCCCACAGGAAACCAGAATAAAATGTCTTATTGTAGAAATCAATATTATGAATATTCAATCAATCTCCGGGATTAATACCAACAGAACATCTATCCTGATAACACATAGATGGATCCGGATTCCAAGCTCACATCCAATGTATCAGACCCCCGCCATTAACCCTTTACCCAACAGAAGGGCCCTGTGCCAATGCATTCTCTTATATATGCGAGTCGACCATAGGTCGCCTCGCATATATAAGAGAATGCATTGGCTTGACACATTAAAAATTATAAAATTGTTAAAGAATGTAAGAAAAAATGATAAAAAGTGTTAAAAAAAGATTTTTTTTAGGCCAATGCATTCTCTTATATATGCGAGTCAACCTATGGTCGACTCGCATATATAAGAGAATGCATTGGCACAGGGCATAACTGTAACTATCACAATGTGGTCAAGGAGCCGGTTCCAATGATATCCATATTTGTATGGTTCTATTGAGACAGACCGAAGATATTTTAGGCTGTTGAAGCTTTATTTGGCCGGTTTTGGCCGGTTTGTTGGGTAAAGGGTTAAAGACATACATGTATATGGAATGGATTCCAAGATGCACATCTAATGCATCATTTTCCCGCAATAAAACATATACTACTGTACTGCCCTAAGTAAATTACTCATCAAACCGTGGATGCCCCCTCAACCCTTTCATGGTGGGAGCTGTACTGTTGCAGCATTAAAGATCCTTTGACAGTGCATTCTCTTATATATGCGAATACTGTTGGTATGCAGGCTTGTCCACTCAAGCAGTGAGCAATCTACTGGAAATAGGCCACATAATTAGAGATAGCTGGTCAGCTGGGAGTTTGGCTGTGGACCGACATGTATGACCTAAAACTCATCTCAGCCCAAAGGTTAACCGGTATATCAGTTTTTGCAAATGGCTGCTCACAATTTTCCAATATAGCACATACATGTATATCGGGACATAGTTTCCACCCCCTGCCACCTGCTTCTAACATTCCTGTATGTACAGGTAATTCCAAGGTTGTGTTGGAGCTGCGACCTCATAACTCACACATGAAACCTCGTTGATTCCAAGGATGTGTTGGATGTCCGCCCTGACTATTATATTATGATTAATAGTGGTTGGTTTTTTTTCTGAAACCACTTACTGGAGTAAATCCAAGACCGACTGGCATAAGATATCACCTTGCTGATGGGATTAGCAATTTAACTAGAATTTATGCATGCATTTGGTGCCTCCTTTCATCAGTATATCGTTATCTAGTCATCACAAATATCCAAGCCTGTGTCAGACATTTGCAGAATGAGGTCCCCGGATGGTGAATTTTGTGATTCTACACTGCACAGCCGGCTATAGCATCACCTAATTCACCCTCTGGGGTCTTCATTCTGCTTCGGCCTCATCTTCTAAGAGTTATCTATAGTCTATAGTCTCAAATTAACATTGTTTTTAGTTACTTTTTCCCTTCTGTTCAGTTTCTATAACCCCTAATTTGCAGAAGATAAAATTCATAATCACCAACTTCAACTGAGGAACTTCAATCTGATCCTAGGTCTCCCATAGCAGTTGAGGCCTGTGCAGAATGAAGTCCACACAGGTTGAATTTGGTGATGCTGGCCAACTGTGCAGATTCACCCTCTGGGGACCTCATTCTGCAAATGTCAGACACATTATATCCAGACTTGATACCATTATATAGTCATCACAGATATAACTGGACCAACCATCCTAGGCTGGCAATCTGCAGGCAGAAGTGACTCATTATGGGCTTGATTTCTGAGTAATTTAAAAAAGACCTGTCTTACTCGATCTTATCTTACTGAGTCATAAACTCATTTTCATTATAATTACCATGTTGTTTGTACTAGTATCATTCATAAAGCACATCATTAAAGACTAATTCGTACAAGTAGCTCAAATTCATTTATTTTTTGCATATATCCTGTTGAGTATAACATGAGATGGTCCCATAAATGGCCTTTAAGGCTTTAAGGCCTTGACCATAAACGAGGGTATAACCCCCCCTCCCCCTGAATCCTGAATACCAGTTAATTTTGGAGGGTGAATCCTGAATACATGTCAAGAAATAATATGCGATAAATGACATACAAATTGACTGTTTTAATATACCGGTTAATTAAAAGTTTGGAATTGGAACACAAATCAAATATAGTTTCCGGACGCTTTCCGGTTAACGACCAAAGAGACGCCGGTCGCGTTATGGGCGTTATATGATACGATTAATGATACTGTATGATGGCATGCTGGTCGAATATGCCCAAGAAGCTATTCTACCCACTCATTCATACAGATAACTAGCACAAAATATTATTTTGCGCCATCAAAACCTGCGTCCAAGATGTTTTGCTTGAACCCGAATACCAGTTAATTCGGGGGTATGAATCCCACGTACAGCTTCAAAACACCCTGAATCCCGCGTACCGGAAGGGGGGGGGGGGGGGGGTGATACCCTCATAAACCCTGGAAATTTATTAATTTAGTTTCATCATTTGTTTTACTTGTCTCTAATAGAGATAATCATCTGTATGAATTAGATCATGCCATAAATCTCTACTCTGGCTATGCCAGGGATCATACTCCACCAGTTCAAAACATACATAGGAATTTTTTTTTATGTTCTGACAGGGAACTTTATAACATTGAACAAACAACTACGATTTCTTTGTTAAACCGGCCTTCCACGACAGGAGCTTCCAGACATTTTGCAAAAATAATGTGCCAATGCATTCTCTTATATATGTGAGTCTCCCATAGGGAGCCTCGCATATATAAGAGAATACATTGTATCACTGTAGGTAAATGTCCCAGCTGGAGATCACATGATTTAAGTGACATTGATGAGTGAGTTTGCTTTGTGTCCTTACAATCATGAAATTTCTCCTGGGTAATCAATTCACTGTGTAAATTGGCTCACAAAGTCATGCAATATCCAGCTGGTACCACCCCTGCTGTGAAATAGATTAACCAAATAGTAGCAACCAAGAAATATATTCCTTGTGTTGTTTGTTCAATGTTATAAAGTTCCTGGTCAGAACATCAAAAAGTTAGCAGGTTTTGAACTGGTGGAATATGATCTCTACGGGCCAAGCCAAAGCAGAGATTCATGACATGATGAGTGTATCAGCTAGTATACACAGTATATGAATATGTGTGATGGAACTGCATATATCACTGACTTAACAACTTCCAACCAGATTCACATTACAAGAATGAGTTCACCAGGCCCCACGCTAGGAGGCAACTCGGGCGAAATTCTCGCCCTTGTGCTGGCGAAGTCGCCCTCGGATGTTCAACATGTAAGCCTGAGTTTAGTGTGCCTGTCATTTGAATGAGGTCCCCAGGATATGAATTTAGTGATGCTATCCCACATAATTGACACATTGCATAATTGAGGTTCCCAATGGGTGTACATCACAATATTTGCATTTGGGAACTTCAATCTGAGTCTATAGAAGATGAGGCCTAAGCAGAATGAGGTCCCCAGTAGGTGAATTTAGTGATGCTAGCCCACTATGCGGGATAGCGTCAGTAATTCACCCTCTGGGGACCTCATTCTGCAAATGGCAGGCACACTAAACTCAGGCTTGTTTACCATGATGTCTTTACCAGAAACAATATATATTCCATCAATGTAAATCATGAAATCAATAGATTATATCTAAGGTGAAGTATCTTGTTTTCTGAAGAGCTGACTCTCGATCCGCGATCGGACAAATCGATGCCATAATCTGATATATAAACAACCATCTGAGCAGTCAATTCTATTAGTACCGACCTAATTTCATTGACAATTAAGTTACTAGAAAAAGAAAAGACTTAAACATTTGGCTATATTTTAGTACTGGTATGCGAGTTATAAAATCTTGTTCAGATAACAATTTTCATAATTGGCTTAAAACTGATTTAACCCTTTACCCAACAAAACAGCCAAAACCGGCCAAATAAAGCTTCAACAGCCTAAAATATCTTCGGTCTGTCTCAATAGAACCATACAAATATGGATATCATTGGAACCGGCTCCTTGACCACATTGTGATAGTTACAGTTATGCCCTGTGCCAATGCATTCTCTTATATATGCGAGTCGACCATAGGTCGCCTCGCATATATAAGAGAATGCATTGGCCTAAAAAAAATCTTTTTTTAACACTTTTTACCATTTTTTCTTACATTCTTTAACAATTTTATAATTTTTAATGTGTTAAGCCAATGCATTCTCTTATATATGCGAGGCGACCTATGGTCGACTCGCATATATAAGAGAATGCATTGGCAATGGTCTACAGTAATGCTCTAAGTAATCAACCCCTTATTAACCACAGCAGAATTATGGGTGACTTTTCAGGATTTAGTCGGAAATATGGCTTGTTGCCATTCATCAGAAAGCTCTCGGCGAGAGCTTTCCGATGAATGGCAACAAGCCATATTTCCGACTAAATCCTGAAAAGTTACCCATAATTCTGCTGTAGTTAAGAGGTCGATTAATTAGAGCATTACTGTAGCTCTTTTGATAACTGGTGTATCTTCGTCAGGACCAGGATGGTGTGGGTATAGAGGAGAAGTGAGTAGAAGTTCGCGCCCGGGATGGTCGAAAAGATCGAGTGATCTTCTCCTTCACCCCACGGTTTGTTGTTGTTGGAGATATAGCACACAGAAAAACGACATGTCTGAACACGGCAAAAGTTGAATATAATTGAATTAAATGTTATATCTTGAATTGGATTGATTTGAATTGGGTTGCTAGGGGAAAGGCCCACGAGCTTTAATACGGGGTATGTGGGGAGTCCCGGTGTGTCCCTTTGATGTTTTGTAATAGAGTATAGAGGCAGATTTTGCCTGTCCTTTTATACTCTAGATTGGTTGAGCGTGTGTTATGATTGGTCAATGAGTGAAGGTCAGAGGGTTGTGGACCTGGAGCGGGTCATGAGGTGTTGTGCGGATATATTGCGGGTATGTTTTCCAATTGAGATTTGCGGGTAGTTTGTGCGGGTATATGGTCGCTTCCCAGTGGCTGAAGTTTAGTGCGGGTAGTTGTGCGGGTATATTGGATGGGGTGCTCCAAATATGTCGGTTGGCCCTTGATTTCCGTTAAAGTTGAGCGGGTATTTTTTTTTCATGACACTGTGGTCCAGTGCGGGTAGTAGTAGCGGGTATGTTGGATACATTGCTATAAATGACCCGGTGTGCGCGATTTTTAAAACTGATTAAACCTGTCCCTTTCATGACGGGAGCTTCACTGGTGCAGAATTAAAGATCCTGTGCCAATCCATTCTCTTATATACATGTACGCAAGTCTCCCATATGGAAACTCACATATATATGAGAATGCATTGGCACAGAGTTTTTGCAAAATTTTAAGAAGCTCCAGTCATGGAAGGTTTATTAAGGCCTTGAAATGTAATACAAATAACTTTGTTTCAATGATGACAAGCTTGGTTTGATTCTTTTAACCCTTTACCCAACAGAACGGCCCTGTGCCAATGCATTCTCTTATATATGCGAGTCGACCATAGGTCGCCTCGCATATATAAGAGAGTGCATTGGCTTAAAATATTAAAAATGATAAAATTGTCAAAGAATGTAGAATGTAGAATTTAGGCCAATGTATTCTCTTATATATGCGAGGCGACCTATGGTCGACTCGCATATATAAGAGAATGCATTGGCACAGGGCATAACTGTAACCATCACAATGTGGTCAATGAAGCTGTTACACCGGTTCCAATGATATCCATATTTGTATGGTGTTATTGAGACAGACCGAAGATATTTGGGCGTTTTGTTGGGTAAAGGGTTAAAAAACACACTATGACCTACTGTTGATCCATATATGTATGACATCCTCAGGCATATGATGAACTGTTAAGCCCATATAATTATGAGATATGAAGCAAAAATAGGATGCACTCAACGATGAATGCAGTATCAGGTGGTATTTACCGGGAAGTGCAATGAATGCAGATTAATAAGTGTTTACAAGGAAGTAGTATGAGACGATCATGTGACATATTTGGTATCTCAATTTCGTGGGACACGGTATATCCATATATGGTAAAAGTACCAAATATCTTGAGGGAGCTACAGCAATTATTGTACTTTTCTTGTAAACTCTAGATTCTAGAATGCCTAAAAGTACCTGTAGTACATGCTGAAATAATAGTACAGAGGTATATACAGAGTGGAAAATTTCTCAAATTTTAATAATAGTACAGGACGTAAAAATAGTACAGTATTTAACGGTACATCCATATATGGTAAAAGTACCAGATATCAACTATACCATAATGCCCTAAATAATCGACTCCTTAACCACAGCAGAATTATGGGTAATTTTTCAGGATTTAGTCGGAAATATGGCTTGTTGCCATTCATCGGAAAGCTCTCAGTGAGAGCTTTCCGATGAATGGCAACAAGCCATATTTCCGACTAAATCCTGAAAAGTTACCCATAATTCTGCTGTGGTTAAGGGGTCGATTACTTAAAGCATTACTGTATTTGCCAAAATATTGGACTTCAGTCATGACAAAACGTTACTTCAAATAACCATATTCGGATTTTGGACAAACTATATTTTTGAGACTAAAACAACACGCACCACATAGGTTTAACCCTTTGAGTGCCAGGTCGATTTTTGTATCAACCCATATACCCTGTGCCAATGCATTCTCTTATATATGCGAGTCGACCATAGGTCGCCTCGCATATATAAGAGAATGCATTGGCCTAACAATTATTTTTATTTTTATTTTTTTTTTTTTACAATTTTAATAATTTATTCTTATATTCTTTAACAGACTTATTTTGTAGGTTTAGGGCCGATGAGATCGGCCCCTGGCACTCAAAGGGTTAATTAAACATGGGCCAGTACGGTATGTGATGTTTTGGAGCTGTGAGTAATTGTTGATTGTTACATTTTCAAGCAGGTATACGTACTATCTGGATACTGAAATATCACTTTCAGATACTCAAATAAGCTTACAGTATGCTGTTAATCCTTTCTTTACTGAATACTCTTTGACAAGTAGTTCCCTTAACCCTTTCACTGCCAAGTCCGATTTTTGTATCAACCCATATTTCCTTGATCATTTTTCAAATTTATTGATTACAATAATGTGATACATTGATGGAAAGAGCTCTAAGAGCTCTTTCCATCTTAGAGCTCTTTCCATCAATGTATCACATTATTGTAATCAATAAATTTGAAAATGATCAAGGAAATATGGGTTGATACAAAAATCGGACTTGGCACTGAAAGGGTTAAGAAATGTTCAGATAATAAGTTGAACTTATTATCTGAACAGTTTCCACCAATAAATAGTATTCCTTCTGCACTTTTATTATCTGTTGTCTGCTTATACGGCAGTTCTTGAACATTTAACCCAGATGAATTATAAACCATTCCAATGTATACTTTTCAGCGTTCATAATTGGGTAAGCCGTTGCTGAAGCAAACTGGGCCACAACAAAGGGTTGCCGTAGCAGATTACTGAAGCCAAAACAATAATCTGAATTAAGAGGGCTGACTTTTCAAGCTGAATGAGAGAATAATTTTTTTTTGAGTAATGTAGCTATGCCTGAGTTTATTTATATCTCAGTATTATGAAATGTAACGATTTACTAATACCACAGATGTGAGTTCAAACAAGTTATTCAAGTCCCATAGGGACCCTTAGAACAAGTACATGTATGGCAGTGACTTAGAATCAGACGATTGAATACAGCTACCACAACTATTCATTCAAGTGCATAAATATAGAAAGGGTTAATAAAGAAATGATATTAACCCTTTCAGTGCCAAGTCCGATTTTTGTATCAACCCATATTTCCTTGATCATTATTCAAATTTATTGATTATAATAATGTGATACATTGATGGAAAGAGCTCTAAGCTTGGCACTGAAAGGGTTAATAGAGGATCGACATCGAGTCCCCAGTTTATAGCGGAATTTATCAAACAAGTCCAGTAAATTAGGTCCAGACCGAGCCTTTGGCGAGGTCCAGACCTAATTTACTGGACGAGTTTTGTAAATTCCGCCAGAAACTGGGGACGAGTAGATTCTATTTATTACATGATCCAAAACCTGGATAAAACATACCTAAATCAACAAATGGGACATAAACACTAACATCAGCTTCAATAAGGCCTGCATGTGATGAAGTTTCACGTAACTATGTATTGTTTGGCTGCATAAAGAATTAGTCCCAGATAAAGACAGACTCTTTCTTGCATTTGGTGGCATATATTTAATGAAATAACTTATCAAACTCTTCATTCATTAGAGTTTAGTTGGAAAAATAATGGAAGCCATAGTATTTTGAGACATAGAGTATGGAATGTAAACAGATGACAAACCGGAAGTCAAAGGTCACCTGGCACTATTTCCTGTTATGAAACGAACATTTAATATCACAATTTATATAGAATGGGTTTATTGAATGGAATAAGGGTAGGATCATGTAATAAACAATATTACGGAAGCAATTGTAATTTTTTCGTGAGACAGGTGTTTTGTAATACTGATCCTAACCAATCTTATTACAAAACCTGCTGACAGGGAAGGGCCAACAAGTTATTAACCTATCCCAGAAATAAAGTACGGAAGCTCATCGTAATAGCAGCTCATCCTAACCACATAATATGCAGATTATTTGCCTATCCCTATAATAAGCTAACTCATCCTCATAGCATGTGTGCACAGCAGCACAATTAGCTAATCAGTGATTACGCCATAATCAATAGTATTAATTTGAGATGTGCAGTCAGTGAAGGGAACAATTAATGATAAATAAACCCAGTTATCAATCTGCATGCAAACATTTAATGTTTATCACAGGAATTTAGCAGATGATGTACCATTCCTAGTACTACTTGTAAATTGTGTGTCTGTCATTTGCAGAATGTGATCCCCCAGAGGGTGAATTTAGTGATGCTATCCTGCATGGCAGGCTAGCATCACCAAATTCACCCTCTGGGGACCTAATTCAGCTTAGGTGTCATCTTCTGGGAAGTGTCTATAGTCTCAAATTAACATTGTTTTTAGTTACTTTTTCCCTTCTGGGAAGTTTCTTTAACCCCCAATTTGCAGAAGATAAAATGCATAATCGAGGTGACTAATGGGTGAACATCACCAACTTCAACTGGGGAACTTCAATCTGATACGAGGTCTCCTATAGCGGTCGAGGCCTAAGCAGAATGAGGTCCCAATAGGGTGAATATGGTGATGCTAGCCTGCTGTGCGGGATAGTATCACTAAACTAACCCTATTTGCAAGCTTGTTCTGCCTGGTGTTATCACATTTAAGCCATAATGTTTCAGGTTCTGAATCTTCCGATAATTCGATTCCTTGTCAGCAAATGTCGGGAAGTACGGATAAGTATCGGGAAGATTGTATAAATCGGACAAGCGAAGTACTGCATATAACACACCTTTACTCAGAACTACATAGTCACAATCTGCTTCAATAACACAAGCACATATTGTCACATTCACAGTTCACTCACGCACATATAATAGCGCGTGCGTATAATCACAGGCATTGTCTGTTGATCACTCAGCCACAGTCGTTACCACAATTGACCGTCCGATATATACAGGGGCGTATCTAATCCCCGACACCTGGTGTTATCACATTTAAGCCATAATGTTAACTCAGATCTGTGACCATAAATATGTGTGCTCTGCCAAAGTAAAACACACACACAGCTGTGGTACATATAAAGTCAGTTGTCCCAAAGAAATACTGGTATGGCCTTTCTCCAAATAATAATTGGGGTGACCATGGGTTGTAAATTAGTTCAGGGAATATGTTTTCTAATTTGTACCCAATGTACCCTTGTATCCTGGGATTTCTAAGAAATAAAAAATAAAAGTAACCAATGTAACGTTAACGACATATATTATGGACTTGTTCGGGTATGTGAAACTGATAAGTTAGTATTCAGGCGCTATGTCAACTGGGGGAAGTAGCATTTTAGTAACATCGCCGAAAATTTCAAGCAAATCGACCGTACCACTCCATAGAAATCATCATCTGAACTACCTCAAATGTAAATATTTATTTCTCGATTCGGAACGCAACTATCTGCGATAAACTAACGAATACGATTTCACCTTCCAGAATCACTGAAATTAATTAATATATAAGAATGAAGATGTGTGTTGCAATTTTGGATATAATATTTGTAAAAATAACTACTTTGAGCAAGATTATTCTCCATTTCTATTTGATCACCCTACCTGAGTATTTCACATCACTTTAACTGATAGGTAAAGTAACCAGAAGTAACAACATGTACACTATGTACCCTTGGGCCTGAAAGTAGTTCAGTGAATATATTTGTACACAAAGTACCCTTGTATCCTTAGATTTCAACGGGAAAAATAATTAGAAGTAACTATGTAACATTAACCGATAGGTAACGTAACCAGAAGTAACCATGTGTACCCTATGTACTCATGGGTTGTAAATTAGTTCAGGAATTATGTTTCTAATTTGTATCCAATATACACTACGTAACAACAGGGCACAAAAGTTATGATTTTTTTCGGCATATAAAAAATCAGCCAAATATGAATTTGGGAACACAAAATGAGTAGGGATATAATGTAGATGTGATGCGTAATCAATATATTCCCAATGGTGGTGCAAGTTTTAAGAAAAACAGAAAAGCCTGAAATTCAAGGTATAAAAGATGCTGCAAATCCAGTTGTAAATCTGGTAAAAACTAGGCTAGCTGGAACCCAGATTTGAACTTAACCATTATTAAAGAACCAATAAGTGAAATTTAATTCTATAAGTTCCAAGTTATTATCCTAAGAAATGAAAAATGAATGGGCAGACAGTGGAACGGGTGGACGACTAGACCAAAAATAATATAGAATACATGTACATAAAACACAATACATCCAGTTTTATTTAAATGGGCATATATTAAGGCTGATGTTTCTCAACAACAAAGCTGTGTTGCACCAACATCATATATGTCCATGTAGAGATTAATTCAATAGGACCCACTAACATCACAACATTTTAGCAGGACCCACCAACACCATAATATATGTATTTCAAAAAGACCACATAACTCTTCCATGACTGGAGCTTCCTGAAATTTTACAGAAAACCCTGTGCCCATGCATTCTCTTATATATTCGTCTTTATTCGAGTCTCACATATATAAGAGAATGTATTGGCCTAACAATATTAGCCTCGACCTTGTAAACCATGTGCATTCTCTTATATAAGCGAAGCTCCATATGGGAGACTCGCATATAAGAGAATGCACTTGCCTATGGTCTTTAATGCTGCACCATCTCAGATCCCGTCATGAAAGGGTTAACGATATCTGGTACACCAAGACCCAACAAGGTGCATGCAGTAAGATTAAAATGAGTTCCGTCAACCATGTGGCAACATAATGAGCGAGTATCACATCATCTGAAGTACAACAAGGGCCGTTATAATTTTAGCAGGATCCACCACCATCACTGAGCAATTCAGTAGGACCACCCAGTCAACAGGGTTGGTACAGTTGGACCCAACGAGGTGCGTGCAGAAAGATTTAAATGAATTCCGTCAATTTTCAATAAATGCAACCATGTGGCAGCATAATGAGCGAGTATCAGGTCATCTGAAGTACAAGGGCCGTAACTCCGTGAGAATTTTAGCAGGAACCATCACCATCCCATTATTTTACCAGGAAGACTCAAACAGTGTTGGTACAACAGGACCAATCAAGGTGCATGCATGAAGATTAAATGAGTTCTGTCAATATTCAATAACTGCAGCCTGTTATTTGCAGAATGAGGTCCCCAGATGGTAATTTAGTGATGCTATGCTGTGCAGTGGGCTAGCATCACCAAATTCACACTCTGGGGACCTCATTCTGCTAAAGTCTCATTTTCTGGGAAGTATCTATTGTCTTAAATTAACATTGTTTTAAGTAGCTTTTTCCCTTCTCAGGAACTTTTTATATTTCCGAATTTGCATAAGATAAAATACATAATCGAAGTGACTGATGGGTGAATATCACCAACTTCAACTGGGGAACTTCAATCTGATCCTTGCCAGTTGAGGCCTAAGCAGAATGAGGTCCCCGGAAGGTGAATTTGGTGTTGCTATCCTGCTGTGTGGGATAGCGTCACTAAATTCCACCTCTGGGAACCTCATTCTGCAAATGACAGACACACTATTTGCATGGTTGGTACAACAGTACCCATCAAGTTGCATGCAGGAACATTAAATGAGTTCCATCAATGTTCAATAAATGCAACAATGTGGCAACATAATGAGTGAGTACAACATGTATCATGTCATCTGAAGTACAAGGGTCGAAACTGGATTAGAATTTTAGCAAATGACAGACACGCTATTTTAAGACTTGAGGAGCCAACAACATCACAACATTTTAGCAGGACCCACCAACATGGTGGTATTTCAAAAAGACCACTTTATAACCATATTTGGTACACCAGGATCCAACAAGGTGCACACAGGAAGATTAAATGCGTTTGTGATTTCCCTATAAATGCAACCATGTGACGGCATAATGAGCAAGTATAATGTCAGCTGAAGTACAACAAGGGCCATAACTCCATGAGAATTTTAGCAGGATGCACCACCATCACTGAGCAATTCAGCGGGAATCAGGGAGCTAAATGTGTTCCAGAGTCGGGGAGCGAGTACACCGTGGAATGCTAAAGGTGAAGGTAACTGAAGAATGACCTTCACCTGATACATGTGACACGTTATTAAAGGATGACATCGTGTTTATTTGATTTGTACATCATATCTAAATAATTTAAACTGGTGAATTAATGGGGGAATGGAATTTTGTGAGTGGGAAATTTATTTAACTAGCTGCTGTAGTTGTGGGTTTTTCCAGACCAAATTTGGCTGTGGGATAGCCCTGTCGTAAGCTTGGGGATTTATTTAAAAAAGTAAACACATGACCTATGATTTTTCTTGCATTTTCGTGATCAACTGGTGTCAATCTAGCTGGGAAAACATCACTGCAATAGCCTGTAGGCTTCAATTCAGAGAATTCGGTTGAAACGTTAACACTGTCGCCTATGGGAAACCATTTAGTTCAGTAATTCCAGCAGGACCACCCACTCAACAGGGTTGGTACAGTTGGACCCAACAATGTGCATGCAAGAAGATTTAAATGAGTTCCGTCAATTTTCAATAACTGCAACCATGTGGCAGCATAATGAGCAAGTATCAGGTCATCTGGAGTATTTTACAACAGGAAGAGAATCATTACGTGGTGTTGCAGTAATAATCGAGACATTGATTGCGCAAAATTGCAACGAAATTACTGTCTTCTGTCATTAGCGGTGATTCAACGACAGGCGAATACAATAATTTTTTTGCTGGTCCACCAGTTTAGAGACATGCTACGTGGATACGTGGTATTTTCAAAGAAGATGTAATTGGGGGTTCCGGCCAGCAGGTTGACAATAGGGTTCACAAAAGTTTGATATATACCGGTGATATTTTAAGCCATTTGACAATTTAGTAAAAAAAAATATGATATAAATGTCACACTCGCACGCCTTAAAATATAAAGCATTAGGTGAGTTTGTCAGTTGTGAACCAACAGCTTCAACCATTTCATGACGGGAGCAGCGCTGGTGCAGCATAAAAGATCCTGTGCCAGTGTATTTTCTTATATATGCGAGTCTCCCATAGGGAGCCTCACATATATAAGAGAATGCACTGGCACACAAGGTCAATGTAAATATTGTTAGGCCAATGCATTCTCTTAACCCTTTACCCAACAAACCGGCCAAAACCGGCCAAATAAAGCTTCAACAGCCTAAAATATCTTCGGTCTGTCTCAATAGAACCATACAAATATGGATATCATTGGAACCGGCTCCTTGACCACATTGTGATAGTTACAGTTATGCCCTGTGCCAATGCATTCTCTTATATATGCGAGTCGACCATAGGTCGCCTCGCATATATAAGAGAATGCATTGGCCTAAAAAAAATCTTTTTTTAACACTTTTTACCATTTTTTCTTAAATTCTTTAACAATTTTATAATTTTTAATGTGTTAAGCCAATGCATTCTCTTATATATGCGAGGCGACCTATGGTCGACTCGCATATATAAGAGAATGCATTGGCACAGGGTAAAAAAAAACGTTCTGTTGGGTAAAGGGTTAAATATGCGAGGCTCAGGAAGCTCCAGTCATGGAACGGTTGAAATAACAAGAATGAGATGATTCTGTCCATTGTGAACTGACAGCTTTAGCCCTTCCATGACCAAGCCTTGAAATAGGGTGTCTGTCATTTGCAGAATGAGGTCCCCAGAGGGTGAATTTAGTGATGCTACCCCACATAGCGGGCTAGCATCACCAAATTCACCCTCTGGGGACCTCATTCTGCTTAGGCCTTAGCAGAATTAGGTTCCCAGAGGGTGAATTTGGTGATGCTAGCCCACTGTGCGGGATAGCATCACTAAATTCACCCTCTGGGGACCTCATTCTGCAAATGACAGGCACCCTATTTCAAGGCTTGTCCATGACTGGATCTTCCTGAAATTTTGCGAAAATCATAATCACCCAATCTTATTTAATGTAAAGATGCATCTGTGAACTTATTAGTATGGGCTGTGGTTCGTTGATTATGCTATGGAAATATTACAACAGATAAGATGGAGAAACGGACATCTTTAGTGCATGTTACACCAAATTGCCATGTACATTTGTATATCAATGTGTGTCATGTAACTGAAGTCCATTCCCCACCTCCCTCTCTCCTCCCACCATGTGGACCCATTACCATTATTATTCATGTTTATTTACTGGTATATATACATACTAGACTTACATGTACTAGTATGCTGGCGGAGCTACTTGTATCTAAAATACTGAAATGTACCGGTACCACATTAACCCTTTACCCAACAGAACGGCCCTGTGCCAATGCATTCTCTTATATATGCGAGTCGACCATAGGTCGCCTCGCATATATAAGAGAATGCATTGGCCTAAATTTTTTACAATTTTAATAATTTTTTCTTGTATATTCTTTAACAATTTTATAATTTCACCCATACAGAGCCCCAGACAAACATGAGCAGACGACACTCTTCTATATGCTTCTATATATGTGTGGGGCTCCCTGCAGGGTAATGGATGTTTTTTATTGTATGTCCTAAAAATTGTAAGAAACATTTATTTAAAAAAAATGATAAAAAATTGTTAGGCCAATGCATTCTCTTATATATGCGAGGCGACCTATGGTCGACTCGCATATATAAGAGAAAGCATTGGCACAGGGTATTTTAGGCTGTTGAAGCTTTATTTGGGCGTTTTTGGCCGGTTTGTTGGGTAAAAGGTTAATGAAGCAGTACCATATAATATTTTTTATGGAAGTCAATAGCCAAGATGTAGCATACTGGTCTCTCATGACAGCAGACCGGGGATCGCAACCTGGTTATGGTACTAGTATTCTGCTCTCATGACAGCAGACCGGGGATCGCAACCTGGTTATGGTACTAGTATTCTGACAAAAATCAGAACTCGGTCAGATACCAAGTTTGTCAGGCTGAAAAAATCTCATTCGAGATCCCTGAATAAAGATCCAATTGCAAAATGGTATCTCCCCCCACCCCCCCCATTACAACATTTGTCCACATATGTTGTCGTGGGTGCAGTATGCTGTGCACGCCTCGGTGTGTGCACATTAAAGAACACTACTGGAGTCACCACATGGTTATAAAGTTTCTCGGCAATGGTAGCACCTGGACCAGTGTGTCTATAACAAGAATTGGTTCCTGCACTGAAATATCTACAGATTTTGTGTTATACATGTATACTTTCATTCATTTCACTCAAGATTTACCAGTATGTATTTACGGCTCTTTTAAACAAGTACATCTATGATTCACTGTCAAATAGATAGCCCATTACAATTTTCTTTATTGATATTTTGATCTGACAGAATCTGACTCGGTTTAAACTACTTGTGATTGATATGCCAATAAGTCAGAGGGCAGACTTTTCAATCATCTCCGTCAACCATCAAATGGTCCAGCTGCAGCTGATGTAAATGTCCAGCCATCCATGCTGATATATTGCTGAATATATCGGCCACATTATTGATTTGACGTCCTGATAGGTCCTTACACAGGCCTGAGTTTAGTTTGCCTGACATTTGCAGAATGAGGTCCCCAGAGGGTGAATTTAGTGATGCTATAGCGGATAGCGGGCTAGCATCACTAAATTCACCCTCTGGGGACCTCATTCTGCTTAGGCCTCATCTTCTCTGGAAAGTTTCTTTATTATCAAATTTATATAGAAACTTCTTCAAATGGATTCTATTTCTTTTTTAGTTTAGTTTCTCTATATCCCCAAATTGGCAGATGACACAATTAATAAATGAGGTTCCCAATGAGTGTACATCACAATATTCACCATTTGGTAACTTCAATCTGAGTATGTGTCCCATAGCATATGAGGCCATTCAGAATGAAGTCCCCAGAGGGTGAATTGAGTGATGCTAGACTGCTATGCAGGATAGCGTCACTAAATTCACCCTCTGGAGACCTCATTCTGCAAATGACAGACACACTAAACTCTGGATTGCTGATGAGTCCTAGGCAGAATAAGGTCCCCAGTGGGTGAATTTGGTGATGCTAGCCCGCTATGCGGGATAGCGTCACTAAATTCACCCTCTGGCGACCTCATTCTACAAATGACAGGCACAATAAACTCAGGCTTGGCCACATTATTGATTTGATGTTCTGATGGTCCTTATATTGGAAAGTCGTCCTAATTATTGGATTAGAGAAATGTATCTTCTTACTCACCACCTTGATACGCGAGTCGAACTGGTGCAGAATAATTTAGAAGCATTCTGTTTATCACCGCTGGCTGAATACAAGCGAGCTAATATGGTATATTTTAGTTTGTATACAGAACATGTATAACCCTGTCTACTGTACACTGTGGGGGGGGGGGGGGGGGTTACTGACGTGCAAGGGGGCATAACCATCATGACAGGACTTTCCTGAAGAACAATATGTGCATTTGTTCATGTGTCAGGTGAGGGCACGGGGTTGTTTTTAGCATGTGCAAGCATCCCCACGCCCTGCTTGAGGGTATCACCCCCCCTTTTCGGTACGCGGGATTCAGGGTGTTTTGAAGCCGTACGCGGGATTCATACCCCGGAATTAACTGGTATTCGTGTTCAAGCAAAAAATCTTGGACGCAGGTTTTGATGGCGCAAAATAATATTTGGTGCTAATTATCTGTGTGAATGAGTGGGTAGAATAGCTTCTTGGGCATATTCGACCACCATGCCATCATAAAGTATCATTAATCGTATCATAATGGCCTCATAATGCCCATAATACTCTACTCCAATATCATGTCAGGTATAATGGATCATAATGTGTCTATGTAGCTTCTGCTTGTATCTGTCTGATATTAAAACAGTCAATTTGTATGTCATTTATCGCATATTATTTCTTAACATGTATTCAGGATTCACCCCCCAAACTTAACTGGTATTCAGGATTCAGGGGGAGGGGGGGGGGGGGGGTGATACCCTCCTGCTTTACTGTCATTGACTGAATTTTAAAGGCCCACTTTCCAATGTGACACTGGATAAATGTACCGGTACTTTCTATGCATTCCAAAAAATATGTGTAATGTCAAGTGCAATGTCAATCATGACATGCATTATCCCCCTCCCCCACCCCTCCCCCACTATCCCATTATTGATTATTTTTATTGGAAATTGATGCAACATTTGAGAGGGAATCTCATAATTCCAAAATCCAGTTATGATTTGATACAAACTTTTGGTAAAAAAAAATCAATTTATTTCCTTGCAGCTAGTATGGACAGAAAACAATCATTTACACTTCCATGACTGGATTTTCCTAAAATTCTGAGAAAACCCTGTGCCAATCAATTCTCTTATATATGCAAGTCTCCCATAGGGAGCCTTGCATGCCGTATATACAAGAACACACTGGCCGAACAATATTTACCTTGATCTTGTAAGCCTATGCATTGTCTTATACATGTATATGGGAGACTCGCATGTATAAGAAAATTCACTGGCACATGATCATTAATGCTGCACTAGCGCAGCTCCAGTCATGAAAGGGTTTATGTGTGTTCTGGTGATAAAGAATCATAAAGTGCAAACAGAACCTGACTTGTGGTGATCTTTCCTCCCTTGCTCGTCAAACTTGGTACCTAATTAACAGCCACCAAAATTGATTATCCACACCTATGGTAAGTTACAAGATGAAATGTTTATAATGGATTGACATACCATACAAAAAGATGGAAGAAACAGTATTTTGCCTGTACTGTACTGCCATTGGGTATTGGTGCAAAACAAAAAAACGGTCACAAACATGGAATGGTTCAAGGTGGTCCAGAGTTATTTTAACCCTTTACCCAACAGAAGGGCCATGTGCCAATGCATTCTCTTATATATGCGAGTCGACCATAGGTCGCCTCGCATATATAAGAGAATGCATTGGCTTAACACATTAAAAATTATAAAATTGTTAAAGAATGTAAGAAAAAATGGTAAAAAGTTTAAAAAAAAGATTTTTTTTAGGCCAATGCATTCTCTTATATATGCGAGGCGACCTATGGTCGACTCGCATATATAAGAGAATGCATTGGCACAGGGCATAACTGTAACTATCACAATGTGGTCAAGGAGCCGGTTCCAATGATATCCATATTTGTATGGTTCTATTGAGACAGACCGAAGATATTTTAGGCTGTTGAAGCTTTATTTGGCCGGTTTGTTGGGTAAAGGGTTAAACAGGACAACATTTAGACACCTCCAGTGTACTTATACTGATATGCAACTGCAATTATAACCAATGCATATATAGTACATTTCATAGTAAATTAGAACCAAGGTGCATTACCGTACATGATTATTACCCCAGTCATAGGGTATTGATTTCCCTTAGGAGGAAGGAATCCGAGCAGATAATCAGAGCATCAGGATTAGCATACTGACAATATCCATCGACTCCCGACCAGGTACTCAGTTAACGGTCCCCCACAACAACGGTTATATGAGATCGCTTGCTAAAACAATCAATGCAGCGTTTGATGCTACATGTAAATGGCAGAGAGAGGGATTCCAACACATGATTTTTTCACACCATGATGTTACGAATGAAGAAGCTATTCACTGGACCAAAGCGCCACTGCAATGTAATGTACAGAGTATTCAATGCCCCCAGTGTGACTGCTGGTTTTTTCAATCAATAGCAGACAGCAAGAAATAATGAATTATGTCAAGCTTTGTGGCTTTGTAACCAAAAAAAAACTGTTTATCTTCTTGTTCAGGCAAGAGAAACAAGTCTGTTGCTCACGCAAATGGGAACGAAGATAATCGGTATGTAGTTTACTGTATGCCATTTGCATGATATAGATTTTAGAACTTTCCTAGAACATTGATTGACTGGTTTCTGTCAGAACGTTAAAAATACAGCATCAGAAAATAGGAATTTATGGATTTGACTGGTTTTGTGAAGACTGATATTTACGACAGTTATCTTGTATCGTATCTGGTCATCATACATGTACACGATTGTGAAAAGGATTTGTCTCCAATACTCATATGAGTAGTTCCCTTAGGAAATGTTCAGATAATAAATGACCACCAACAAACGACCAGGTGGTCATAGAATTAACTATCTGAACATCCTCTTCCAAAGAATATGAATCCTTCTGTTCTTGTATTACTAGTAGCTTTCGTCTGTCAGCCATCTGCTGTTATTACCTGAACATCCCTACAAATTAATAACAGAACATTCCAATGTATACTTTTATAACTTTATAACTGAATGGGAAAATCCATTTAGTAAAGAAAGGGATAGGTACATGTATGATGCAGGACATGGTCCAAATTTGGGCTAAATCAGACAAATAGGTGAAATGTTACAAACACGCGAAAACACGTGACAGAGTTTAGTCTTACAGACAGACAATTTTGAGTTTTATACATGGTATATAGATTGAACCATCTTCACGATCACTGGAGGACTTGGAATGAACTGGTATGATCAATTTATCTGTTTTCTACCGTACCTGCTGAGATCAGTTGAAGAATTGATATTAGGATAAGGATGTCAACTACTGTACTGCCCTACATGTACATGTAAGTAAATGACTCATTGAACTGAGGTGCCACAGGTTAGACCGCACTTCGGTTAGACTTTAGACGCGGATAAAAACCACAAGACAACCAGAGGATTGTGTGGTTAGAACGCTTGAAATCATCAACTGGTATGAAATGGTAACTTCCAGTACAACTGCGGCTCCAACAAATTTATATGTCGTAGTCAGCAGTCAACCATGTACAGTGTATCGGCAGTCAAGGAATATAACAAGGGTTTCTTTCCGCATATAATCGCAGTGGCACAGCCATCACAAAACCTTTAACTGCAGTTCAGTTATTGTTTGACCATAGTTATAAACGCATAATAACCCAGTTTACTGTGCCAATTACTTAGGGCAGTACAGTAATAAAAGTTGATACGAATGTGTGTTTCTCTCTCCATGTATGTTCCTTATAGGCATCCACATTTCTGCACTGATTGCGATGAAATTTGGCATGGGTATGTATTTCGGCTCTCCGGCTAACATATAGGCAGGGTCCTGACGTTGCCTTTTGATATCCGCACAAGAGTCCCATTACCATACAGAAAGGACATGAAACGATCTTTACAGGACAAATTAAACAAGAGGCCGATCATGATCGTCAGATGTTTAACCAATCCCTTGGCGATAGTAAATTGCTATTATCAGGATCATAGAGTATGCTGTCATGGACTAAATTTGCATAAACAATTGTACAATATAACACAAATTATTGGAATTTATGAGTCAAAATAGAATGGTTAATACAACATCTAAACTATAGAGCCTGTCACCACTATCATAGTGTAAGCAGTTCTATTTATCTTGTTGCAAATTGCCATGTGAAATATCAAAATAATAAAGTTATTTAATAATGGAAAATGTTCAAAGACATGGAATGGGTAAAAGGGGTTAATATTTTCCAAAATGGGGGGGGGGGGGGTAAAGATATAGCAACATAGCAGCCACCCCCTCCAGTTAATATCATATACTACCCAGGTATTATTTAGACTTTCAATAGAACAGAAATGGGTTAATAATAAATTAAACATTCTGCACCATGTATATATACTAACATAGTATACAGGGATTCAAATATTTAACAATAGGACTGTTATACTTGAGCTGTTGTGAAATGAAGTTTGAACACACCCTTCACCTTTGTTCCATTGTGCCCAGTACAGGACACAGAAATATAAAGAAGTGCACACATGGGATATACCCCGATCAGGCTTTACTGTAGCACAACACAATAATACAGCTGGATGTGCACTGGGTTTGATCAAGCCTGCAAATAGTGTGTCTAAATACCTCAGATATCAGCTTAAACAGCATTGTTATATTGTCCTATGGGACAATTATACCCCTACTAATAGCTTAGTATGCCAGAGCTTGGTCCCAGAAAGTGCTTTAAAATGAGGTTTCATTACTTAATTTTGCCATTTAACAAGAGGTGTGCACTCGCGTGCTAGCATACTCCCACCGTGGCAAATTCAACCCGCATTATCCGTAAACCCAACAAAGATTTTTAACTTTAAAGAAAAATTTGGATTAATTATATTGATATGGTGTCGCAAGAAGCTTGTACAGAAAAAAATATTCAAATTGGTTCATATTTGTTCGAATGATTTCAGAAACCCAAAAAAGGGTAGAAAATGAAACGTAACCTTAACACCTAAGATGGCTTTTGTCAAGCGTTTCGTCAGTCAAACCAAACTTCTGCTAAGAAGGCACACAACTCCAGGGAAAAAAGCATCCACAAAAAAAAAATCCCAAAAATTTCTAAGTCAAAATATGTCGAAAATGAAGTGTAATGTTAGGAAAAACAGTCCGAGCCAACCCTGAGCCGCATCATGTAGAGAGGGTGTTGTGAGAAGCATGTATACCAAAAATTATTGAAATCGGTTCATATTTGTTAAAGTTATTAAGTCGGACAGAATTTTCTAAGTCAAAATAAGTCGAAAAGTAAGGCGTAACTTAAAAAACGAAAGTTGGACCGCACCGCAATTAGCATCATGCGGAGAGGCGGTCCTAAGGAGATTGCATACACAAAATTATTGAAATTGGTTCATAGTTGTTCGAGTTATGAGGTCGGACGGACAGACGGACACATGGAGGGAGAAAGTGTGACGGACAGACGCAGTCAATCCAGTATACCCCCCATTTTCTTCGAAAGTGGGGGTATAATTATGCCAATACATGTATGCCAATACCTCTGACTGAAAAAATGCCATTTCTGTAAGTTATGCCCCCTTGCCTTGTAAGGTAATAAAACCAACTTGGGCCTACAGTAATGCCCTAAATAATCGACTCCTTAACCACAGCAGAATTATGGGTAATTTTTCACAATTTAGTCGGAAATATGGCTTGTTGCCATTCATCAGAAAGCTCTCAGTGAGGCAGGGTACCTTCAGCACTTTGGTGAGAGTGACCCCTTAAGCCACACTAGTATGTCCTCATTCAACACCTGTTTCAACTATAAAAGAAAGGGATCCTCTTTTCCTCCCATGAAAATCTGTAAAACATCTGTATTTGAATTGTGTACACTGTGGAAGTAAACAGATTACAGTGCTACATAGAGAGTATCGATGGAACAATGGAGCAGACAAACAAAGGAAAAGTTTTGACAAAGCATCATTTCATTTTTCAATATTTTGTTTATATTTAATATATCTGTATTTTAGTGATTCTTATTTCCACAAATGTATAATATGCAATGTACCGCCTCCAGTAAGAAACAGTGTTGTTGATTGGTCAGAGAGCTGCACAACATATCCCATGTTTATTCATATAGCTGTCAACATAAGGGAAACCAAGACAACCTTTCAGTGTCTTTCCGCTGGCCTGCTTTTTTCATGACGTAATTTATGTTGAATAATGTCATGAAGAGAGTGATAGGAGATTTTGACATTTTCTACTGATCATTCTTCGGAATAAATGTCAAATAGCTATGAATGACCAGGACTGTCGGCAGAACATATACGTTATTGTGGTGGATTGACGGTAACATGGTGAGACATGATGGCTTGAACATAAACTCCAAGCCGTCAATGTCACAACATGCTACCGTCAATCCATAACTTTTATCATTCATACTGTATATATTATTAATACATCATTATTATTCCGTGCATATAATATCTCCTTGTAACATTAACATCTCAACTAAACTGTATTTTCTAATTATTGAGAAAAACTTTCAAAATACCCCAGCATCAAATGCATCTGGTATTACAACTCCCAAGATACTACCGGGTATACATGTAGGTCAGGGAAGAATCCAGAGATAATTTGGGGACACCTGTTTCCAGCAGAGGATACATTCATTCCCATATGACTTTATAATAAGGCTTCTGCGCCAAACCAACACAGATACATTTACATATACATGTATTATACTGTTATTTATACATATGACATAATATTTCTGATTTTAAAACTAAACATGCAAATAAAGACTCTATTGCAACTGCAGATTTTTTATTTACATAGCATATTGTTGAATTGACTTTGAAAATTCAGGTTGACTCAATCCAGTCCACAAGGAATTTGGGGACATTTGGGCTTCTCGAGTTTGGGTGCCCATACCTGTAACAGGTATCAAACCAGCCCTGGAAATTTCCCTGATGTATGTATTACCCTTTGGTGACATCTTGCACAGCGGTTGAAACATATCCAAGTTTGCTTTTGAGTCACATTTGTAATAATAGTGTAATAGAGGACACAGAATGATAAAGAAGTGCACACATTGGATATATCCGGATCAAAGTTTAGGATCAACACACAATGATATAGCTGACAGTCAGACACGCACTGGGTTAGATTATGTCATGAATCTCTTCTCATGCTTACACCCATAGAGATCATATTCCACAAGTACAAAACCTGAGAACTTTTTCTGATGGGGAAGTGTATGATATTGAAAAAAACATCGCAGGTAATATATTTCATAGTTTATATTACCTGTTCTTTAATAATGTATTTCACTGTAGGTGAGGGTCCCAACTCCAAATTGCACGATTTAAGTGACTGTGAGCGATTTTGCTCTGCGTCACTTATAATTATGAATTTCTCCCAAGTAATTAATTCAATGTTTATTGCGATATTGGTTCACAAAAGTCACAAAAAAGCATGCAATCTCGAGCTGGGACCCCACCCCCCCCCCCCCCAAATGTGAAGTAGATTATTGGGGAACAAGTATTATCAAAGAGCTATATTCCCTGTCTGAACATCAAACTGTACCCAGGTTTTAGCTGTAAACAATGCAATATATGAGAGAATGCATTGGCCTAACAAATTTTATCTTATTTTTTATAATTGTTAAAAAGAATGTAAGAAAAAATGATAAAAAATGATAAAATTGTTAAAGAATAAAAGTAAAATGATAAAAATTGTTACAGAATGTAAGAAAAAATGATAAGAATGGAAAAAAAAATGATAAAAAATGATAAAAATTGTTAAAGAATGGAAAAAAAATTGATAAAAAATTGGTAGGCCAATGCATTCTCTTATGTGTGAGGCGACCTACCGGTATGGTCAACTTGCATATATAAGAGAATGCATTGGCACAGGGTTTTTAATGTTGCGCCAAAGCAGCTCCCGTCATGAAAGGGTTAATATCATATGCTGCCCAGGTATTTATATACACTTATAGAACAGAATTGGGTTAATTAATGATAAATTAAACATTCTGCAATAGACAAATACTACTATAGTACTACCGCGATTATTTAACAATAGGCCTCTTATACTTGAACTGTTGCTTAACGAAGTTTAAACATCTTGTCATGGTGTCATCTTTGTAACTACTGTGCACAGCGCTATACCATACCTAAACAACATGGAATATATCTGGATCCAAGCCTTGAAATAGTGTGTCTGTCATTTGCAGAATGAGGTCCCCAGAGGGTGAATTTAGTGATGCTACCCCCGCATAGCGGGCTAGCATCACTAAATTCACCCTCTGGGGACCTCATTCTGCAAATGACAGACACACTATTTCAAGGCTTGTCTGGATCAAAACTTTGCAGCACAACACAAATGTCAGATATGTGTGCACTAGATTTAATATTCACAGGCTGTGTAGGGAGAGAAGTGGGTTAATGATAAAGTAAATATTCTGTACTATACTACCGGTACCATAATACTACAGGGATTCAAATATGTAACAATAGGTCTGCTATACTACTACCTGAAAGGTAAACATAAATGTCACATTTGTAACAGTTCAAGTCTTGAGTTTGGTGTGCCTGTCGTCATTGCAGAATGAGGTCCCCAGGGGGTTGAATTTAGTGACGCTATCTGGCATAGCGGGATAGCATCACCAAATTGACCCTCTGGGGACCTCATTCTGCATGGCCTCACCTGCTATGGGAGACACAGACTCAGATTGAAGATTGAATTGCAATGTGTCATCTGCCAATTTGGGTGTACAGTAATGCCCTAAGTAATCGACCCCCTAACGACAGCAGTATTATGGGTAACTTTTCAGGATTTAGTCGGAAATATGGCTTGTTGCCATTCATCGGAAAGCTCTCCAGCTTTCCGATGAATGGCAACAAGCCATATTTCCGACTAAATCCTGAAAAGTTACCCATAATTCTGCTGTCGTTAGGGAGTCGATTACTTAGGGCATTACTGTACATCACAATATTCACCATGGGAATTTCGATCTAAGTCTACATGTACATGTATGTCTCCCATAGCATATGAGGCCATGCAGAATGAGGTCACCAGAGGGTGAATTTAGTGATGCTATATGAATAACGTCACTAAATTCACACTCTGGGGACCTCATACTATAAATGACAGGGACACTAAACTCGACACTGTTTGAAAAGTTTCAAACCGCTGTCCTCAAAGTAATTGACTTGAAAAATGGGGTGGTACCCTGGTAATGACTGCGGTATTACCGGTAGTATACGGTAACCACATCGGTATCAAGATGGACACTGTGGTGGAGTTACAGTACCGTGCAGTTATGGTACCATGGTTTATTAGCACGTCGTCACACCAAAAGAAAATAATACGTCCATGAGGATCTTGTTAAGTTCCACAGATTTTAGGAGTATCACTGCATTTATTTTCATGCCTGCCAACTGTGACCGCATGCATCGTGGTGTAACACCGGTATGCGTAGTGTTGAAGTGGAAAACTACCACAGTGTTGGAGGTTACCGTGGTATAATACCACAGTATTACCGGGGTGACACCACGTTAGAGGTGGTCAGTTACTTTATGTATAGCTGTAGATACTGGTATGACCGATTACATATAATTTATGAAAAATACTATATAGAGAATCAAAGCATCCTCGTCAGTTTAATGCCCGGTAATCATGGATATTGTCTAGTGTAGCTATTATACATCGTTAAAAGAGATGCTCTTAGTATGCATATGGACAATCAGTGCTTTGATCTATTCGGATGTCAATAATACCTCAAACGATGGTTTGCAATTATGGACAGAATATACACATGTACTAGTCAAGCCTGCAAATAGTGTGTCTGTCATTTGCAGAATGAGGTCCCCAGTGGGTTAATTTAGTGAAGGTATCCTGCACAGTGGGCTAGCATCACAAAATTCACCATCTGGGGACCTCATTCTGCTCAGGCCTCATCTTCTAGGAAGTATCCATAGTCTCAAATTAACATTGTTTTTAGTTACTTTTCCTTTCTGGGAAGATTCTATATCCCATAATTTGCAGAAGTTAAAATGCATAATCGAGGTGCCTAATGGGTGAACAGCATGAACTTCAACTGGGGAACTTCAATCTGATCCTAGGTTTCCCAAAGCAATTGAGACCTAAGCAGAATGAGGTTCCCAGAGGGTGAATTTGGTGATGCTAGCCTGCCGTGAGGGATAGTGTCACCAAATTTACCCTATGGGAACCTCATTCTGCAAATGACAGACACACTATTGGCATGCTTGACTAGTACGAACATCAAAACTCATTTCCCTGGCTGAAATAGGCCAAGTACCAATCCAATTTGTTGGATTGTTAGCCACAACTGAGTATCTTGGGATATATAGCAATTATATCGGGAATGGTGAGAAGTATTAGCATCATTGTCAGAGTAGGCTGTTTTGGACCGACAACTTCTAAATGGGTCTGTGATACAAAGTGCGAATCAATATGGATACTTCAGTGAGGTCTGTAATATGTTGGGAATCTCATGCATTTTATCTCATAACAAGATTCAGAGATCAGTTTACGAGGAGAGTCCCGGGACACAGTTGAGAAATACATGTATCTCCTTCAAGAAACGTGTCAATCATTTCTCACAGGAAACAAGAGCACGCCGTCGGGGCATGGCATAATACGCCCGTTTCTGGAGTAGAGTTATCTTGCGGAAACCCATTTTTTTTTTTTAATATTTATTTTCGGCTATTTTCAAACAAAAAAATCCTACAACTCTGGCAAAAATGGTCGGATCGGAATCAAATTCGAACTTGACCTACAAAATCATGTAGACAGAACCCATATTTGAACTTGATCTGTATACCAAATTTGGTTCAGTTCACTCGATTCAATCTAAAGTTATCATATGGAAACCGCATATCAGGTAAAATCTAAGTCGAAAAAGGGGCATAACTCAGTCAAAATCATGCGCACGATACCCATATTCGAACTTGATCTGTATTTTGGTGTGGTAAACTAACACCCAATACCACACCCAAGATATCGGTATTACTGGATATAGGAATTATACCACTGGAAAATGGGCAATTAAAGACAAAGGGCACCTTTACTGAATTGCTTACAAAAATAGCAACACAAGTTATTCTGCCAAGAGGCAAATGGTGACATCTTAATTCTTATTTTGATGGATATACACTTCATCCCATTCATTCATTTGATTCAGCTGATTTTGTTCAATTTATTACTTGAACATCCCTATATTACTAGTAATTTCCTACTGCTGTCCCAGCATATACCGTTACATATAAACTTTGTGGGTTAACATAAACAGCATCACACATATTACGGGCAATTCACACCTACACCAGAAATAATATTGAGAGCTGGTCAAGAGCACTCTCACCAATTTACTTTTTAATACCAACAACAGTTATTCCCCCTTAGGGCACATGGCCGGGATGATGGGGGCATTTTATTGTTGAATTAAAGTAAATTTATAGACTTGGCCCATTGCCCAGCAGGCAAATGACTGGGTGATAAACTTCTATGCAGCGATAGCAGTCTGTCAATATAAATAAATGTTGAAATGTTTGATCATCCTATAATAGCCTGATACATATTACCAATAGCTATATCCGATGAAAGGACGCTCTGACATTAAACAGGATACAGTAATGCCCTAAAAAATCCACTCCTTAAATTCTGCTTTGGTTAAGGAGTCAATTATTTAGGGCATTAATGTAGTTGGGCCAAGTCTGGATAGTGTGTATGACACACTATCCAGCTCACTGAGAGCTTTCCGATGAATGGCAACAAGCCATATTTCCGACTAAATCCTGAAAAATTACTCATAATTCTGCTGTGGTTAAGGAGTCGATTATTTAGGGCATTACTGTACAAGGCATGGAATATATTTCTTTGTTCATACTTGTTCCATAATAATCTACTTCAATTCATAATCGAGGTGAATAATGGGTGAACATCACCAACTTTAACTGGGGAACTTCAATCTGATCCTACATGTAGGTCTCCCATAGCAAATACACATAGGTCTCACACAAATGGTTAAATTGATGACCCTCAAACACAATAAACATGCAGTGTGTACACAATGATTGGACTTAGATCTAGCAATTTGCGAAGCCAATTTTGGTAGAACTATATGTTTCCAATATATGCAGGGACAACTGGTTCACAACATATTGTATACATGATGTTGTCTAGTTGGAATTTGTATAATTTATGACTACGGTATCTGTTACAGATAAGTTTCAAAAAAATGTATGCATATACTGATACATGTATACAATGTACTACAGCTATTAACTTTGCTCACATTTACATATAAGCTTCTTCTATTTTCACCAGGTAAGGAAACTCAACAATTTAAAGATGTAAAACATTTTCCAACCAAAGGGAGGGGAATAACAATCGAAATACCAACCCCAACTCAGGCCTTCAGATCTTGGGATATGCCACGGACATATTGCTCTGACATACATGTATCCCCCCAATATATGGCCAGTCCACCCCCTCCTACTTGGGGATCCTGGCTACGCCCATGTTTATGTTAACATCTACATGTACATCTACAGGATGTAGTATACCTTACTCGTATTTAAATTCGCGCAGTACTATTTTTTTGCTCAGTTTTGAATTCGTGCACTTTAAATTGGCACATGCACCTATCTGTAATATAGAATATGTGTATTTATTACAAGCATTTCAACATGAATTGTACGTCGCTTGGCATTGAGTAAATGTTTAGAATTTTTTGTATTGTATTGGACCGAATGTACTAGTACCGCTAGGCCTACTTGTATTGCCATAATTACCAATTCAGTGTCCAATGTACGTTTCGTAATGCAAGTAACTCATCACCTGAACCCTCTTGTTTTCCCTGTGGTATATTTTAAATTCAGGGTCATACTATTTTTCACTCAGTTCTAAATTCGCGCACTGATGTGTGTGCTAAAAATAGTACTGCGCGAAGCTAAATATGAGTAAGGTATATTAGAACCATTGCTGTCATCACCATCCAATTGTTCAACAGCTAACTGATACTTAGACAGTGAAGTCAATCAAATGTGAGTTCTCTCAATAGAATGCCAATAAGCCAAGCATGAGCCATGAGCCACATGTGCAAAGGTACTAGTACAGTGATCTCAATGTGCCCACCAGACAAAAGAACACTCCCTATTTCCCCCAAAATAGCATAATATAAGTGTGTAAATCTAATTGTGCTAACAGAGTTTAAGCCTGAGTTTAGTGTGCCTGTTATTTGCAGAAGGAGGTCCCCAGATTGTGAATTTAGTGAATGCTATCCCGCATAGTGGGCTAGCATCACTAAATTCCCCTCTGGGGACCTCATTCTGCTTAGGCCTCATCTTCACTGGAAAGTTTCTTTATTAAAAAATTTCTATTTCTTTTTTAGTATAGTTTCTCTATATCCCAAAATTGGCAGATGACACATTGCATAATTGACGTTCCCAATGGGTGTACATCACAATATTAATTTTGGGAACTTTAATCTGAGTCTATGTCTCCCATAGCAGATGACGTCATGCAGAATGAGGTCCCCAGAGGGTGAATTTAGTGATGCTAGCCCACGATGCGGGATAGCGTCACTGAATTCACCCTCTGGGGACTTCATTCTGCAAATGACAGACACACTAAACTCAGACTTGAACAGAATGTACTGAGTCTATGGGAAACTTAAGTCCTGCCAGCTAAATCTAATTCCGATTTGTCTCAATCATATCATCAATTCCATAAATCAGTTTGGATATAAATTTACAAATCACTGTCAGAGCACTCAGTTATCAGTTGTGGGTATAAAACACTGTATAAATGGCACCATTTGCCATATGGAACTCATTATAAGTTACAGTAATGCCCTAAATAATCCACTCCTTAACCACAGCAGAATTATGGGTATTTTTCAGGATTTAGTCGGAAATGAGGCTTGTTGCCATTCAACGGAAAGCTCTCACTGAGAGCTTTCCGATGAATGGCAACAAGCCATATAATTGACTCCTTAACCACAGCAGAATTATTGGTAATTTTTCAGGATATAGTCAGAAATATGGCTTGTTGCCATTCATAGGAAAGCTCTCACTGAGGTTAAGGAGTCGATTATTTAGGGAGTTACTGTATAACAGAGAAGTATCAACATCTGACAAGAGCATGAACATAAATACATCACTGCAGAGAGCAAAAACACCCCCATCACAAGGGATATATCAAACATGTTTCGTTTGTTGCACCAAATAGAAGTGTAAAAAAAAACAGATGGGCTTTAGTTGATTTAATATACTGTTCTGTAGTTTCATACAATTAAACCTACATTGCATATGTATAAATATCACTCCCTTACAATACAACTTATGCAGTTGTAACAGCAAGCCTGAGTTTAGTATGCCTGTCATTTGCAGAATAGCGGGCTAGCATCACTAAATTCACCCTCTGGGGACCTCATTCTGCTTAGTGTCTTCTCTGGAAAGTTTCTTTATTATCAATTTTCTATAGAAACTTCTTCACATAGAATTCTACCTGTATTTCTTTTTTAGTTTAGTTTCTCTATATCCCCAAATTGGCAGATGACACATTGCATAATTGAGGTGCCCAATGGGTGTACATCCCAATATTCACCATTTGAGAACTTCAAACTGAGTCTATGTCTCCCATAGCATATGAGGCCATGCAGAATGAGGTCCCCAGAGAGTGAATTTGGTGATGCTAGCCCACTCGGCAGGATAGCATCACTAAATTCACCCTCTGTGGACCTCATTCTGCAAATGACAGACACACTAAACTCAGGTTTGTTCAGCTGTAACAGAGATATTATAATATCTCTAGCTGTAATTTGTTTATTATTATCTTTGACAAAAGGTATTGAGAGATCAGCTATCTAACTAAACCATAGACTTAGTATATCATATATAGAGTCTGGACTAAGTCTGTGCTTAGATCAGCTAAATACATTTAGCTTATATGCATGTACATGATACGGTACTTTTCATCCACTGCAATTGCTGTTACTTCCAAATGTACCGGTACATGTACATGTAGGTATTTATTATAGTACCGGTATGTTCATGAGGTGGTATTTAACCCTTTCATGATGGGAGCTGCACTGGTGCAGCATTAAAGACCTGTGCCAGTGCATTCTCTTATATACTAGTATGCGAATCTCCCATAGGAAGCCTCGCATATATAAGAGAATGCACTGGATTAAAAGGTCAAGGTAAATATTGTTATGTTAGGCCAATGTATTCTCTTTTATATGGTATGCGAAACTCCCCATGTGAGACTCACATATATAAGAGAATGCATTTTTTAAACAAATTTTCAGGAAGCTCCAGTCATGGAAGCATTAATAGGGCCCTAACTGCGAATCAGGGGTTTCCAGTTGAATCGAATTTCGAAATTAATCATGGGTAAGATTCGTTATCCAAGATACTAGTATACATGAGCCAAACATGGGTACCAAAATAGCCGTTTCAACGAACCTGGATAACATACCGTAATTCAAGTTTTGCAAACCCAGGAAATTTTTTGTCCAAAACCATGGGATAAAGAGCAATTCAGCAGTATTATCACTTCATGTATGTACGGCACGCACTGTATGTGTACTAGGGAAGAATGGCATACATGTACATGTATGTATGCAAATACAAAGGCATCTGATAGGATGATGGAGCATGATACAATCTAATGTATAAGACCCACTGGGGAAGTCGCAATAAAATCTTCTCAACTTAAAATTATAAAAGTTGGCAGAGTTCGTGTTTCGAAAATTATTTAAATATTGCCTATATACGAACATATCTCTGATTAATCAAGATCCTTCACATTTGTAAAATGTTTAAAATATTTCAAATGACTCACTACATTTGCGTATAATATAGGGTGTGAAATGCACATATAAGTATTATGTCCTGCATACTGGTACATGTATGTCACATCAGGCATTATTCTAATAGACCTGTGGTTAGATTTGAAACTTAGAACCCTGGCATCTTCAACCTCATGTTCTTCTTCACCCACCAGAATGTCAAGAAGGGTGATTCGAAAATATTTGAATCAAATCGACATCCCGATTTGCGAATTGAATCTCGAAGCAGACCCTTACACAATATATTTTAATACAGTATTATATAAATCAAAATATTCGTTTGTGAGTTTTGCATTTTTGTGTGAAGTAAGTTCTGCCCCAGTTCTGATTAATTAAAACCATACTCAGACTCGAAAACTACTTTTAATCAGAACTGGTTCTGCCCCTCCCCAAATCCTTGAATCAATGCCCCTGTCCCTGGCAAAATTGCCATATTGTTACATTGCAAAACTAATGGCCTTCAGATGTCCATCATACACAGTATTACACACAGAACCCAACACAACTGATACTGGTGATTTTGTCTGTCAGCCGGGTGTCAGGTGCATTCATACTGGGTATGTCAAATCCACTGACAGTCAAAAAGGAAGTAAACTGACATACAGTACATACATGTACATGTACCAGTAGTAACCAGGTCATTGACATGCGGTAACAAGAGATAACTTAGCACATACCCCAGTACATTCGGTATACAGCACTAATTCGATCTGACATTTGCATTGATATATGGCTGAGGCTTGAGGCATTTAAAAGCCTCATATAAACATGGAGTGGTGAAATAATTTATATCATAGAGGATGCTTGGATGTGACGAGCTAAGCTTGGCCAATTAAATCAAGTGATAAAAGACAGAAAGATTACATGTTACGACTATAACACACATGAAAATGTAGAAAATATCTTCAGGAGGTTTTGAATGGTATTTGGTTAAAAGTACAGGTATACATGTATCGTACCAGTATATATTATACATTGTATACCAGTAGATTAGCAATTACACACTATTAAAGACATACATGTATAGTGGACTTATTTTATTGAATAAAATCAATAAGTTAGTATCCAAATAATATCTACATTGGAAGAATGTAGCAATGAACTAAGATTTAGAAAATTCCAACCACATCGACCGTACAAGTTCAGAGAACGCAACGGTTGAACTGCGGTAGAGCCCGAAGCCGCCATCGCACGCCGCCGCCGCCAGCCATATTGGCCACAAGCCGCCGCCAGCCATATTATATCTAACGCCAGCCACATTTAAAAATCTCCGCCGCCGGAATTGTAAAATGGCTGAGCCGTGTGCATGTGCTTATATGTCAAGTACAACTGTATATACTGATATTACTGTGAATCGCAAAGAACTAAACCGCATTGCCTAATATTGGCATGGACACGGCATGGTTGTTATATTATCAGAACACATGGCCCCTTAATGTGGAATAGACTATCCCAATGCATGCTGTCATATAACTGAATGGGCGCATCCATTCGGTATTGAAAGGGTTAAAATATAAATTGTTTATATCGACCACACCCAGTCTCAGACATCATGCACTGGCATTTGTCAATATATACACATAAGAATAGAAAATAGTTTGAAATATTATATATCATTACTATCGGGTTCATCATTCAATGATGCATGCACATATCGCAAGATGGCAGTGATGATAGCAGTCTGAAGTCGACAGAAGTCCCAATGTAACTACTTATACCGATTAGATGGGAAACTACATAGTATATCCATGCCAGTCCTTCGGGAAATTTCGCCATAATGGAAAAGCCCAACATCAAAAGATTACGTGTGGTCTGGAATTCTACGGGTTCACCACAAACGCTAAAAAAACGGCGTCTATAACCGGTAACAGGGGATTAGGAACATTTCGGAAACGAAAATACGCTGAATGATAACATCTCAGCCGGCTGAGCCGCCATATTTCGTCAGCCACGAACGTAATAATAATTATTACAATCATAATAATAATCACTGCATGAAATTTGGTTAGTATAAAAATGAAGCTGTTTTCTGACTATTTTATTACCAATTTATCCCACAATGACCCACATACCGGTACATGTATATGCGACGCTCCCTACTAGTAAGGCTGAATAGGTCATTGTCGCATGGTTTCTGTCAAAAAGACACCCAGGATCTCTTAAACTGTCAAAAAGACACACAGGATCTCTTAAACTGTCAAAAAGACACCCAGGATCTCAAAGTCTCACCAAACAACGGGAATTTTGTTTAGTCGTCTGCTATTAATATTGGTCCAACTACCAAGGATGCGGAATTGCGCTGTCAGTCAGACTCAAAGCCGAATTAAATTTCGTTGATATTTCATTCCGATCACAAACAAATAATTATCATAATATTAATAGCAGACGACTAAACAAAATTCCCGTTGTTTGGCGAGACTTTGAGATCCTGGGTGTCTTTTTGACAGTTTACGAGATCCTGGGTGTCTTTTTTACAGTTTAAGAGATCCTGGGTGTCTTTTTGACAGAAACCATGCGACAATGACCTATTCAGCACTAGTAAGGGAGACTAAACATTTTAATGTCAGACAGATATGCATTCCATATTTGTTGTTATGAGACTCAACACGGAAGTTCAACTGATTAGAATTAAATGTGGCTCTTTTCTGCAAAGTACAGCTAGTCCTCAAAATTGGAAAAAAAATCTCGGAAATATGTGGAATCAATTTGAATCTAACATGCCACAGCATTAAATTTGCCATGGGACATATTTCATAATTTTGAGAACTGAAAATATATACATGTATAACCTGAATCGATAAGCCTATTAAATTTTGTTAACAGATTGATTGCAGACAGCTATGAATTGCAGACAGCTATGGACTATGTTCACTTCCTTGTTTGTTACGAACATGGCAATATCCCATCCACTTCAGTTTTAAAATACTTCCTGGTCGGAAATTCAGGGTTTGGAATGTACATGTATACATTGAGAGCCTGGATGCAGACGCAAGGAAAATCAAGAAGGTAAAAACATTTTTGGATGATGTTTAGGTATTTTGGAAAACATATACATGTAAGGTATATAAAGACAAGCTTCCCCCTCCAGTCCAAGTAATAAAACAACTAATATTCATAATTAGGCCTAACGGTATATTGTCAAATTCAATATTTAATATTATTGAGTAATGTCTACTGAGTATGATTATCGTCCTATTATACCATAATTGGTTACCTGAACTTATATATCCATATCGAGATCAACGCACCAACCATATAAACAATAAATAATATTATATACTAAGGAACCTACATGTATGATTATTATACTAAATTTAGAAACATAAGAGAGATAATACACGCATTATAATATAATTATGTGTATATTAAAAGAGAATTTTCTACTACCATCACCCCCACCCCCTCTCCCCGGCATCACTGATCCGTGAATTCGGGAAAATTTACCTTTGAATTGGCTGTCAAACTCGCTGACAATCTCTTTTTCTCTCTTCTTATCAGCACTCATTTCCTCTTCTCTCTCGATTGAAAAATACAGATAAAACTAGATTATCCTATCATTTTATAACAAAGAATCAGCTTCAATTGATAGCACTAAATCCGCTTTTTCTGAGAAAGTTCCTTTATTTCGCACGTCCGTGATTCAATGGCAGGTACTTCTCGCGAGATGATTAAATTTAAAAGGGTCAACTGAGGGCAAGGTCGAAGATGGAATAAAACATATTAGCCAATCAAATATATTGTTTTATTACAGAGGTCAACGAGAGCCAATCGAATTCCATGATACAATTGTAAACATGGACGCGTGTCAGCGTCGTCTGTTTACTTATCAAGATAAGAAAGAACTTATAAAACACAAGAAAAGCCTGAATTCCAGGATAATGGACGCGGATACCATTAATTTTGACATTTTAGACTGCTCACTGTCATGAACATTGCCAAGAACGCGTACTAAGTCTATCACAAATAGCATACAGAGCCGCAAAAAAGTGTATATGTTGAACATCGTATGATTGATTGTAAAACTTGAAAAATGCATCCTTCGTTTAGAAAGAAGGAAGTATTTCTTATTGAATGTGTTTGTGATAAGACTGTCTGCTTACGCGGCATGAAAGCAGTACTATTGGCTGATATAAATACTGAGCTCTATTCTACAGATCAGCCAGAGAAAGGGTAAGTTACACAAAAAAGCCGAGAACAACAAATTTAACAAATTGAATCCAGAAAATTAAAGACATATTTATGATATTATGTTATGGACTTGTTGGGGTGCGTTAAACTGTTAAGTTAGTACTCAGGCACTATGCCAACTGAAGGAATGTAGCATTCTACTAACAGCGCCGAAAATATCAAGCAAATCGACGTACCACTCCACAGAAAACATATTACTAGTAAAGTAGTATGTCAGATAATCATAATGTGGTCGAAAAATTAGACGTATCCATTTTTTTCCCTGCTGGCAGTGCTGCATCGTTACACATAAATAAGCAGAAAATTATCGCCGCTACAATTGCACCGTTAAACTTATGAGGAATATTTATGTGAATTCATAGCGCTACATTGAAAAAAAAATGGGTCGCGATATGGGTGAAACATGCTTCACTTCTACCTGTTAAAGCTCTAAGTTAAAAAATGAATTCAAAACCCCCCAGCGCTGCATTGAAAAAAAATGGGTCGCGATATTTGTAAAACATGCTATCATTTCTACCTGTTAAAACTCTTTAAGTCAAAAAATGGATTCAAAACCGCCCAGAGCACTGCTGCAGCCGCTACAGCGCTGCATTGAAAAAAAAATGGGTCGCGATATGGGTGAAACATGCTTCACTTCTACCTGTTAAAACACTAAGTCAAAAAATTAATTCAAAACCCCCCAGAGCACTGCTGCAGCCGCTACAGCGCTGCATTGAAAAAAAATGGGTCGCAATATTGGTGAAACATGCTTCACTTCTACCTGTTAAAGCTCTAAGTCAAAAAATTAATTCAAAACCCCCCAGAGCACTGCTGCAGCCGCTACAGTGCAGCAGTGCTGCATTGAAAAAAAATGGGTCGCGATATTTGTAAAACATGCTTCACTTCTACCTGTTAAAACTCTTTTTTTTCAATGCAGCACTGTAGCGGCTGCAGCAGTGCCTTGGGGGGGGGGTTTTGAATAAATTTTTTGACTTAGAGTTTCTTATGAGTTTTAACAAGTAGAAGTGAAGCATGTTTCACCCATATCGCGTCCCATTTTTTTCCAATGCAGCGCTATACCGGCTGCAGAAGTGCTCTGGGGGGTTTTAAATTTTCACTAACTATTGAGTACTTTTATTAATTTTTGTCCATTTCTTTTCGTTGAAACTCACCATAAATTATGAATTATATACCCCGCTGGACAAAACAAGTGTCCATTGGCACCGCTGTGTATTTGCCGTTCGGCCGCGGTGTTAGAGTTTGTAACTGCAGTTGAGCACCGCAGCCGAACGGCAAGTACACCATGGCCATTTAATGTCTACCGGTACATCTACTCTTGAGTGCCTAATAAAAGTACAGGGTGGAATAATAGTACAGGTTGGAAAATGTTGCGTAACTGAATAATAGTACAGGGCGGAATAAACATACAGACTGGAAATATTAGTACCATACATCCCCACAAAATTCACCATCTGACTGGTTTACTGATGACATGTGACAGAAATAGTTTCGATGGATAGCCAGGTCTGTGAATCTACAGTGTGCTGATAACTGTTTGTCAACAATCAGAGTTCATTTCTTTATGAATAACACAATTTAAGATTGGTGAATTATTTCTTTTGGTTAATTTAATAAACGTACAGGGCCAAATAACGATCGTACAGGTGGGAATTTTACCTCGATTTTAATAATCGTACATGTATGTTTATTAGGCACTCAAGAGTAGTAGTGAAAGATCTTGTTGTTCTGAGATTCATCGGATTATAGTTTCCATAAACCTTGAGAGTCTTGGTTATTTAGTTGATGGGTTAGTTCACATTTTAACACTTTATAACTTTTGTATCTCCTCTCCCTACTGTACAGTCTGAATACATCTAGCTCGGCCTGCTATTATCATTATGGGAATTCCCCTCAAGTGAGTGGTGTATTTAATTGTCTAAGGTACAATCTATTTTACTGAGAATTAAATAAACGTACAGATCCAAATAAGCAACTGCAGGGAGGATTTTTCCACCTGAATTAATAAACGTGCATGTAGATTAATTAAAAAAATTTTTTTTTGAACATCCATATAATATATGGAATATATTCATTCTGAATATTATGCCGCTGGCACCACAAATATGACACTGCAGCAACATCCTGTTGTTCAAACTACAGGAAGCCCATATTCACAAGGGTGCAGCCATTTTAAATCCAACTTCTGGTGAAATAATTGCCACTGGTCAGCACAGTTTTACTATTCTCGCAATCCAAATAATAGTATGGGGTGGGATAATAGTACAGGGGAAAATTTCATTAAAAATAAATAATTGTAGTAATACATTTATACAAGATCCATCATCCACTGTCCTGAATATAGAAGCTTACTTATTAATTTTATGTCATAGTGATTCATCTCTGTTCTCTGTTTTCACAGTACTGTTGGCATGGTTGGAGATTTTTATTCAACCAACAAATGTTCCTGTAAACTTCAAGACATTGCTTGCAAGAACTGGTAAGTCACGTGTTAGTTGACTAAACAACTGAAATTGCGATTCCCGATCAGTTGGAATATCTATTGTTTATCAATGATTATGTCAAACAAATATTCCAAATGTAAACTGCAAGTTGTTGCTTGTACACAAACTTTTGCGAAAACCATGGGCTCTTATATATGCGAGTCTCCCATAGGGAGCCTTGAATATATAAGAGATTACATTCATTGGCCTAACAATATTTAGCTTCACCTTGTAAGCCAATGCATTCTCTTATATATGCGAGGCTCCCGATGGGAGACTTACATACATGTATATCAGAGAATGCACCAGTAGTTGGCACATTATTTTTAATGCGGCAGCAGCATGGTTCCTGTCATTAAGGGGTTAATATACTCCCAAATCTATATAAAGCTTTCTGGGAAGAGATAGACCATCTTTAAGGAGCATTAATTGAATGAGGTGCCAGTAAATATATTCTGACAGCAGGGATGGATCCAGCGATTTTTTGGGGACACCTGTTTTGGGACCATGATATGCCGAAGGCATATCCCAAGGGCCGTAGGCCTGAGATGGGGTAGGTCGCCCCCTCCCTTATGTGCAGCATTAAAGATCCCGCATAAATGCACTGGCTTACAAGGTCAAGATAAAGGCCAATGTATTATCTTATATATGCAAGGCTCCTTAGATGGGAGACTCTCATTTATATAAGAGAATGCATTGGCACAGGATTTTTGCAAAATTTCAAGAAGCCCCAGTCATTAAAGGGTTAAAATAGTTCTCACTGGACACTTGATTAAGCAAATAAAGGCTCTATATCAACTGTATATTTATGATTTGCATTGCATGTTGTTGAATTATAATAGAAGATTTCCTTCAAAATATAGAAAATTCAGCTTTAATAAAACTATCCACTTGCAATTTGGGGACATTTAGGCCACCAGAGTTTGGGCCCCCAAACCTGTAACAGGTATCAAAAGAGCCCTGGATCCTTCCCTGTCTGACAGAGTACTCAGTATACAATATACCTGAAGAATTACAACGTCAGTTTACCGAGAGATTGTTATCCATTTGTTAAAAATTGTCTTATTTGGTCAATAAAGTTTTCGATCCTTTTATAACACTGCAGATTCTAGATGTTCATATTAATTATGATATATGATAAAATCAAGACTTGAAATAGTTTGTCTGATATTTGCAGAATGAGGTCCCCAGAGGCGGGCTGGCATCACCAAATTTACCCTCTGGGAACCTCATTCTGCTTAGGCCTCAACTATTATGGGATGCCTAGGATCAGATTGAAGTTCCCCAGTTGAAGTTGGTGATATTAACAGTTCACCCATTAGTCATCTCAATAATGCATTTTGTTTTCTGCAAATTAGGGGATATAGAAACTGAACAAAAGGGAAAAAATAAACTAAACAATGTTAAGTTGAGACTATAGATATTTCCCAGATGATGAGGCCAAAGCAGAATGAGGTTCCCAGAGGGTAAATTAAGTGGTGCTACCCCACACAGAGGGCTAGTATCACCAAATTTACCTTCTGGGGACCTCGTTCTGCAAATGACAGACACACTATATCAAGGTTTTGAATAAAATAATTTTTTTGTTGTAATTTTCAGTGGAAACATTGTTGGGTATATTGTGAAGTTGCCATGCAGACGATGCCTTGTCTCATGTAATAATGGCCATTTCTGGATGTTCCACAGTTCAGCAGTGCAAACAAGTATACGACCAGACCACACAGGTATCCTTAATATTACAGTATATATTTGATATGCCAATAAAAAAACTGTCAAATTATGTCATTTATTAAGTCTGTCATTTTATCCGTCTGTAAATTCCTCTATCAACATGTTTGGTTTACAGATGATAACTATACATGTAGTATTCATTTTCCGATTAACTCAAAACATCGTATGTGCTTCAACGACAAGAGAACACTGGTCAAGTGCGAAAATTTGGTCGGTCCGACAAATTGTACCTTCGATTTAGTTGATTTATTTTGTGATAAACATGAATTGACTACCCATGAAATACATTAAGGAACAGGTATTTAAGTAATAAATATATTACCGATGTTATTTTTCAGTGCTTTCATGTCAGAACTCAGAACTTCAAAAAGTTCTCATGTTTTAAATTGTTTAATTAGCCCCCAAAATAATACTATTTATACATGGGGTATGATGATGATCATGCAGAGGCATAGTCCAAGTCTTCTCGTACTAAAACCGGCTAAGATATTGGGATGGAGGTGCCGGTCTTTAGTCCAAGACCGCTTGTATACCAATCCTATGACACGACTTACTCCCACGATCTGTGGCGGGAATTTGTGGTGTATTTTACTCGATTTACCTAGCAAATCAATACATGATGCTATATACATCGGAAAGGCTTACATCTTATGGTCATAATGGTGTATAATAATCTAACTTTAATGTTAAATTACACATAGAATATTCCGGTTGATTGACACAAACATCGATTTGTTTCTCTGTTTGTTTACGTTTTAACCGAAAGCCGAAGTGGTCCGAATAAGTTCGGCATAATCCGCTGTTTGTTCTGGGAATTCTACTTTCCGTTTCTATATATAGCGCGGGTTTTCCGAACAAAAATGGCGAAAACCGATCGCCCGAAAGTCCAGTTTTCTATGTGCTTTCAGAACAATTCCCGCACTAAAAACTTAATGACATAATGGAGGATCAGAACGGTAGTTTTGTTGACAATTTTCGCAAGCAACTTGTCAAAATTGGAGCAAATTAGAACTCTTGTGTCTGACTTGCTAAGTTGCCATGCGTGTGATGTGCATTTTGACATCTGTGTTGATAAAATAATCGGAGAACCGAATCACACAGTTTCGAAATATAGTTCTTCCGTTTTAGTGGGACTTTTCAAACTTAAGGTTCATTTATTTAGTGTATTACATTTATATCTCCAATGTTTAATTAATCTATTTATTATTTTATTTATTGACACACATAATTACGATTACAATGGAGAATTCATCGTAATTTGCGTTGTTGTCCAAAATCTACGGAATATTTTCAACGGAAAATGCCGAACACAGTTCGCGAGGTCAACCGAGTTCGCATACTTTTAAAAAATTGTAAACATTGAGGTAAATGTCTCTTTTCGCATTAAATTACCGTTTTAAATTCACAACTGATGTGGGTTTCAGATAAAATAGCATGTCTTCTGCGGAAAATATCCGTTTATTGTCGCAATTGTGATATTTTATTTCATATAATTGTGGTTTTATTTGAGCGGGTCACTAACGCTTAAGTCGTGTCATAAGAATGCATGGGCCTGGAACTCGGACTAAAGACCGGCTCCTCCATCCCAATATCTTAGCCGGTTTTAGTACGAGAAGACTTGGACTAGCAGAGGCACTGTAAATATGGTACTGACATGGCCTCTGCTTACTCATTTTAATGTGTCCCCGGTGCAGTTGGTCAAATCGATTACTCATCGGAAGTATGGAAGACGGCCCGATGTTAGCATATTAATGTAACATATTCTGTATCTGAACAACCCCCACTGAGTAAAATAGAGTTCCTCTGATTTATCTGGGTAATATTTTCTCCATCAAAATTTTGGGCGTCTGCAGTTTGGGCACCCAATTGGGGGTTGACAATTGATAATAACAAGTCACCCTGCTCTTGAAGAAAATATTAACATTTTTACCGGAAACAAAGGTATTTTTTTTTATGCCTAAAGCTTAGAAAGTGGATGGTTGATACATTGATTATTTTCGATTTACTCTTTCAGGTTCAGGTCATTTAGTGTGGGGAAGACTGCCAAAACCAGAACATGACAATTTATTCCAAGAAGAATGCTTCCGGTGATACTAATTGGATCCATCTCTCATATAACAAGATATATATCTCATTATTATATTTTATATTTGAATGATCTGAATAATTTAGAACATGTAAGTCACAGGCTAGTCATGATGGGGAAAAAAAGTTGCGTTTAGACTACATGTAGTGTGTTCACTACAGTAATGCCCTAAATAATCGACTCCTTAACAATAGCAGAATTATGGGTAATTTTTCTGGATTTAGTCAGAAGTATGGCTTGTTGCCATTCATCAGAAAGTTCTCACTGAGAGCTTTCCGATGAATGGCAACAAGCCATATTTCCAACTAAATCCTGAAAAATAGCCCCATAATTATGCTGTGGTTAAGGAGTCGATTATTTAGGGCATTACGTACATTGAGTGTGATGCACTGGAACATTGGTGTGTACTCTTTTGAGTCAATTACACGATGGTGGTTATCACCAGCTGGCTATTAACCCTTTCATGATGGGAGCTGCGCTTGTCAAACTTTAAAGATCATGTGTCAGTGCATTCTCTCATATATGCAAGTCTCCCATAGGGAGCCTCACATATATAGGAGAATGCACTGGCTTACAAGGTCAATGTAAATATTGTTCGGCCTATGTATTCTCTTATATACATGTATGTGAGGCTCTCTGTGGGAGACTCACATGTAATAAGAGAATGTATTGGCACAGGGTTTTTGCAAATTTTCAAGAAGCTCCAGTCATGGAATGTTTAAGTGTTTAACCCTTTGAGTGCCAGGTCGATTTTTGTATCAACCCATATACCCTGTGCCAATGCATTCTCTTATATATGCGAGTCGACCATAGGTCGCCTCGCATATATAAGAGAATGCATTGGCCTAACAATTATTTTTTTATTTTTATTTTTTACAATTTTAATAATTTATTCTTATATTCTTTAACAGACTTATTTTGTAGGTATAGGGCCGATGAGATCGGCCCCTGGCACTCAAATGGTTAAATGTTCTTTTTAAAATGTTCCATCTGATTTGATTTTTAAAGAAAGCTGTTCAGCATCAAATGCTCATTGACTGGTACCGGTACTATGTTCTTGGTTGTAATATTTATTTATTTTTAGAAAGGTTTGTTCGTTTCTTGTTACTATAATTGAAATCATTCTTACCATACTTGCTTTTAATTTATAATAATCTCATTTTAATATATTACTTTTTAGTGAGCAAATCGTTCTAGTCATGATTTAATATAATGCAATACTATTAAATACATAATTCATAATATTTATTACATTCAATCAACCATTTGATGATTTTTATATGCAGACAGGGTACTCATTATTCTGAACACCTTCAAAAAAGTAAGTTCCCTGAGCTCCCTCCTAAACAATTAGCCAATATCTCTCCTGAGATGTATCTGATTGTCTTGAAATCTGCCCCCCCCCCCCCCTGAAAAATGAGTGGGAACTTACTTTGTTTTAGGTGTTTATCGCATAAATAGAATTTGATTTTATCAAATCTAGTCTTCAAGACGACTAATAGAAAACTACAAATTTATTAACATGTGTGAAAGCTACAGAATCTTCCAATAAATTAATCTTAGCCAAAAGTAAGTCAATGTATATAATATTTTAATCGCTATTTTTATATGATCTGTATTCTTATTTTTAAATAAATTAATTTATGTATTTGAATTCGTTATGGAGTTTGAGAATCATCACAAGTTTTAAAGTGACCCAAGGTCTTCAAAGTGGGTTAAAGGGGTACTGTACACTAAATCCGGCCATTTATGGGACCATCTCCTTTTGTACTCAACAGAATATATGCAAAATACACTCATGTGCTCTATGAACGATGCAAACAACATGGTAATTATAATGAAAATGATTTTATGACTGGAGTCATTTTCATTATATTTACCATGTTGTTTGCATCGTTCATAAAGCACATGAGTGTATTTTGTGTACTAATCCATGGCTCAAATTCATTCATTTGTTGCATATTTTCTGTTCAGTATAAAAGGAGATGGTCCAATAAATGACCGAATTTAGGGTACAGTCCCCCTTTAATGCGAAATTACACAAATGTTATAAAAGTTTGTGAAACAATATCATCAATAAGCCTCAAAATAGTTTGTCTGTCATTTGCAGAATGAGGTCCCCAGAGGGTGAATTTGGTGATGCTAGCCCACTATGCGGGGTAGAATCACTAAATTACCCTCTGGGGACCTCATTCTGCAAATGACAGACACACTATTTCAAGGCTTGATCATCAATAAGTACATGTAAAACAGATACATTTTGTTCTTATTCAAATTATAAGTATCTCTCCATTAACTAGATTTCACAAATCTAAACCGTAGTTATGTAAACATTATGTTTTCAGTGGCATCACCGATCAGTCACATTAAATACCAAAGTTTAATCAAAACTGGACAGAACACATTGGAAAAACATTGAAAAATATTCTGAAAATCATATTCAGACTAAAATATTTGAACTTTCTGCACAATTAGTGATGTTTTTTGACAAATGACTGTAACAGTTTTGTTTTACATAACAATGGTTTCAACACAAGCGAATATTGTTACTGGAGAACTATAAATAATGAATATAAGAACAAAGTTTATCTATTTCTGCATGTTCTTAGTGGTGATGTTTTTAAAGAGTTTTAAATGTTTTGTACATTTACCCACGTCGAGAGCCTTGGGTCCTTTGGATGGTCTATCTCTTCCTATATGGAGTTTGAGAATCATCACCATTTTTAATAAACTAAACAGTCCTGCCAGCAATTCAATTGCCATTTGTACATTAGAAACTTGTTTTACATTCCTGTCAGTATTCAATCAGTCATCAAGCCTGCAAATAGCGTGTCTGTCATTTGCAGAGTGAGGTTCCCAGAGGGTGAATTTAGTGATGCTTTCCCACATAGTGGGCTAGCATCACCAAATTCACCCTCTGTGAACCTCATTCTGCTTAGGCCTCAACTGATATGGGAGACCTAGATTGAATTTCCGCTTTTGATGTTTGGTGATGTTCACCCATTAGTCACCTCAGTTATGCATTTTATCTTCTGCAAATTAGGGCATATACTAGTAGCAGAATGAAGTCCCCAGAGGGTGAATTTGGTGATGGTAGCCCACTTAGCAGGATAGCATCACTAAATTCACCCTCTGGGGACCTCATTCTGCAAATGACAGTCAATATCACTTTCCTTTGTTTTACAGAGTTGTCTTTCCTGGGAATGATAACTTATAAGATGACTGTCCTTTTCACACACATTTAACTTTTTAATAATAAAGGGAACTACTTGCCAATGCGATCAATTTAGAAAAGAATGGATTAATACATATCTTCTCGGAGGCCAATATAAAAAAAATTGCTAGGTTTACACAAGCCTTGAAATAGGGTGTCTGTCATTTGCAGAATGAGGTCCCCAGAGGGTGAATTTAGTGATGCTACCCCGCATAGCGGGCTAGCATCACCAAATTCACCCTCTGGGGACCTCATTATGCTTACACCTCAGCAGAATGATGTCCCCAGAGGGTGAATTTAGTGATGCTACCCCACATAGTGGGCTAGCATCACCAAATTCACCCTCTGGGAACCTCATTCTGCTGAGGTGTAAGCATAATGAGGTCCCCCAGAGGGTGAATTTGGTGATGCTAGCCCTCTGGGGACCTCATTCTGCAAATGACAGACACGCTATTTTTAGTCTTCTACTAAATTTGTTTTTATTTGAATAATTTTGAACTTGTCTCATGCCTTAACCATCAAATTACATTACATTGATCCATTAATCAGTCTATTTTGATCAAATTGGACAATCAAAATCACCTTGTATTATATAAGATAGTACATTGCTTCAATTTCAAGAACTGTCCATGACCATTTCTGTCAGCAAGAATATTTAAAAATCTAAAAAAAATAAAATTTGCCCTCCCGTCC